>JACEEZ010023043.1:0-23354 GCA_016584305.1 Chionoecetes opilio
TTTTTTCCCTTTTAGTTGTTTTTTCCGGGGGCCGAGAAAACCCCAAAGAAAAGGGCCCAATTTTTAAGAAAAAAAAAAAGCACCGGGGAATATCAATTTCGCGAAAAATAACTCTAAATTCTTCCATCCCCGTAGTTTCCCTTTCGTGGTCCCCCCCGCGGGACCCCCTTATCCCCACAATGACCGATGTAAACAAACCCGGACGTAGTTATGGGTGGGCCATTGGGAGGGGGTTTTCGTTTCCCTTTTATTTAATTCTAGGAAACATTTTCTATTGAGTTTCCGTCGCAAATCATTTTTTAGAAGATAATGAATTTTCATAGGGGGGCGAACCAAGTTTTTACGTGCGCCGACTCTTTTCCCTTTTGGGACCTGCATCGCCTTGTTTTTCCCCTTGCCGCGGACACTTTTTAATGCAGTTTTGAATTATTTGGGGGTTTTTAAAGGGGTTAGGTTTTTAAATGAGCAAAAGGGGGGGTTGGGTTTAAATTTTTCATATCTCCAAACACTGGGATCCCCTTCCTTAAAAAAAAAAATTTTTATATCTCCGAAGAATCCTTGGAGGGAAGCCATAGAGAATTTTTCCTAGAACCCAAAAAGGGGAAACGAACCATCCCCCAAAATTGTGTGGAATTCTGGCCTAGTGTAAAGTATTAAAATTAAGTAACAATGCTTAAAAAATTTAAAAGAAAAACTAGATGCCCTAAAAAAAGAAAAAAGACTAGGAATCAAAGACTGGAACCCAAACGTGTGCGTTTTGACATTTTCCGCCTAACCAGAGAATTGAAAACAGCTACAAAAGTTTGATAGGTCCATGGCATGGTATGACATGTTTTTTAAATTTTTTGGAGGTTTGTAAAATTTTTTTAAATTTTTTTTTTTTTTAATATAAATGACCAAATTTACCCCAAATTAGGGTCCGATTTCCCCCATTTTTTGTAACAATGCGGTCCGCACTTCGCAGTGTTTTGATAACAGAGCTATAATGGAAATTTGTTCAAACTTTAATGGACATATAGGTATGACCCTCCTATGATTGTATTAACTTTTTGTTTTGTTTATTTCAATAGATATGGAAACTAGATCAAAGTTTGTCAAAACCAGGACCAAATTACCCCGGTCGGCACTATGGCAGAAGGAGTAAACAGTTACAGTAAAAGCCTTATAACTGGGCACGATAGGGGCTCTGGCCCTTGCCGAGTTATTCAATGTGCCGAGTTATGCAATGTCCTCCTCTGATATGGGTAAAAAAAAAAAAAAAAAAAAAAAAAAAAAATATTGTCAAAGCATAAAAAAACTACCTTACCAGTGAACGGGTAGCATGTGCTGGATTTGATATCAAACTCAGCACAATAGCACGCATGGACGCACTTGCATCCATCCTTGCCAGCACTTTCACCTTTTCCTGCAGGCTCAGGCTCTTCAATTCCATTCCCTTCCTGCTGGAGACACCCTTGCGTGATGGAGCTGACATCTTGATATACAGTACTGTATGATGTAATTCCAAAACACGTAAAATAGGTGGCAAAGTAAAGCAAAGGTCTGGTACCAGCGCGTAGGCTGAGCCGTGTTTTTGTCGTCCAAGCACCGTCTTGGATTACGAATCCCAATCCAATAACACTTGCTGAAATGTGTGTTTTACTACTCTGTGATATTGTTTGCAATGTTTTGCATTGATTATTATTTCGGCTCCTACCAAGCTTGTTGTGTTTTTTAAGCAGAAATCAATCCCTTTTTTAATTAGACAAAAAACGGAATTCGTATCCAAGACGGTGCTTGGACGACATAAACACGGCTCAGCAGCTGACAGCCTACACGCTGGTTCCTGACCTTTGCTTTACTTTGCCACCTATTTTACGTGTTTTGGGATTACATCATACAGTACTGTATTTCAAGATGTCAGCTCCATCACGCAAGGGTGTCTCCAGCAGGAAGGGAGACTTCAATGAAATTGAAGAGCCTGAGCCTGCAGGAAAGGTCAAAAGGACAAAAACACTACTTTATGCGACTAAGGCTTTGCCGAGTGTAGCAAAGAGATGCAGTTATAACAGCATATGCTGAGATACATTATTTTTTGCCGACTTTCTGTTTACATGTTCACACAAGAGGTTGTGAGGGCATGATATACCGAGTGAAAACCAAGCGATGCAATCTAGGGGAGGCGGTAGCAGAGTGGTTAGCGTCACCGAGTGGCGTTCTCGAAAACCCGAGTTCGATCCCGAGTGAGACCCATAAATCCACTTGAAATCTTTCTGCACCATCGAGTGGCCTAAGAACACCCACATGCCCTGTCCATTAACTCTACCTTCGACTGTGAGTGCCTGGGAGGACACAGGGGGCGGCATGAGGCTCTAATTACAGGTGTCACTATAAGAATCCTGCTGCGCCACCACTGGCGAGGGCCAACATCACAGCCCTCGAGTGAGCCTCCAGGGCCTACCATCCCACCCCTGGAGCTCACTGCCTACACGCGCTATAGGCATAGATGTAAAAAAAAAAAAAAAAAAAAAAAAAAAAAAAAAAAAAAAAAAACTTTGTCTTTGCCTTGCCGAGTTATATCAAATTCCGAGTTATACAGTGCCGAGTTATAAGGGTTTTACTGTATATGAGTTTATTCGCTGATGATGCTAAATTACTAAGAAAAGTAGAAAGTAAAGAGGACTGTGAGGATTTACTAAAGGATCTAGATAAGATTTTCAGATGGAGTCAACTATGGGAAATGGAGCTTAATGCCAAAAAGTGTAAAGTGATGGAAATGGGCAGTAGCAAAAAGAGACAGAGAGGAAAGTATTCGATGGGAAACGATGGATAATCAAAACAAAGGTCGAAAAAGATCTGGGAGTATGGATTAAGGACAATTTGTCACCAGAGAAGCATATAAACAAGATCACAGGAGATGAATGGAATATAAAAGTTGCTGAGGAATATAAAAATGGCATTCAAATATCTGGATGAAGAAATGATCAAGAAATTGATAAACATCTCTGATTCGACCAAGGTTGGAATATGCGGCAGTGATTTGGTCACCACACAAAAAGAAGGATACAGTAAAAGCCTTATAACTGGGCACGATAGGGCACTGGCCCTTGCCGAGTTATGCAATGTCCTCCTCTAATATGGGTAAAAAAAAAAAAAAAAAAAAAAAAAGTTAATACAGTACTGCAGAAGCATAGATACTACACTTACCAGTGAACGTGTAGCAGCAGGCCTGTACTCGTAATCCAAGGAGAGGGGAGCCTTGTTGTAACATGTAGAAGATGTTAGGGGGACTCCGTCGCATTTTAACACTGGTATCACTTTAATCACTTTATAGTCACAACTCTGTACTGTATTGTATACAGTACTGTACCTGTACAACTTAATTTTACATCACTTAAGCACTTAATTACTGCAACACTATACTTGTACCTTAAACTGAAACAGGCCTTAATCACTAATGTACAGAATAATTTTTTATGTCACTCGGGGGTCAGTGCTGCTGTCGAAAATGTGAGTTGGCAGATCAGGGGAGATACTGCTCAGGAAGCTGCAACCAGACTCACTACTTGTAGAGGGCTGAGGCTCCCTGGCGTGTGGCTTTGGTTTGAAGAAGGCTGAAATTTTCGTTTGTTTCTGACTTGTACACTGTCTCTTGATAACAGCATTTCTTATGTCTCTCATAGGTGAGTAGAATGTATCAAATTGGCGTTTTCGAAGACCCGAGTTCGATCCCGAGTGAGACCCATAAATCCACTTGAAATCTCTCTGCACCGTCGTTTTTTTATTTATTTTTTTTTTTTTTTTTTTTTTTTTTTTTTTTTTATACATTTGTACCTATAGCGCCTGTAGGCAGTGGTGACCCAGGGCTCGGATGGCAGGCCTGGAGGCACACTTGAGGGCTGTGATGCTGGCCCTCGCGCAGATGGTGGCACAGGCAGGATTCTTATAGTGACGCGTGTGGATTAGAGGCTCATGCCGCCCCCTGTGTCCTCCCAGGCACTCACAATCGAAGGTAGAGTTGATGGGCAGGGCATGTGGGTGTTCTTAGGCCACTCGACGGTGCAGAAAGGTTTTGGTTTTCTTCGGGGATCGAACTCGGGTCACCGAGAACGCCAGTCGGAGTGGCCTAAGAACACCCACATGCCCTGTCCATTAACTCTACCTTTGACTGTGAGTGCATGGGAGGACACAGGGGACGGCATGAGCCTCTAATCACAGGCGTCACTATAACAATCCTGCCTGCGCCACCACGGGCGAGGGCCAACCATCACAAGTTCACTGCCTACACGCGCTATAGGCAATAGGTGGGGAGAAAAAAAAAAAAAAAGAAAAAAAAAAAAGCACCTTTGTCTTTGCCATG
Source organism: Chionoecetes opilio (assembly GCA_016584305.1). Lineage (NCBI taxonomy): Eukaryota > Metazoa > Arthropoda > Malacostraca > Decapoda > Majidae > Chionoecetes > Chionoecetes opilio. The sequence continues at coordinate 4,340 of JACEEZ010023043.1, forward strand.
CCGAGTTATATCAAATTCCGAGTTATACAGTGCCGAGTTATAAGGCTTTTACTGTATAAGGAAGATTGAGAGAATACAAAGAGCAGCCACAAAAATGGCTCCAAGCCTGAGAGATTTACCATATGAAGAAAGACTTTCAAGACTAAAACTCCCAACACTTGAGAAAAGAAGAGAAAGGGGAGATTTTATAGCAGTGTATAGAGCATCAATGGGTCTGGAAAACATTGATAGAAATTATCTGTTTGTGTGGGACGACATAAGTACAAGAGGTCATGAGAAGAAATTGAAAAGGACAACATGTAAGAGGGATATAAAAAAATACAGCTTCCCGTATAGAAGCCTAGAAGCCTGGAACAACCTTGATGCAAAAGTGATTCATGCAAGAAGTATTCAGGACTTCAAAGGCAAACTGGATAATAGTAGATTTGGAGACGGGACAGTACGAGCATAGCTCTTTTCCTGTATGTTACAACTAGCTAAATACAACTAGGTAAATACACACACACGCACACACACACACACACACACACACACACAAAAACAACCTCACCCGACTAAATAAGCATATTTACAGTGTTTTCAATACCCGAGTTTCGCGCTACGCCTCCGGAAGAAAGCAAGCATGAAACTCGGGATGGTAGTGTGTGATTTTTCTCCTGCTACGAATACATCTTCAAGGAGTAAAAAACCCCCCTGAACTAAATTGGCCGCTCCCTTTTTATTTCCCCTGCTNTCCCCCCCCTACTCCACCCCCTTCCCCAATCACCACGGGTCATGGGAGTAGGGGGTGGGTGGCATCACCACGTGGTCATGGAAGTAGGGGGAAGGAAGTAGACAGTGGGTGGAGGTGAATGAGAAAGGGGGGGAAGGCGGAAGGGGGGGGAGGTAGGATTGAAGAACTCAAGAGGGTGGGGTTTAGGTAAGGGGACAAGGGAGGGTGCGCAGACCTTTTCCACTGCCCACAAACTCGTCTCTGCGCATCTGAATCATTGTACATCGTCAGGATGTAAATTTTGTGGCCACTTGTCGTACCGAGCCACCAGAATTATCATATTTCAGATTGATTATTGTACAACCTGAGGTAAAATCAATACTGTCGGACCCCGCCGGGAACCGACAGTTACGGTCCTGCCCCCGCGTGGCACGGCAAAATTCGTGTTCGGCGAATAACAGGTTCAATAGGAAAATAGGGGTTACGTTCCCAGACCATCACTTTTGGGGGGGTCAAAAAAAAAATTCACTTTTTTTGAAAAGGGTAAAAAAATAGGTTACGTTCCCAGACCTCATTTTTGGAGGGTAAAAAATTTTTACTACTTTTTTTGGGTGAATAAGATGAAGGAAACAACTGTTATTACAATTAATATTTTTTTTTAAATAATAAAAAATACCTTAAAACTAGAAAATGGTTTTCTTTAACTATAAAAAAATAGAGGTAACAGGCTGCTTGGCTGGTGTAGCAGGGGGCATGGCTGGTGTGCTGGGTGGAGATCACTCACTGTCTGTATCATCTGGATCATCAAAGCCACAAAGGGGATGGGAGAGACAGATGACATTGATGAGGTAGTATTTTTGGGTGTAGCAGGAGTAACAGTTTGCCTGGCTGGTGTAGTAACAGGGGGTTTGTAGCAGGTGTAGAATGCTTCTTGGCTGGGGGTGCTGGTGGAGATGGTTTGAAGAAAGCTGTGATGGGCTTTTGGAAGCAGAGGCCTCCATGCTCCTTAAGTTTCCTTTGTAGGGTATAAAGCCTTCATCCACAACTCTCTTGAACTTATGCTCCTCTCCTGTATGGGGTCTGGTCAGTGAAGAGCTCTGTCAAGTTATCTGCTTCCCTCGCAAGTTTCTCAATTTCATGATGGTAAACACAGGCCTTGTCTCTGTGTCGTCATCTTTTATCAGCATCATCAACCTGCTTGGTCACCCTCATTCATCTGGATAATCTCTTCCACTGAAGGCTCTGCCCATGGGAGTCAATGAGTTCTGCCACATCCTCCTCAGTCTGTCAAGAGAAGCCTTCCCCCCCAACCAGTGTGTGCCAGGTCTACAATGTCCTTCATTTGCTGAGTGACTGCAGGGAACCCATTGAAGTCGTTGACACACTCAGGCCAGAGTGCATACCAACAGGCATTAAGGGTGCTTGGCTTCACTTCATCCCATGCCTGCTTGATGGTCAAAAGAGCATGTCGGATGTTGTACTGCTTCCAGAAGTCCATGAGAGTCATCTTTGCTGTCGTCTTCCATCCTCTTGAGTGCTTCTCTGTACACAGCCCTCTGGTAGTTGCACTTGAATGTCTTGATCACACCCATGTCCATCGGTTGCAACAGGCAAGTTGTCCTTGGGGGAAGGTAGGAAACGCACACATTCGGATGGTTCCAGGTTAAGTGCCTGTGAAGTGTGTCCACCAGCATTACCACTAGCAGAACTGCCTTAAATGCCAGATTTTTCTTGGACATGTAGAGCTGCACTTCTGGCACAAAATGTTCGTGGAACCAATCCTCAAACACCTTCGCTGTCACCCATGCCTTCTTGTTTGATTTCCATACCACTGACAGAAAATGCTTGTTGGGGTCCCTTCAGAGCATGTGGGTTGGCAGCACGATACACAAGGAGCGGTTTAATCTTGCAGCCCCCGCAGCATTCCCCACAAACAGCAGTGTCAGACGGTCCTTAAATGCCTTGAATCCTGGTAACTTCTTGACTTCCTTGTGGATGTAAGTCCTATTGCCCATTTTCTTGTAAAATAGGCCAGTTTCGTCCGCGTTGAACCCCTGTCAGGTAGGTAGTCACTGTCTCAATCAGGGACTTGAAGGTGCTGAGGTATGCCTGCCGCCCCTTCCTTATCAGCTGACCCACTCTCACCTGTGAAAAAAAAACGAAGAAAAAACCTTTTCATTATGGGAATATGGCAAGTCAATAGATAGATAGATAGAAGTGTGAAAAAATTTTTAATGCTCTTCATTACGGGAATATAGCACGAGTCAATATTAGATAGATAGAAGTGTGAAAATATATTGAATGTTTTACCTGTGCGAGCAATTTTTTGTGCAGGTTTAAAACGCTGCTTGAATCTATGGAACACACCCATGGCTGGCAATAAACCCGGGGGCAGGGGAGGACCAGAAGGCTCCTTCTCTGCTAGGTGGTCGTAGATGCTCCTCGCCTTTTCCCCGATGGCTACGCCGTCCACGTTGCTCTTCCGCTGGTCCACTTGCTCTGATACCACCTGTTTTGCGTAAATGACAAGAAAAAAACAATGCGTAAATACAATGGTACTGTACAACGGTATGCCTCAACACACACACACACATGCATGCATGCTAAAAACACCTGCACGTAGCACCACACAACAAAACACACACACACACACACACAACAACACACACACACCACACACACACACACACAACACACACACACACACACACACGCCTCAACACAGCCCACACCACCGCAGCACCTGGTTAACACACCTGCACGTAGCACGACACAACACACACACACACACATGCCTCAACACAGCCACACCACCGCAGCACCTGTTAACACACCTGCAAAGTAGCACAACACACACACACACATGCCTCAACACAGCGCACACCACCGCAGCACTGTTAACACACCTGCACGTAGCACGACACACACACACACACACAACACACACATGCCTCAACACAGCCCACACCACCGCAGCACCTGTTAACACACCTGCAGTAGCACAACACACACACACACACACCCCACACCCCACCCGTAGTAATATACGTAGTAACATAGGGTAAATAAAAAATACTTTATTCATATGAATAATAATTAAATCACCTGTAAAACCCTTACCCCACCCCCCGAGCACCTGTTAGCACACCACATGTAGCAACACACACAAAAACATAAACTTTATTTATATGAAAAATCATTAACTACCTGTTCAGTATTTTCTCCATCTTCTCTAGCAGCGGGTCACGTCGGCTCACAGAAGCCACCTTGCTAGAGACATCAGCACTCTCTCGCACGCTTTGTCTTATTTTTTCACGGGTTTCCAGATGGTACAAACAGTGGCCTCATGCAGGCCAAAAATTCTTGCCCGTAGCAGACCAGCCTAGGCCACTATCAATCACAGCAAGCTCATCCATCTTCTCCGCTAGGGACAACACTTTCCTTTCTTCTCGCTTTACCCTGGAGTTAGGTGGAGCGAACGCTTGGAAGACATGGCCAGCAGGAGCAGCACGACGTGAGGCAACAGCAGCACGAGCAAGAGAGAGAAAGACTACGTGTAGCAGCTCTGGCGGCCCAGGCTGAGCGTGCCAGGCTGTCCCCGGCAAAATGGCCGCCGACCCGCATCGACAACATCCGCCGGGAAATTCAAATTCGTGTTATCGCGAGTAAAACTCGTGTTCGGCAAGTCATGGGATATTTTACCTATTCGTGTAAGTGCGAGTTTCGTGCAGGGGGAACTCGTGTTTCGGCGGGGTCCGACAGTATATTTATCAATAATAGTATGATCAATAAAGTATTACTCAACACTACTATCCCTCAGATCTGTCTAGTTCTTAACTTCATTACTAATACAGTGACGTTTGAACCTATTGCGCCTGTTGGCTATTTTCCCTTTAAGGCTTTTTAAAAAGGGTTTGGGTATTTTTAGCGCGTTTTCACGATGTTGCTAGGCCGGCCTGGCTGTTCCAGGCTGCACTGATGCTCACGAAAAACACATCCAGACTGGCCCCGTCCCATTCGGGGTTCCTATTGGCTGGAGGATCTAGTGGGCAATCTACTGTCCGCAAGCTTGACACCCCACCCCAAGACACACCAAAGGGGTTTTTAACCCGTGGGCTGCAGCATGCTTTCCGGAAGGCTCTCCTGAGCGATACGGCATGCCTTCCGGAAGCGCGATTTTCAAGTGCATACAAAAACCGCACCAACATTCGTTTGAAGTCTACAAACGTGTCACATGTAGGCCGCGATGTCAGCCCCGATACCACACACCACTATTTGCCTAATACGTTGTACGAAGGGAACCCCCCCTTGGGTTTTTCCAAGATCTTGGGATTTAGGCCATAGCCTTGGGGTATTTTGTGTCTATTTGGGATTTTTGGAGGGATTATTCATGTATTTCTCCAGTAATTTATCTCAAAGTAAGCATTTTGTACTGTATTTAGTTACCGGTTTACTATGTTATTTACTCTACGTATGCCATATTTTGTGGTGTATATTCCTCATAAGAGCCTTCTGATACAAGTTTATACACATAAAGAGCCATCAGAGTGCTTTATAGGCGAAATATAGAGCACTTTGTATTATCAATTACTACATACTCCCTCCACCACCCCACCCAGGGATGCCACTAAATTTTCAGAAATCCCAAGACTGTCCCCAAAAAAATCCCAGGATCGACAAAAATATCCCAAGGTCTTTGAAAAAACATTGAAACTGAATCCTAAATACGGTACACATGCTTATCTTGAGATAAACTACTGGAGAAATACTTGAATAATCCCCTCAAAATCTTGGGGAAAATCCCAAGGAGTGGCATCCCTGACCCCACCTCAGTAGTCTCTCGCAAGCAGTTTGGTGCCATTCGCGCCAGATATTTCAACTCCCGACCACAACCACACCACAACCCCATGCGTTTGGGTTAAAAATATATATACAGTAAAACCCTTATAACTCGGCACGATAGGGGCTCTGGCCCTTGCCGAGTTATTCAATGTGCCGAGTTATGCAATGTCCTCCTCTGATATGGGTAAAAAAAATATTTAAAAAAAAAAAAAAAAAAAAAAAAAAAAAATGGTCAAAGCATAAAAACTACACTTACCAGTGAACGGTTAGAATGTGCTGGATTTGATATCAAACTCAGCACAAATAGCACGCATGGATGCACTTGCATCCATCCTTGCCAGCACTTTCACCTTTTCCTGCAGGCTCAGGCTCTTCAATTCCATTCCCTTCCTGCTGGAGACACTCTTGCGTGATGGAGCTGACATCTTGACTACAGTACTGTATGATGTAATTCCAAAACACGTAAAATAGGTGGCAAAGTAAAGCAAAGGTCGGGTACCAGCGCGTAGGCTGAGCCGTGTTTTTGTCGTCCAAGCACCGTCTTGGATTACGAATCCCAATCCAATAACACTTGCTGAAATGTGTGTTATACTACTTTGTGATATTGTTTGCAATGTTTTGCATTGATTATTATTTCGGCTCCTACCAAGCTTGTTGTGTTTTTTAAGCAGAAACCAATCCTTTTTCAATTTCGACAAAAAACGGAATTCGTATCCAAGACGGTGCTTGGACGACATAAACACGGCTCAGCAGCTGACAGCCTACGAGCTGGTTCCTGACCTTTGCTTTACTTTGCCACGTATTTTACGTGTTTTGGGATTACATCATACAGTACTGTATTCAAGAGTCAGCTCATCACGCAAGGGTGTCTCNATATCCAGCAACACAATATTGCAGACCTGTCACAGCCATGTCAAACGTTTACTACATCACTATATATAACCTATATAACCATCATGTATCATATCTTAGTACTGGCATCCACTACTGGGCATTTTCGTGTTTAGCAGGCATTTTAATGGTGGAGTGTTATTAGCCCTATTATCATATAAGTTTTGCCTTGTGCAATTAATGTGGTCTCAATGATTCGTGTTACTACTGGGGCTTCTACTTCGTTGAAAATAAGATAATGGCAAAATGTTCTGATAAATTTGATCACTACACAAAATATTGTCTGATTTTGCTATATGTATATCGTACTGTTCAGCCTTATTTTTCATAGTCATCCTCTGCTACTTGACTACCCATTGGGAAGTCAAGTAGCAGAGGATGACTGAAAAATTGAATTATGAAATAGACGGCAGATGAAATGGGAAGTGCCCATTTCATCTACCGTCAACAACACTATCTATAGTCGCCACTGCACTAATGTCGCCAGCCTTCATATATTATGAATTTTAGCATCAGTACAGACTTGTACGTGGCACTGAAGAGACGTGCACAGCAGTTTACATTATGTACCTGTCTTCAGTGGCACATACAAGTCTGTAGTGATGCTAAAATTCGTAATATATGGCGCCTGGTGACATTAGTGCAGTGGCGACCATAGTGTTATTGACGGCACACTAATTTCCAAAGATGTTGTTTCTAGCAAATTGTGAATACGTATTGCAATTTTTCGTGAAATTACTTTGTTTTGCGGTCAGCCATCATGGTGTTTACTAGTTTCATCAGATCTTATCAGCGGCACGGGAAGCTCCTGATCATCTTCCCTGCTGACTGTAGTGCGCATGCGCCAGTTTTCCCCAGAGTGGGCCAAGGCGTGTCTGCTGCCGAGCCTGGAGCATCCCGACCCGTTCCAGTCCGGTCTAGCCCGCCTCGCATAAACAGCGTCCGGCCCGGCCTGAGCTAGTCTAGACCAGTCTAGAAGTGTCTCGAAAATGCACATATATGCAGAGCTGGGCACTAAATGCATTGAATGTATTTAAATACTAAATACATGGGAGATATGTATTTAAATACCAAATACTAAATACATTTTACAAATGTATTTAAATACTAAATACTAAATACATCAATTGTATTTAAATACATTTGTAAATACATTTTAAATACACACAAATCTAGATTTCCTTTGGATTTTTTTAAGATTTTGCATTTCCTTAGAAATTTCCTTCTCAGGCCAAAATTTCCTTAAGATAAGGAAATTTCCTTGCAAGTGGAAACACTGGTTCACTGTAACATCAGGGTTGCCAGATAGTTGGGCGGATTTATAGCTAAATTAACTGATAAAAAAAGTGTATTTACATTTTTATATTATGAGTATTTATATACAATGTATTTAAATACTCATTAAAGTATTTAAGGGGATATTCGATAAGGGGATAGTCAGAGATATTCGAAGATTTCATGTACATTGGCAAAAATCTGATAAAATATTTTAAAGATATGTCTGTGATGGTGGCAACACTCCTACAAAGTCTTATGAATGTATCTGTTTTCTAAATATTTTTTTAAAGAATATATTAGATAAAATATTGGCAACATTTGGTAACTCCCATGTGCATACATAACCTACTACATCTTGTAATAACCGTAAATTATCAATCGCAATTTTGTTCTCTTGCAATGAATTACGTTCTTGGATGCTTCTGACAACTTCTCACAGCAGCTAATAGTGAAAAACGTCACGACACCCTCTCAGGGGATCCAAAACCTTCAAGAAGCGAGGACATCGCTTCCTGGTCCCTCCCTCCCTGACACGCTACCCTCGTAATATCGCTTATTCCTGCTCGTAGCAAGGCTTAGTCCTGCTGTCACCATGGTTGGGGTAAAAAAGGTGAGAAAGAGTGCAGAGAATGCCCGTAAATGGAAGAAGAAAAGGCTGGAGGAGGAAATTATTGATTGATAAAGTCATTGATTATAATCAGAGCTGGGCACTAAATACATTGAATGTATTTAAATACTAAATACTAAATACATGGGAGAAATGTATTAAATACTAAATACTAAATACATTTTACGAATGTATTTAAATACTAAATACTAAATACCCACAACCTTCGTTTTTCCGGACTAATAGGGGGAGCACTGGTCCGGGAACCACAAAAGTCCGGGAATCGCAACAGTCCGAGGCCATTACCCACCCCTGGACGCTTATCCTACTCTAGTATTTACTGTCCGGCAACTGCCAATATCAACTATCCCACCGCGGACTTTTACGTCCGCTGAGCATGCTGCCACCTGGCGGGAGGCAGCAGAAAGTGTTCAATAGTCAAGAGACGTTCCTGTACCAGGGGCAGTGGGGGTCAGGGGACTAACAAAGGCTGTGCAGGTGAACCGTGAGTGTCGTGTGCCCAAATGTAAACAATATGACCGCTGAGCATGCTGCCACCTGGCGGGAGGCAGCAGAAAGTGTTCAATAGTCTCAGAGATGTTCCTGCACCAGGGGCAGTGGGGGTCAGGGGACTGACGGAGGCGGTGCAGGTGAACCGTGAGTGTTGTGTGCCCAAATGTAAATGATTTTGCATCATTTTTCTTCCACAATTTTACATGATTTTTTCAGTGTTTGAAAAGAAAAAAATCATAATAAAAACAAGAGGAGAGATGGAAGAAAATTATCTTAACCAAGTTGTAACCAAGGTTCAAATCTATCATTTCGCACCTAACTGAATAATATAGTAAGCTATGGTTCAATGTCATATTTTTTTTAAAGATTGCCTTTTTTTTACTAATTATATTCACTACACTGGATATAAACATTGAAATGAAATAATTTCTGGTGGAATTATACTCTATTGAAAATGGTAAGTATACATAGGTTTACCAGTGAAATTGAAAGAAACCTGATGTCACCTTCACCTATCGACCTGACTACACCCCCTTAAATACTGTACCTATTTAAATACATGAAAACCAATGTATTTATAAATACAGTTCTAAATACATAAATGTATTTAAATACAAATGTATTTAAATACTGCCCAGCTCTGCATATGTGTAGGATCTCATTTGTGGGCTGTAATGGTAGGCCCTCGCCCGTGGTGGCGATGGCATGACTTTTACAGTGACGCCCGATTCCTCAAATGTACACGCCGTCGAAGGTAGGGTTAAGGTCAGCAGGCAGGAAGCCTTTGGTTACTCAACAAATGCAGAGTTGCTACTGGTGGGACTTAAACTCTGTACCGTTGAGTCTACCACATCTAGACGCCAACCACTCGGGTCCACCACTTAAACTTCACCACTACAAGTGACCTCTAACTACTACACTTAACCATAATAATAGTAATGACGAGATAGTAATGATATATTTTCGTTTTTACATCACAAAGGAATGCCATGGACAAAAAAAGAAGCACAAAAAGCCCACTTAGTTGCCTAGAAAGCTGGGTTCATGTAAAGAAGAGATTAAGAGAATATAGAAACGGGGTGCCCACTTTAAGTTCGGGAGGTGTCTTGTCACTCCTCTCATGAAGAAATTTAAAGTCGTAGAAGGTGGAAAAATAAACAGGAAGAGAGTTCCAGAGTTTACCAGTGAAGGGGATAAAGGGTGAAAATATTGGTCACTCTTACATTAGGAAAATTTGACAGAATAGGGATGAAAATGAGTAAAAGCCTTGTGCAGCGAGGCACGGGACGAGGGGAAATCATGCAGTTGCAAGTTCAGAGCAATGAGCATGAAAATAGACGGTGGATAGATAGGAAGAGAAGCAACATTGCAGCGGTGTTTTCAGATTGAAGGTAGTAGTCAGTCAGAAGAGGGAGTTGATGACATCAAAGCTTTTTGATTCTACCCACTTAGGAGAGAGTCTGTATGATGGATCCCCGCCAAAACATGTGTGACATACATGGCGGATAATACCCTATACACAGAGCAAATACCACTATACACTGGAAAGGGAGAAAAAAAAGAATGCAGACAGCCACAATAAAACCTAACTTCTGAAGCTGTTTTAGCATGACATGAGGATTTGAGAGTCACTTTTAGATTTTATAGTAAAGGATAGTCCAAGGATGTTCATTGAGAAGAAGGAAACAGTTTGGTGTCATTGAGAAGTGAGGGATGTTTTTTGGAAGGTTAGTCGAGTGACAGAGCGAATAATTGGGGTAGGTAGGAGGGTTTTTTTTTTGTATTATTTTTTTGAGGCATTGACCAAACGAGGTTTACTTTTCCTCAATCAGACATTATGAAAAGTTCATAAGTTAGCTCTATGTGCATCTCTCCGTGAGTCACTTAGTTCCTATTGAATTGGACGTCTAATGAACGATGTTGAAAAGTGCAGGGTAGAATCATCAGCGTGGGAGTGGATAGGGCATTGAGTTAGCCTTAAGACGATCAGTAATGAATAATAGAAAGGGGAGTGGGTGATAGACAGAACCCTGAGGACACCACTATTGATAGGCTTGGAGAGAACATGACCGTCTACGTGAGCTTGCAATAGACCGTTTTGAAGGAAACTTAAGATCTGATCAGAGAAGGGATAAAAACGAATGAGGGTAGTTTGAAATCAAAGATGTGTGCCAGACCCTATCAAAAGCTTTTGATATGTCAAGGGCAACAGCAGTTTTCCAGTAAATATCAGTAATAACTCAATAATAATACTGACATACAATAAAGATAAATGATTAGCAATAATAAATTATTAATGTGATAAAACTTATTATCATTATCATTGCTTAGTTTGAATAATAACTTATCCATAAATTGTCCGTATATCTTGTAAAGTTTTAATATATTTTCTCCTCCATCTTCTTGCTTTCTCTCAAAGATCTATCAATCTACAATAAGTCCTGTGTGAGAAACCTTATGGATGATACACGTTTTATATGTGCTTTCTGTAAGGAAGAGTGGATGATACATACAAGCTTACTAAGGCAGATAAATGCAGGTAACGAGGAGCAATGATGTGTTGCTCATTTTGACATCCGGTGGCTGTGGCCCTTAAAATGAAAAAAGTACAAGTTTTACAAAAACCGCTGTCTTACGTAAGCTAATGAAAAAAAAATACTTCATTATGCAATTCACCATACTGCAAAGCCCAGATTTAACTTAACATGAATCAAACATTTCCCCTAACGTATCGGTAATTTTCCATTTATTTACTAATAATATAGTTTTAGTGCATGGTATAGATACCTGAAAAATAAATATAAAGCCTGGGTTAAATAAGTCCTAAAAAAGAGATAGATAGACCACATAAACTAAGTACTTGAAACTCACGAAAGCCATCAATAACTTAATGTTTATGAGCAATATTGTGGTTTTTGCTTCTGTCAGGAATTAACATGCATCATTCCAGTAATTTACCCCTGGCAAACCTTCTTAAAAAATAATTTTGTCCACACCACCACCATTACCAATCTTACCCACCTACATACACATCTTGAACTCCTGATACATTTTCCATATTAAACAGTTATTCTGAACTTACAGTATTTATCCTCAATCTACACTAAGTTTCATAGCCTGCAATGGTTTGATTGAACCTACACCAGGTTATAGAAAGGCCTTACTGCATAAATCTGAAATTTCCTAAAATGCTAAACTAAACTCCTACCCTCACAGCCTACGCGTGCCAAAACTTAGCCTGTGTTTCCTACAAGTCTAAGGCCACCTTCGCCTACCCCTCCAGCCACATACTCCTCATAATCCACATTCTACCTTTACTACACTCACTGCTTGGTTTGGATTAAGTGTCCATCCTCATCTTCTGCCTTCATTCTCTTCCTTCCTAAGTTACAGTGTTTCCTCTGCTACATCACTTCTGCTGTCCTGCTTGAAGATCTTCCAACGGGGAGAGGAAAGTCTTTTTTCACTTGTAAATCTTACAATATTTCCTTCTCTCCATCTACATTGGTCCAGCAGTTTTCACTGCATTTCCTTTTTGCATCAACCGTTCCTGAAGGAACTTGAAAAGGCTGCTGAACTGGCCCAAGACTCTGCTCGTGACGGTTACGCATGCTGATGGGCATTGAAGATGAAGAGTTGATACCCGTATTTGCCGGCCGCATACGACGCACCTACGCATAAGATGCACCCCTATTTTACAAATGAGTTTTGAGAAGGAAAATATTGGTGTTTTTTGAGGGGGAAAAATTATTTCGTAAATTTATCGAAAAGTTTATAAACAAAGAGGATTTGTAGTGAAAGGGAAAGCAAAAATTATGAGCATGTACCACATACAATATTCACAGTGCAGTGAAAATATGAATGAAAAAATTTTACTATTTAAATGTAATGGGAATGACAGGGTAACAAAATCGGTCATAATATATTGCAGGATGCCTCTACGAATTGATATTTCTAATATTTTGCTACCTATGATATCTAGCTTAGATTTAAAAGGTTTTGTAGGTATGCCTTTTGTTGCTTTTCTGCTATATGTTTTAGGCCTATGGAAAATTTGCATAGCTATTGGTTATAATTTTGGTAGTGGGCTTGACACAGTCCCTAGGACCTTACCTACTCATCGTGTAGATTCTGTCATTCTGATATTTTGAGCCCCATTTCCCATGGCATGAATAATAATGGCATTACACGTAGTACCGAAAATCTAACCGTTAATTTCAGCCAGACAGTTAAGTTCGGTTAAATCAGATTAGGTTAGTTAGAGTGGGGTTGGTTTAAGTAACAGAAGAATATAGAGAAAAAACGAAAATTAACCCTAATATGACAGTGTGAAGCGTAGGCCATTGTTTTGTGGGGCAGACCTGGAGGGGCAGGTTGCCCCCCCCCCACACACACTTGTAAACAAACATTGTTTCCGACAAAAACGGAGCCAGTATTAATTCATAACGCATCAAACTATTCGGAGGACTAAGTTTCGGCTCGAAATCGGTGGTTTGCCCAATAACAAAAATTTACGAAGATATTTATGTAACACTGTATGGTAACCATCTCTACCTTGTTGTTTATTGTTGTATTGTTGAAAGGCACCGTTGTCGGGATCGACGATATTTGCCCTGGTTTACAACTATGAATCTTCACAGTCGCGAGGTTTTTATAGTCGCGAAGATTAGTTTTCTTCAACGGAGGCTGGTTCACACTCTGAAATCAAGGCAGGAGCGTTCCGTCAGCCTTGCCTTGTATTCACACTATTCGGTCACGGTTTCCGTCAATTTTCGGCAGTGTCCTCCTGGCTCACCCTCTAAGCATACTGGGTGCCTCAGAGGCTATGGTTTAAAGGAAATTTGCATTAATGCACTTCTGTTGGATGAGAAGAGTAGTTGAACTCTAAAAGACACTGTTTTTGGGTCCATAAAGCCCCTGATAAAACGCCAATTATCAGCACGGCACAATCTTCATTCATTACGTTGAAATATTCTTCCCCAGAAACCGTTACGTTGACAGGACAGTGATGTTTGGAGCCATGATGGCGGCGCACCGTTTGTGTAATACGTCTATTTGTTTTGAATGTAAGAAATTTAATGATGTGATAAGACTGGGTGCCGTGTCACATGATGGTATGGTGTGATTCGGCTGAGACGAACTTTGTGGCGCCTGGATGTCTTGTCTTGGTGTACCGGGTGGAAAAGACTTTTGTCCCGTCTACAGGACCGGTTGCACCTTTTTACTAGCACTCTTTCATAACAGTTTCCTTATCTTCAGAAGGTACAGAGGTGAGGAATTGAGGGATTGAGGTGTACAAAGGCCTTATGCTGTCCCTCCTACCCACCTTGGCATTACCACTGTAGCCGGCGCTAAACACCCACGAGCTGCATATACACACCATGCATCGTCTAGGCCAACCCCTGTCTGGGACCAGGATTAGAGGTGACCTGACTGCTGACCTTATTTGTCCTCGCCGACAAAACTGCCAACACGTCCGCCAGCCAGGTAATTCGTCAGCCACGGACACACGATAACACGACAGGCCGCACGACCTCTTGTCCCCATGTTTGTACAATAACTTGCTGTCAAATAACTACAAAAAGCCACGACGCCCTTTCCCCATCCTTGTGTGGTAGAGACAGACTCCCCAAGATACTACATTCCCTCTCACCGCTCACACTACCTTCAAATAAAACTTTAACACTCCCTTTTTTCCACTATTCCCATTTATCAAATCAACAATAACTCATTCAGCAAAAATTTCCCATCAACCATTTTCTGGCCTTCCTCTATAATTATAATCTCTTCCAACTGTAGTGTCCACTTGTTTGTGTGGCCCGAGTCGAATGTGGGTTAAGGCAACATCTATATGCGGGATGTTTGTCTTTTCCATGAGTGCGGGAGGAGTCTGAGCGGTAATGACCCAAGGTGGGGTGTGCGGATGGCGGTCGCCGATGAAGTATCCCAGGTGAAGTGGCGGACCATGAGATATCAGATGTTTTACAATGGAGAGCAGCAGCGGGGGGTGGATGATGTTTACATCTGACACGGCCATCTTGGCAGCAACAATCGCTATCTTGTTGCCGCAGCTCATGTTTTCTCTTAAACTCCAACCTTTTCTTAGTATTATGCATTACTGTTGATAACACGGTTACAAATTTGTGCTCAGTGGACTACTGCTCAACACAGATCACTCCAGACCCCTTTAGTAATACACCACCGCTGTTCTGCATTCTCTGCCCGACCTCTCATTCGCTAATGATTTAGATTATTCCACATTAGACGCAGGTGAACTTTGCATTCCCCTTTTTAATGGAAAACACTGCGTCTTATGCGCCAGCAAATACTGTAAATATATAAAGACACTACAGTCTTCCACAATAATCAATATTTGAATACTCAAGGAAAATTAAACTAGAAATCAATTATAATTGTTTGTATGTTCAAACTATCAGGCTGTTACCTGAAACTATCAGGGTGTTACTAGGTTAAGGGGAGCGGTCACGAATATTTCCGAAAAAATTCAAAATATTCGAAAAAATTCAATGCGTAGATGAACACTTGAGCAAGCTTGCGACAAAGTATTAAAAAGAAAGAAAAAAAATGAAAGAGTTATGGCTGATTTTCTCCCCCCCCCTACCCCTGAAAAATATTCGTACAAATTTTTTATTTTTTTTTATTCACTGGCATAGGCAAACTGGCCCCCTCTCAGTCCCTCTCTGTGAGACAGGGTCGTCTCAAGGCCTCAGTAGTGAGGAGAGAGAGGGAGAAGCCGGGTGTTGCTGCCGTCTCTCAGCCTTCCACCATTCCTGCCCCCCTCCAGACCATTTACCATTTATTCAGCACAGGGTTGATCTTACCTCACGCTCTCTACCTCCTCCACCACCATGCCGAGGACATCAAGGCATAAAGTGGTTCAGAGAGAGAGAATGCTGGCTGTAGTTTACCAAAATGCCCTGCGAGTCTGACAGCTAGCACCCTTATGTGACTAGTACCTTTTGTAAGAGGGGGGACCAGATATCAGCTATGTCATTAGCACTTCAAGAGTGATAGAGAGCGTGGCTGGAAAAATAAACAAAACCAGAAATCTGCTCAGATTCACTGAGCCTCGAGGTTTAAAGGGCGCGCAGCTTTTTAAACCAAGCGCCTTTAAACCTCTACTGAATTTTTTTTCTTTTTCAGTTTTCCTTTAAAGTAATCGTCCAGACCATTTTTATCATTCCTGATTTAATGCAATCAAATCATAGCCATTAACGAGTATATCAACAATAGTCGTCACTTTTTGTATCCAGGTCAGCCGTTTTTAAATAATCCGCAATCAAAATCTTTCAAATTCCCCGAGTTCTCAAAACGCCTCAAGATTTGCAGACGCTCAGGCTCAGGCTCCGTGACGTAGCATCAGGGGAGGCTCCTCTTCCCGCGCTGATCAGAGGCACGTAAAAAAACAGAGATAATATAAAAGTACTTGAAGATATTTGGGTGTTTCTGATAGATTTTCTTTGCTATATGCCACATGCATGCATCCTTTATGGGTGCAGCATGCTTCCTTCCACACACACGCTGCACACCGACACCCTTCCCACACACACGCCTCCTTCCCACCCCACGCTTGCATACACGCCTCCTTCCCACACACACCCTCCGTCCCCACAACAACACGCCTGCACACCGACACCCTTCCCACACTTCACGCCTGCACACTCGCCTTCACACCGACACCCTTTCTCACACCCGCCTCACACTGACACCCTTCCCCCACATGCTGCATACACGCCCCTCCTTCCCACACACGCCTGCACACACGCTTCCTTCCTACACACACGCCTGCACACCGACACCCTTCCCACACACAACGCCTGGAAATACTTTGGAACTCATCCTTTCGGCTTTTTACTGAAATTAACTACCGCACTGTATTGTATGCTTATTGTACTTCACATCTGTAAAGGTTCCAGCTGCGCTCAGCCTTGGTTAAACCCCCACGACCGCTATGAAATATGAGGAGCCTCAAAAAATTCTAAGTCAGTTAGGTTTTGGTTAGGGGATACTTTGTGGTTAAGGTTAGGTTAGGTTAGGTATATTTTATGGTTAAGGTTAGGTTAGTGTAGGTATACTTGTGGTTAAGGTTAGGTTAGGTATAACTTTGTGGTTAAGGGTTTGGTTAGGTATACTTTGTGGTTTAAAGGTTAGGTTGGTTAGGTTACTTGTGGTTAAGGTTAGGTTAGGTTAGGTTAGGTATACTTTGTGGTTTTAAAGGTTAGGTTAGGTTAGGTATACTTTGTGGTTAAGGTTAGGTTAGGTTAGGTATACTTTTTGGTTAAGGGTTTGGTTAGGATACTTTGTGGTTAAGGTTAGGTTAGGTAGGTATACTTTGTGGTTAAGGTTAGGTTAGGGTTTGGTTTACTTTGTGGTTAAGGTTAGGGTTTGGTTAGGTTAGGTTAGGTTAGGTATACTTTGTGGTTAAGTTAGGTTAGTATCCTTGTGGTTAAGGTTGGTTGGTTAGGTTAGGTATACTTTGTGGTTAAGGTTAGGGTTAGGTTAGGTATACTTTGTGGTTAAGGTTAGGTTAGGTTAGGTATCTTTGTGGTTAAGGTTAGGGTTTGGTTAGGTATCTTTGTGGTTAAAGGGTTTGTTAGTTAGGTTAGGTATACTTTGTGGTTAAAGGGTTTGGTTAGGTTAGGTATACTTTGGGGTTAAGGTTAGTTAGGTACTTTGTGGTTTTAAGGTTTTGGTTAGGTTAGGTATACTTTGTGGTTAAGGTTAGGTAGGTTAGGTTTGGTAACTTTGTGGTTAAGGGTTGGTTACTTTGTTGTGGTTTTAAAGGGTTAGGTTAGGTATACTTTGTGGTTAAGGTTAGGTTAGGTATACTTTGTGGTTAAGGTTAGGTTAGGATAGGTTTGGTATACTTTGTGGTTAAGGTTAGGTTAGGTTAGATTTTACATATAGTGACTTTGATGAATTTTTTGGGGAGCCATAATCACTTATATTTGCTTCCCCACCCAAAAACCCCGTATTCCCCCAGTTCCCCAGGCTTGTTGGCTATAGGGGGGAAAAAAAAAAGGGGTGGGTGATTATAGGGATGAATAGGGCGGGGGATTAGGGTGAAGGACTTCTTCCAAAGTTTTACCCACGCCTGCACACACGCCTCCTTCCCACACACACGCTTGCCCTACACGCCTCCTTTCCCCCACACACGCCTGCAGACACGCTTCCTTCCCACACCCCACGCCTGCACACCGACACCCTTCCCACACAGAAAAGCCTGCACACAACACGCCTGGCACACACGCCTCCTTCCCACACACACGCCTCCTTCCTACACACACGCTTCCTTCCCACACACAGGCCTGCACACCGACACCCTTCCCACACACACGCCTGCACACAGTCTGCACACCGGACCCCTTCTTACACCATACGCCTGCACACACGCCTCCCTTCCCCCACACAAAGCCGCACACACGCCCTCCACACACGTGTGTGTTGTGTTGGGGTGTGCAGGAAGGGTGTTGGTGCGCAGCGTGTGTGCAGGCGGTGTGTGTGGAAGAGGGTCGGTCACAGCGACAGATTTACTGTCTGACGCCGAAGTATAATCGCTCATCATAACATTTGCCGACAGGTTCAGCAGAGTGTCGCGGGCGTCCCTGTTTTGACGTCATCAATAAATTGTAGCCCTGTTGGAGGGAAGATTTTTTTTTGCGCGCTTTTTACAAAAGTCGTGTTTTTACGGAATAAGGCTGGAAATCAATTATTTTGTGGATTAGGTGTTTTGAATGTACATTCAAAAATAATTAGGCAAAAAAAAAATGGGTCTGGACAATTACTTTAATAACTCGCCACTATTGTACCGAATTTTAAAAAACAATATATCATTGGAAATAGGAATACAGATGTGATTTTCTCATCTTTCGTTTTTTTCATTTTGGGTAAATATTTGCAAATAATTGCAAAAACTTTACGAATCAATGTAAAAAAATGAACTTCAGAAAAATAAAATTTCAAACAAAATAAATGCTAAACCTTTATGAAAAATGAAATTCAAAATTCTTAAAATTAATCTTTGGGTATGTTGTAATGCATATTTGGTCATTTTTTTTATCAGTGCAAGTCATTGGATAAGAACGTTATTAAGAGTTGAATTCTTTAGAAAAAAAAAAATTTACTTCAGTAATATATGAGCTATGGATCGA
>JACEEZ010023044.1:0-41831 GCA_016584305.1 Chionoecetes opilio
CCAGATTTTTCGAAAACTTTAGGGCCCAAACCGTTCATTAAAGAAACCCCAGAAGCAAAACGCCCTTAAAAAACTAAAGGCCCAAAAGAATATTTTCTTAGTAATGGCCTGATGATCAATGCCAGCAAAACACAATGTATATTCATTGGAAGCAGACAGTTACTGTCACAGTACCTGAGAATACTAGATTAAGTTTGACGACACCAGCGTCCGTCCCAGCACACAGGTAAAAATTTAGGTTTATACATGGATCGTTATTTATTATTTGACCACGCATATTAACGAGTTAAATAAAAAGGTCTTTGGGGATGTTAATGTATATATGCCGCAATAAGTAAAAATTTTGATAAATCTAGCGGGAAAATTGTTGTCGGTCACTTTAGGGAGTCTTATTAACTACTGCATACGCATTTGGGGTACCACCCACACTACTCTTTTACAGAAAGTACAAAAACTACAAATTTTGCTGCCAGAGTTTCGATAGTGGTATAAAAAAAATATGACCATATCTCCCCTGCCTTAAAAGAACTAGGATGGCTCAGAATTAAAACAAAAATATTTTTTATGTTAACATTGCCATTTTATAAATCTCTGAACGGAAATGTATCCCGACTGGCTCCACTCATTCCCAACAGTCCAAAAGCACAACAAGTAGCATGACGAGACAAAAAAGTAACCTTGTTATTCCTAGAGTTAAGACAATCCCCCGGTGCTAAAATTTTACAGTTAAAGGGCCCAAAAAAAATGGAACTCCCTACCAGCCAACGTCACAAAGGCAAATACATTTTTGTATTTAAATCTACACTAGTCAACTATAATTTTGCAAGACCAAAATGATTTTTAGTAGAGTAGTTTTTAAAGCAGATTCTACATATTATCTTTTATTGTAATTCTAGGTTTTACTCCCAATTTTACTTGCTTACTAAATTTCTTAGCAGATTTTAGATTTTACTTTTTATTGTAATTTATGTTTTACTAAAATTTCTACTTGTCTTACTATAATGTTTAGCAAAATTTTACATATTTCTTTTTTTTGTAATCTTATGTTTTACTGGGGAATTTTGCCCTGTTTTACTGGAATTTTATTTATTTTACTCCTACTAGCTTATTGACAATGCTGTACCTGGAATTTGTGGCAATATATATGTGTACACTCGTATGGTCAGCTACAGTGACTTACTCCCTCATATTTTTTGCCTATATTTTAGCATGTAAAAAAAGCTTGACATGTAGACAAGTCTACCAATTATTATACGTATTCTGATGTAATAACCACTACCCTGTGGAAAATAAATGAATTTGAATTTGAAAAATTTGAATTTGTATATTCAATGGGCGATAACTTGCTTGAAGAAAACTTTGACTGCACACTGCATTTAAATTTAATTATCTCATAGGCTGGCAATTCGGACTTCAAAAATTATGTAAACCTAAACTTAAAAATAAAAGTTATTATCTAATTAATGGGCAACCTATAACAGGGCCCACAAAAATATAGCGGCAAAATTTTTATCTTACATAAACCCCCCACCCCTCACTCACTTTCCATTTTAATTACAGTAAACCCATCGTACCCCAAATTTATTTCCCCAAAGTCTGTTCAACTTTTATGAGCGTTATTTGTTTTGGGTGGCTAGAGGGCTTCCATACTCAAAAATTTTGAGCTAACAGCCCATCCGCCTTTACGAGTGGGGTCCTCATTTCCTGTAAGGTTTGTTATAATTATCCAAGTGCTGTCAGTTTAGAGCCCCACACAACACTTTTAAATTAAAAATATCAGATTTCATTGATGATTATGAATATTCTGGCTTACTTTTGTGAGCGTTTCAGGCAAATTCTACACCAATTGCTGAATTGGGGATCCAAATGGGGTGTTTTTAGTTTTAGTTTTTTAGTTGGTTGTTATCTCTGTTCATTCTCTTTGTTTCACTATAAGAAAAGGCTTCACTGTTTCATAGCAAGTTTTGAAGCTTCGAGATACTACCTGGGAAGGTATTTTGGCAATTCCTCACCTCGGATCAGTTCACCCCAGCTACCCCCTCTGTACCGCTCTGGTTTTTTGCTGAGTAAAGCTTAGAAAAGGGTTTTAAAGTGTTACTTTACCCACCATTACCCCAATCAATAAAGTTGTATAGGGAAATTTGGGACCAAGTTTTGGGTTTCCTTGGCTGTTTGGCTACCATTTAGTTTAAAACGTTTTTTTTTCTGTCAAGCTCAAGTAATATAGCTTGATGGACGAGGGCTTTTTACTGTAGCCTATCCCCCAAAAACCCTTTAAAAGTCCCCACGTAACTGTCATTATACTTACTCATCCCATGTCATGCCTTCTTTACTCAGTTTTGAAAGGGCAGTCTTGAGTGTTGATTGGCCCTTTTCATCTTGGCCTTTGGGTTCGGGGGTGGTAGGGTGAGGCCAAAAGATGTTTGATATTGAACAGGGCCAATCATTCTTTTGACTTGAAAAAAAAACATGATTCAAAAAATTTCAAATAGCAAAATAAATTAGAAGTTACTATAAATCAGTCCATAGAAGGTTGACAATACTGTATGTGCAAAAAGATGTGGTCTGGTGGCCATAAGAAATTTGAGTTAATAGTGGTGGGACAGGTTATTCTAAAGTTATGTGGCACTCAAAAGGGCAAAAGGACTGCTAAAGGTGGGGTGCCATACAGACCAAAAAAATACAAAGGACGAGGCTTGAGGAAGGTCCAAAAAATAAGGCACATAGTGCAGTCACCGAGCTGACTGGCAAGCTACCATGAGGTGACAAAACTAAAACCGTGATTTTTCAGAATTCTAATGATACTAAATTTGCTACATGATAAAAAATTTTGTTGATAACCCAATCACCAAAAAAAAAAAAAAAAAAAAAAATAGTTGACATTGTTTTATGCCAGGACTTCTCTTATTTTTGTTTTAAATGCACATATTTCTCATACATTTCCCTCATTAACAAATTTCGGCCTTGATGGGTGATAACTTTGATGGTGGGCCATGGGGTATATCTTTTTTATTAAGGACTTGGCATCACGGGGGCGGATTTGTCTGGAGTGGGTTTTCACCCCCCACTTGTGAATAAATCCGTCTCGTGTGAGAACTTATTTCCCTTTTGGGGTTTAATTTTAAAGGGGGTATAAGGTCCCAACACCCCGCACTTTCCCCCCTCCCCTCGCCTTGATGGGATGTATTTTTTTTCCCTTGTGTTTGATTTTTTTCTAAAACTGGCACGTGGGAACAGGCTGGATCTGAAAGTCCAAATTTCTCAATAAACCTGAAAAAGGGTTTTTTGTGGATGAAAACCTGCCCGGACATCAGAACCCTGGGGGCCAAATTAAAAGGAAAAAACACGGGGGGCCCGTCTTTTGCATGCTAGCTCCCTCTCCCTTCGGGGGATCCATTTTTTAATCTCCCGCGACAAAAAATTGAAAAACAACAAAGTTTCAATTCTTTTCGACATCGAAAAACAGCAGAATACACAATCAAGAATCTGCACGACACTATTGTTTTAATCAAAAGACCTTAAGACTTATTCATAAAGAAATTATATAAACACCCTTACATGCCCAAACCCTTACCCCAAACCTAACTAGGGAAATTAAGATTCTCGTTTTTCTGACGAATTTTTATGTAAATTAAATTAATGTCAGACCCCTTTTTTTGAAAAAACGGGTGACGGATGCAAAAGTGAAACATATTGTTGAAGCTCGCTAATGGCTATAAATTTAATTTCTTAAAAAGGAATTTATGAAAAAGGTTCTGAAAGATTACTTTAATGGAATTTTTTGCAGCAAAAAAGAATACATCCCCCCACCCCTCCCAAAAAGTTGCATTTTTTGTTTTACCCAAAAATTAAAAAATCAAGAAGGGTTTTGGGAAACATGAAAATCTGTTTTCTCAACGCAACCCTTTTTATTATGGTAGAAATTTTCGCTCATTTTGTCTTCCATGACATAATCCTTAATTAAACCCCGCAACCAGATGTAGGACAGATGTGTAGGTTCCATGATTTTTTCTCTTCTTTTAAGGAGGGTTTAAAAGGGGTAAATGATAGCTAATTGGGAAAAAGTTGCAAGGGTCAAAAAGGGGGGGGTGGTTGTGTCCATGTCAGTTTGCTAAAGCACCCGTTTCTATAGTGAACTTGAAAAAACCGAATCTTTAAAAAAAATCGTTCCTCACCATTTCTCGGTTCAACACATAAAACCCCTCTTGTTCTCCATTATTATATCTTCCCTGCTACCCGCTACAAACCTCCTTCCCAATATATTACATTTACGACTCTAGCATTGAAATCCACCTGCAATACATAAATACATTCCCTCCAAAACTCAAGAATTGAAATCACCTGCAATACTATAAATCCCATTCCCTCCAAAACTCTATTTCCCATCTTCACCTCTGGCATTAAGAAAGAGCTTCAAAATATAACTTACCCATTCAGTAACATCACGAGTGATCACTGGTCGACACCCAAAATGGTTCTGAGTTCATTGTGTGTGGGTTGGAAAGCATTTTCGCTGGCTGATTTCAAAAATGGCATTGCTTTTTCTCTAGCACGTATAGTTTTTTGAAATATCGGCATTTTATATTTTAATAGCTATTAAATTATATACGTATAATAATTATATAATTAATCGAAAAAATCCCCCTACGTTAATATATATTACTCGTAATTAAATTCTGTGGTGCCTGCGGCTTTATTAGGACCTAATGTAC
This sequence comes from Chionoecetes opilio, assembly GCA_016584305.1. Classification (NCBI taxonomy): domain Eukaryota; kingdom Metazoa; phylum Arthropoda; class Malacostraca; order Decapoda; family Majidae; genus Chionoecetes; species Chionoecetes opilio. Next base: position 4,713 of record JACEEZ010023044.1, read on the forward strand.
ATATGTGGCAAAAAATAAACTTCAATTATGTTCCCAAAAATATCCGAAAATGTGCCACATCTTGGAAAAAATCGAAAAATATGCCAAATCACAGTAAATTTTGACTTTATATATATAATATATATATATATAATATAGATATATATATATATATTATATATATATTATATAATATATATTATATATATATATATATATGTATTTTGGAAACACAACTTCGAGATTTTTTTTGAGAGAAAGATTTCGAAGAACAGTCAATCTAGACTGTTTCTTCAGAAGAACAGTCAGATCTAAAATTTGGGTTTTAAAAATATACATATACAAAACTATACCTAACACACAAAAGTACTCACCCTGCTCCATAGTACATCAGAAGTGTTTCGTATTTTGCTTTTTCGTTGTAGGAGCAGCTACTTTCACGTTGGGTAGCGTCCAGCAATAGTCCCCTATCATGTTGGGACTGAATCGTCCTTGGTATGGGGTTTCCATGGTGGCAATGTCCTGGTGGCAACGTTCCCCCTGCTCACCCACTGACCGCGCAAAGATTCGTTGGGAAGAAATCAAAATGTGAATGGAAAAAGTGGATTTTGAGGGGCATCCGAGCCCCAAGCGCATGGTAACTCTTCAACATGCATTTACAAGTTCCTCATAATTCGATGCTCGAACTTACCTAGGTAGTTCTTTAAACACCCCAAAAAGCTCTTCCAAGCAGCTTTTTCCAGGGCAGTTAGGCTCTTTACACAGTCATCATCATTGAGTAGTTGACGAATTTGAGGGCCATTGAAAACACCTGCCTTTACTTTTGGCTTCAGTACAGTGCGTTCAAACTTTGCTAACAAATACTGAAAGCCAGCACCATTTTGATTCCATGGCCTTCACAAAAATTTTTCCATTAACCCAAGTTCAGATGCAATGGAGGTAAGTAAAACCTTTTCACTGTCAACAAGAGGTTTTGTACATACAGTTGAACCTCCCAGGTGAGTCTTTCGGTCGTGCTGGCCATTCCTTTTGTTTGTAATGTTTGCTGTCCGCTCAGAGTCCCACAAACAAAGAAAACACATGTGCTTAGTGTAACCTAACTGGAGTCCTAGAAGCAAGGAGATTCCCTTTCAGGTCCCCACCAGATTCCACTGATGTTCTTCATATTTAACAGCAGATAACAGTCTTCATAGTTTCATAAGTTTCATCATTTCATGGCCATGCGAAATTTGGGAAAACACTCGAAGCTTTTTTCCCTTTTATGCAAAAGAACGGCCTTTAGGGGTTTTTTTTTCCTGAATCTATGAACACCCGCCACTCACTCTTATCATAAGTGTGAGACTCACAAAGTTGTTCCATGAGAAAGTCAACATCAAAGCATAACAGAGCTTGTGTTCCATCTTGAAGAAGCTTGAAAGTTCTTTATGTCACGACCGGAAACGTGGTGATGAGAACTCCTTCTTGTAGCAAATTTCCCTTCCTTGAGACGAGATCCAAGGACTTCACTTTTCTCCTTGGTAGATCTAGGTTCCCTAGCAAGGTCATGTAGCATTTCCCTGACTGATGAATTTGGGCTCTCTGTGTCTGCCATTTCTTAAAAGTCTGTTTTCCATGGGATTATCCTACTCGTTCGAATCTGATTCACTTATAGCACTTGCAATTGGAAACATTTGGAACTGGGAGATCAGGACCATGTGGCACAGGCTGATGGCAGCAGGTACGTCAGGGGTACCTGATTTTTGCTCGCGTTTTTACTGAATATCCTTTGATGTTAGTGAGGCAGAAGTAGCAGTCAGTACTGTGATCCTTTTGTTCACGCCAACCATTGGGATGCCCAATGCCATGCCTGATGGCCGTTTGCCACGTATCCATTCATTCAAAGTGGTTGCATGCACACAGGGGTTGCATGCTACGTGAGGGGCCCACTTCTTATCTTGATCACCTATACGGCACTTGAAAATAATGCAGATAAGCTGCTTTAACATTCTTTGTAAGAGGTTTCTTCAGACTGTCAGGGTAAAAATTCCACATATTAACCAAAAAACTGTCCGATGCATTCACACAGTTACGGCGCTCCATCACAGCCCGGTAACAAGGTACTATATACGGTAAACCAACTAAAATTAGGACTCCCCTAAATCAAAACCCCCATCATATCTGCAAAGAAAATAAAATGTTTAAACATATTCAATAGCTGTACGATCAGTAGGTAAAAATGTACTACACAGCCTGTAACCCCTCGCCAATACCAGAGGGGCAAAACCCTCCCCTGCTCACTGCACAAACCACACTGACTCAAAAAAACTGCACCGCCCTAAATAGGCTTTTAGAAAAGAAAAGATTAAGAGTTTAAAATGAAAACTTTGGTGAAACCTATTTCTATTGATTTTACCCATATTTTTTCATTAATTGCGTCTGGTTCTCAAAAACTGGACGTGATAGAGGTAATTGAACATCAGATTCTAGTTCAGCAGGGTCGATTTACCTATAATCAGCTTCATTTAGTCCAGAACCATATCATCGATTTTTTTTGGTCGACCAGTGGTAGTCAGCCAATAGTACATCGCGGTGATTTTGGCCTGTGTGCCCTTGATTCCAAGGTGTGAACCACCACAATGCATTTCCTTGAGGACATCTTTTCACCTCTTTTGTTTCATTTTTCACCACTAGTCTTTTGACAAGTGGGCTGATCATTACGGCCTCTTTTATTGCCCCCAATAATACAACATAGCTCCTGCAAAAGAACAATTTTGAATTAGTCAGCCATTTGAGTCACATATAAACCTACACATCTGAACATATATAAACCTACACATCTTGGAGTGAAAGACAGGCATAAACTAGAGTGGATTGGAATCCAGTGGTTAATAATATGTTGTATCTTGGAATTAAGCATATAAAATGGCTTGACTATTACTGGTGGGATTCCAGTCATCCCAACCCACTGAAAGTGGATTCACTTTTGTAATTGTTCCTGTTCCCCGCCTTCTCCATCATTTTCCCCACTCACCACCTTCTTCCCTTCCCTCTGATCACCCTAGGTCATCTCCCTCTTCTTCTACTACTATAAACCGTCTCGCTGTTAAGTCTATTCTTAACTTACCCTCCATCCTGGCTGTACGAGCGCATCCCTTTTTGTATCACAATATCCATCCCTGTCCCCTCGCCCCCAGGACCCTACTGACTGTCCCCACATAATACACTTGATCCCCCACCCGATACCCCTGATTCTGCTAACCCCTTACTCTGGACGCTACCATTCCAACTATCATCCCTCGCTAACCTCTACACTCGGGCTGTTCTTCAAAGGAACATTCACGACCCTTTCCCCTCCCACAGATTTAAAACCTTTGTCTCCTGATTTCTTGCTATAACCCATGTATCTGCCTCCAAGAAACTTTCCTTACTCACCCCCTGTCCCAATTCCCAATCTCAGATCTCCTTCCCCCAACAAATACACATCCTTCCTCTAATCTAACCTGCTGTAATCTGCTGCTGTAACAATCCGTTCCTTTCCCCCTTTCCCTTTACCGTTGCACTCTTTCTCTCTAACCTCCCCTTTAGTATGCTTTGCTATAGTGCCATTTTGACCTCTGATGTTTTGGCACATTTCCCCCTTTTTGCATTAAATCAATAATGTGTTTGATCTTAACCAGGGAAAGGAGGGCATTTAAATTACCTTCAACCACAAAATTGTGAGAAATCTTCCTTAAACCACTAATCTCACTGGATTGCACGGATTTAAATATGTCCCTGTCTTGACATAGTGAGCGATTTGGTCCAAGTGAACCCACTGATCACGAACCACGCCACCTTCAGGAAGCCATGATTTTGAAGACAAAATTAAATGATGAGGTAATGACACTGCTGTTGCAATCAGTAAAAATATAGATCAGTTTCACCTAATTGGGGGCCTGCGCCCACCCAGACTCAACCCCCCCTTCACTAACCCCAACCTAGACATTGGTTAACTGGCAACATAACCTAGCTTAACAGTTTATGGTTCAATATTTTTGTATTTTNTTGGAAAATTTTCCCAAACCACTTCTCTCACTGGATTGCACGATTCAGATTGTCCCTTTCTTGACATAGTGAGCTTTTGGGTCCAAGTGAAACCCACTGATCACGAACAAAACCTTCAGGATCCATGATCTGAAGACAAAATTAAATGACGAGTAATGACACTGCTGTTGCAATCAGTAAAACTATAGATCAGTTTCACCTAATTGGGGGGCTGCGCCCACCCAGACTCAACCCCTCCTTCACTAACCTAACTTAGACATTGGTTAACTGGCCAACATAGCCTAGCTTAACAGTTATGGCTATTTCTGGTATTCAATACCTTAATGCAGGAACACGGGTACAATTCGATTGAAAGTATATATTGGGTGCTGTAATATCAAGATCAAGAACGTGAACTGTCGCCGAATAAAGGAAAACTCGCCGACGTGAAAAATTGGAACTCTCGCCGAGATTTCCTATCGGCGACAGTTCCAGGTGCAGTCGATTCCTCGTTATTAGCTCAGATAACTCATGTTCACTCACTGTAATGGTAGATCTAACCTTTCTTTAATCTTTCTCAGAGCATAAATGCTGTTTGAAGAGTGCTATAACAGGAAACAGAGGTTAAAATAGGAACACTAGTCTCTCCTGTTGATATATCTCATCTCACTCATTATTGCTCGTTATTAGCACAGAAAACTACTCGTCACTCACTGTAATGGTAGATCTAACCTTTCTTTTCTCTTTCTCAGCGAATAAATGCTGTTTAGAGAGTGCTATAACAGGAAACAGGGGTTAAAACAGAAACACGTGGGAGGATATCTCATCTCACTCATTATTAGCACAGATAACTACTCGTCACTCACTGTAATGGTAGATCTAACCTTTCTTTTCTCTTTCTCAGCGAATAAATGCTGTTTAGAGAGTGCTATAACAGGAAACAGGGGTTAAAACAGAAACACGTGGGAGGATATCTCATCTCACTCATTATTACTCGTTATTAGCACAGATAACTACTCGTCACTCACTGTAATGGTAGATCTAACCTTTCTTTTCTCTTTCTCAGAGAATAAATGCTGTTTAGAGAGTGCTATAACAGGAAACAGGGGTTAAAACAGAAATACGTGGGAGATTTTTCGACCTTACCGCTGGAGGTGTTTGTTATGGTCGTGCCTGTCTTGTGCGCATGCGCAGTAGCGTATTGGGCCCTTTATTGCGGTGCGACATTAAAGATACCACAACGGCAATCTTGTGGCAGCACTCCTCCCCGTCTGGGTGATCCTCGTAACCCATGGTCACAACAGTTATAGGGGAAGAAGGTCTGTGTTTCCCCGATGATGGCTCTTCCCTTGACCTCCTCACTCCTCAGTTCAGTTCAGTTGTTGGTCGGGAGTCAGGCCTTTTTCAACGTTTCAACTTTCCACTCTTCAGTTCAGTTCAGTTGTTGGTCGGGAGTCAGGCCTTTTTCAACGGCACTCCCTGACGTGTTTCTTCTTGCTGTCTGGGTCTTTAATTAGTTTTCTTCTCTTATTCTATCTTATTAGTTTCTTTCTTTTTCTTTCTTCTTATTTTCTCTGGTCATCCAAAAACTGTTGATTGTTCTTTTTGCTTCTTCACATTCCCCTCTCCGAACAAATACTCCCCCACTATATCTTCTTCCTCCTCTAAGTAAGGTTGTTGTAGCCTCACACTTTTCTTTCTTGCATTACTGTAGGCTGGCACCATAAACAGAAAATGTTTTAAGTCTCCTTTTCCGCCCCACATAAATCACAAGTTATTTCTTTTCCCCAGAACCTCCTTCTGTCGTTTAATTGTAGGTTATTTGTCCTGCACTTGAACAGTAGTTCTGAAGCTTGGTCATTGCTGTATATTTCTTCTTGGCCTCCCTCTCTTTTCTCCATTTTCTGTATATTTTCAAACTTGCTTTTTCATTCATTTCATTCACCATTCTCTTGTGTCCAACTCTCTCATTTTGTTCCTTATACTCTCCTTGTCTCACACCTCCACCCTGGTTCATGACTCCAGTCTTTCTCAAATCTTTCATTACAGCTTGCATCCATTTCTTTTGTCTTTTCTCAATCATCTCCTCTCCTATCCTTTTCACTAGGTCATTCCCGTCTATTAATACATACCTCAAGTATTTCCACTGTCCCTCCTTATTCTATTCCTAACACTGGATGCTCCCACTTCCCCCTGGAGCGCCGCCCCCTGTGTATATGCCTGTGCCCAAAGATTTTACGGTACACCCCATTTTCAATTCTCTGTAATTTATCCATTTCTTGCTTTGTTAAATTGATCACATTAACCCCATATAGTATTGATGTAATGCCACACTTTTCCAGTACGTTTCCTATTAGAATTTTTGAGCAACTTTTTGCGATGATACTATACGTCATATTTGCCATTTTCTTGCCTTATTAACATTTCTTCTTTTTGTATTTTGAAACAATTCTTCTTGTCATTTATGGTTATCCTAAATATTTCATTCTATCTCTAACATTTTATATTTCCAACTTTTCAGGCTTATCTTTCATATTGAAAATAATGATGTTACTTTTATTTTTATTCATTTCCAATCCATACTCCTTACCTATTTCCTCTAGCCTGTGTACTACCTGTTCTGCCTCCTCTATACTACTTTGCTAGTAACATCCCGTCGTCTGCAAAGAAAAGTGCTGGTATGCTAAACAATTCATCCTTAAACCCCTTGCCTAGTTCTTCTAATGCCTGGATAATCCTGAAGGTCACTAATTTAAACAGAGTTGTTGAAGCCGTACACCCTTGCCTAATTCCACTTGTTACATTGATCTCTACTTCTTTACCTGATCCTAATTCTATCTTGGTCTTGTCTCCTATATATACGTTTGCTATGAATTCATAATTTTAGGGTTAATCTTATATTGCATTAATAATTCTATCATTTTTCCTCTCTTATACTATCATAGGCCTTTGCAAAATCTATTGAAATGACTATTAGTGGTTTCTTTAGTTTATATTGACCTCTCTATGCAATATCTTAGTATGAATAAATTATTTTCTATTCTACTGCCCCCTGTGAATCCTGCCTGTGTGCTCTTTCCCTATTTCATTTTTCCTAATATGATCTTCCAGACTATTTCTGATTACAGCCATCATCATTTATACCCAACATTAGTTAGTGCTATTGGTCTTAATTCCCTAACTTTGGCTTGCTAACCTTTGGTATCATTACTGTCCTTGACTCCCTCCATCCTCCTGGCACATTCCCTGTCTCTAACACTGTTTTCATACCTTTTTCTAACACTGTCATCAATGTCTTACTCTTTGAAAGTTCCTTATAATATTCTGGCTTTATTTCATCTGTTCCCGCTGCTTTTTTTTGTTCTTCATCTTCTTTAAACCTTCATCACCTTGTCTTCATTGATCTGTTCCTCTTCCAAGTATATACATCCTCCTGTACTCTTCTCGCCATTTCCATATGTTCTCTACTCCTATGCTACAAGTTTCTGTGTATTCCCTTTCCATCTCTTCCACTTCATCTACTCTTTGTAACTTAATTGTCTGGTTCCCGTCTATGTCCTGTTTTACTTTACTGTATTCCCTTATATATTCCTCTTTCTTCTCTGCGTTCCACACTGTGTCTATCTCATTATCATATTTCTTGTATATTTTACTCCAATATTCTTTGACTTCCTCCTCTGCCTTTCCTCTTTCCAACTCTATGCCATCCTCCCCATATAACCTTAGTGCACTCTTTTCCTTTATCTTTTCTCCCTTTAATATTTTGATATATTCCCACATCTTTTTCCTTCCATCTTTACTTTCCTTGATTTCTCTTGTTAATTTCTCTTCGTGTTTATATATTTCCTTCCTTATTTGTATTTGTACTTTTATCTTCTGTTGTATATATCTTTCCTTCCATTTCTCCTCCTCATCTTTACTTGGTGCATTTCTCCTATTTCTATTTAGCCTTCTCCTCTCCTTTATCCCCTTCCTTATTTCATCATTTATCCATATAGCTTCTTCTCCCTCACCATTTTTCTTCTCTTTTCTTCTATATGTACATTTTAATACTTTATTCGCTGTTTCTTTAATTCTCCACTCTAACTTTTCTAAACTTTCATTCTCCTTCCCTACTACTTGTGCTTCTAAATTTTTCCTAAAGCTCTCCAATGATTTTCTATCTGTCCTGTAGTATTCTTTCACTATCCACTCTTTTTCCTTGTACTCTTTCCTTTCTTCTTTGACCTTTATTACTATTTCTATCAGTTATGGTCTGATAAGTCAAATTTTCTTTCTCCTCGTCTATCATCATTCCGTGAAATCTCTTATAAAATGTATCCGTCACCAAAGCAAAGTCTATTACACTCTTTTGTTCTTCTCTACCCCATGTGTACTCTCCCTGACATTTTTCATCATCATTTAGCATTATTAAGGCGTGTTTTTCCATCCATTGTAGGACTATTTCACCATTTCTGTTCACACCCTGTTTTCCTTTAAAGCCAACATGTCCATTAAAGTCCCCAGTTATCAAGAGTGGTTGTGTGTTTTCCTGTATTATCTTCTCTATCTCTTGTTTCATGTCGTTGTTTCTCCCTACATCACTTACGCTGAAGTATACTATAACTATCCTAACCTCCCAGCCTTCTATTTTTCCTTTTACCTGTAACAAATCTTTACATTTTGTTTCTATCTTATCTAATTCTATTCCCATATTTTCCTTGTAAATCATCATAAGCCCTCCACCCTTCCTATCCTTTTCCTCTCTCATACTATCTATAACTCTAAACTCCTTCCAAAATTTACATCCCTTACTTTCTTCTGAGTTTCCGTTATACATACTATGCTGTTATCGTTTGCTAGTTCTTCTACTTCTATACCTTTACTTTTTGTTAATCCTTGTACATTAGTATTTTTATTTTTACCCTTCTCTCCTCCTTCCCTTTCTTTTCCCTCACTCCTGCATCTCATTCTCCATCCCTTCCCTCCGTTACGCTGATGATCTTACCTTTCTTTATTATCCACCTACCACCCTCTCTTCGTTTCACCTGTAGTTTTTCCTTTAGTAAGGCATCTTCCTCTCTTTCTCGCTTAGTCTTGTCTACTGCTAGTCCTATCTTCCTTATACTATCTCCCGAGCATTTCTCAGCTCCTTGCTTCTTTTTATGATGTCCCACTTAACATACCCACACTCAGCATGCAACCATAGGTCTTTCTCTCCCTCTCGATTTTGTTCCCAGTCGATACACCTTCACCACTTCCACTCCTTCCACACAAGCGCCTCCTTGAACACATACTCACACATCTCTTTATCATCTTTCTCCCTTTCTTTTACATCCTCTTTCTCACTTTCCTCTACGTTAAACATCATGACATTTTTCCTCCTTCTTTCTTTATCTTCCCTTTCCTCCAAGTTCTCATTCATTCTCTCAGTTACTCTTCTTACCAACTCCTCATCCCTCTCATCCATCCTCTTTTCCATCTCATCCAGCTTTTCTTTCTGTTTCTCCATCATCTTCTTAATAGCGACCAGCTCACCCTCAAAAACTCCCTGGTCTTTCCCCCTATTCTCTCCATTCTTCAACTGTCCTTGCATTTCATTCATTTTCTTCATCACTGCTTTATTAGTCTCCCTGGACTCATATAACTCCTTCCTGATCTTCTGGATTTCCTCCTGTTCACTCTCATCTCCCTTAAGGCTTTTCTTCACTTGAGGGTTGCATACCGAGCAAATCCAATATATCTTCTTATTATTCCTCTGCAATACCTCATATGTTTCTACCTCCTCATCTTCGCATTGAATGTGGTGCCACACCAGGCATTTGCCACATTCCAGCCCTTTCTGTTTACCTCCTACCTTCTCCTTGCAGTGTTTACATGTGAATTTTTTCACACGTGCCTCATCTTCACAGGACTTGCATAATCCCTCCTGCAATTTTCCCTTGTAGTTGCACTTCTTGCAGTAATCCCAGCTTCTTGCACTTCTTAGTCCCGTATCTGTCATGGTTCTAACTGACCCAAACAGCTATATATCACGTCAAATACCTCAAGCTTTCTGACCCCGACCAACCAGTCCTCCCGCCAAAAGCTCTCACCTTTCAACTTTTGAAGTCCTCAGCTGGTCTGTGTGGCGACGCTTGGCCCTACTTCTGTTTGAGCCCCTTGTCCTCTATCTGCTGCTTAGTTTATTTTCTCTTTGCTCTTGTTCATACTTCTTCTCCTCTTTTCTGTCTTTCTCTTTTTCTTTTTACTTTTTCGTCCTTTTTCGATTTCTGTTTTTTCTCTTCATCTTTTCGGCATTTCTTTCTTCTTATTTTATTTTCCATATTTTCCTGTTTCTCTTAATCTTCTCTCTCTCGCTCTCGCTCTCGCTCTCTCTCTCATTCCTGTTTTTCATATTTACCTTGTATTTTCGTTTTCTTTCTTCTTGTTCCCTTTTTCTCTTCTCTCTTATCACTTTCTTTTCCTTTTCATTTTCATTTATAACGATTGTGTGTATGTGTGTGTGTGTGTGTATTCATCTAGTTGTATTTTACAACTAGATGTAGCTATTCATCTAGGTAGTGTAGTTGTATTCATCTAGTTGTATTTTACAGGGCCAGAGCAACGCTCGTATGGCCCCGTCTCCATATCAACATTTATTTTTCTCATTCATCTTTAGTGTTGGCCGAAGCCACCACCCCGGGAGGGGGGTCACAAACCCCCGGCTAACACCCGATACCCATTCACTGCTGGGTGGACAGGGGCTCGGGTTTTAAGGAACTTAAACTTCCAACCTCAACCGAAGGCCCACCAAACACAGGTGGTGGGCCGAAGGCCCACCAATAGCCCTCCGCAGGAGCTAGCCAAAAAGTCTGCCCGGAGGGCGGCTTTGCGGCTAGTATATATATATAATAGCGGAACGAGTTGAGATTTAGACCGTGTTTTGCGTGCTGCAGCGTTTATTTGAAATGTAACGGCCTACAGATGGAATACATGTTTTGTTGTACGTCAAAAGTGAAGTTCTAAAAAGCCGTCTGAATTGCTCTGTAAATTTTAGTTCTCGAGTTACCATGTATGAATTTTACGGTTTTTTCGTTGTGACGAGTTTATGCGACTTTTGTCGGCCCAATGACCGTTAACATATTTTGAGCAAAGTAGGGTTTACTATCTTTTGCCTGTCAAATACAAACGCTGTACGACTTACGGTTTGGGAGTTAGAGTATGAATTTTACTGTACGGTTTTTCCCGATCAACAAATATTCATTATTGGGGAAATTATATAGAATAACAATTATATATACCGTCATTATACACAAATATTACTGAGATTGGTTTTACGTATATATATAAATAAATAATATCATAGTTATTTTCCCCGTATAAATGCATACAAACATTATTCCATCTCTACTAATATTCATCACTGTGAAAATTACATAAAATAACAAGTATTTACACCGTCATTATACACAATTATTACTGTGATATTTTTTACGTATATATGTAAATAAAATAATTCACTTTTTCTGGCTGCAAAATTACTCAAAAGTATTGCCTCATTAGGCTTTTGGCATTTTCCGACTAAACTATTGATCTAAACAGAAAAAGGATGTTAATCATTTTTGTCCAGTTCGACGAGATATACGCAATGGCACAATCCGTTTAGTCCTAACATGTCACGTTCTCGAGATATATAGCTTTTTATAGTTTTTAGAAAACATTGATTTGTGGCTTTATTTATCAATGAATTTTACTTCCGCGTATACCACTAGCTCGGCCTTCTAGAGCTGCATCTTTTATGTTCTATACCATTTTGTCCTTACGTTTATGGTTACTGTGATATTAATGAAGATGTGATTTTCATAAAAAAAACTTGCTGGGATGCCTGCAGATTTTGGGCGAAAATCAATATATCCCAATTTGGATGCAACTCGGTTTATAGAGGCTTCTACTGATGACAATCACGAATCTGGTCTTTGTTTGCCAATATTTGATTCTAAAAACATTTTGTTTTCCTCTGTAAGCTTATTTACCCCCTATAAATACATAAAAACATTAATCCATCTCCACTAATATTCATCACTGGGGAAATTACACTGTATAACAAGTATTTACACCGTGATTATACACAATTATTACCGAGATCATTTATACTTATATATGTAAATAAAAAAATTCACACATGCTGGCTGCAAAATTCCGAACAATTTTGGCCTCATTTGGTTCTATGCATTTTCCGACTAAACTATTGATCTAAACAGCAAAATGCCGTAAATAATTTTTGTACAGTTCGACAAGATCTACGCAATGGCATAGTCCGTTCAGTCCTAACATGTCACGTTCTCGAGATATTTCTTTTTTTTAAAGAATTTCCCAAATTTTACGGATACGTGACACAACACACTGCGTTGGCTTGTTCATTAACTACAGGCGAACGTGAGCTGGACTTTGACCGTCCGTTTTTAGCGGCTTACGTTGGTTATTTTTTACTGCTAGTGTTTGGTTTTAGGTCCTTAAACCTTAAACATTATCCAGCCCTTAAACAACCTACGTTGGGCAAATAATAACGTGCATTCTCCAGTTGCCAGGGAAAATGTTTTGACCCGAGGAACGTGGCGCTATGGGGAGTTTTCGAAGCTAAACCGCCAGATGTCTCTCGCGCATCTCATATCCTCTGCTCTGTGAGGCTGAATGATCTATCATTTACCGTAAATTCTCTGTACTTCTTTGGGACATATCAGAATTACCCTTCAATACAACAACTGAAACAGTTCTTAATAAAAAATGTAGTTTATCATTTTATTTGTCTGCACTTGGTGAAAATATTGGCAAAACAATTGAATACTTGAAAACTCAATCTTTATAAATCGTCTTTTCATAAAAAAAACACAAGTTCAAGCAGAATGAGGCTTCAGGAAATATCTACTTGTATGTAAGCATTCACTGAGTACCTATTTTGGGTGTATATGTCTCTCTTACGACGAACATTTAACCAAAACAGAGTGTGGCGTTCAGCATCTCCACAGAAACCATCCCGCCAGCAGGATCTGCTATCACCCACTTTCCTGTTGACACGACACAGGGATGGACAGCTCAGCGCCTTATCGCCACAGCGCCGCTCCTTACCTCACAGCTCATATCACTGATACTCCTAACTTCTCAATACCACAGGCTACATGTCATCCTAACTATCATCACCCGCTTATCTCATCACACTCTCTATCCTCTACTGGAATATTCGTGGCATCCGCTCCCACATACCGTTTTCCCACATAAAGAAGACTTTCGTCTCCTTATTTCGTGCTTTGACTGTGACTTGTGTTGTGTTGGGGCGGAGCGGAGTGGCGCGTGTAGTTACGTGACAGACGTGCAGTCACTATGTACTGTGGGTAGTAGTAGTTGGGGTAATAAGGCCGTGCACAGCAGTAAAAGTCTCCTTGCAGTCCTTTCCGTCTCCTCCATAGCCCCGAGCCGTTAGTGTGACGAAGTTTGAGAGGGGTGGGTTGCCCCCACCCTCCTTCGTTACAATAGGATAAACCAGAGGACATAGGGTATTCAGAGGCAAGGGTTGATTGATTGATTCAGAGGGAAAGATTGAGGTGGAGGGGCTTAGAGTTCGCGGCGGGGGAAATAGTAAACAAGACCATGTATTGTCTTCGATAGAGGACTGTTCGTTGAGGTGCCAAGCACTTAAATTACTTCTTGGTTAAATGTTCGTCGTAAGAGAGACATATACACCCAAAATAGGTACTCAGTGAATGCTTACATACAAGTAGATATTTCCTGAAGCCTCATTCTGCTTGAACTTGTGTTTTTTTTATGAAAAGACGATTTATAAAGATTGAGTTTTCAAGTATTCAATTGTTTTGCCAATATTTTCACCAAGTGCAGACAAATAAAATGATAAACTACATTTTTTATTAAGAACTGTTTCAGTTGTTGTATTGAAGGGTAATTCTGATATGTCCCAAAGAAGTACAGAGAATTTACGGTAAATGATAGATCATTCAGCCTCACAGAGCAGAGGATGTGACAGCCTGAGAGACAGGCTTGAGCGTGAGCTTATTAGAAAACTCCCCATTGTATGTGAAGTGAGCTTTCTGGCGTCTGGCGGACTTAATGTAGGTCTTACGGCAATGTCGAGGGCACACTTCCGATAGACTTTTTGGCGTTCTACAACTTTGTCCTCAGTAAAAAATTTCGAATCTCAAACGCAAGTGGCTTTTCTGTGAGTGTAAAGTGTAATGGAGTGGTTTTCTGGTGAGCTTCGTGGCGTCTGGCGGACTAAGTGTAGGTCTGAATGTAATTTTTATGTCACATTTCCGATAGAGTTTGTGGCCCTCTACAACTTTTTCATCAGTGAAATTTTTTTAATCTCGAACGTAAGTGGCTTTCCTGTACGAAAAACCCTCCTGGGCCTGCCCCGCCCCGCCCCGCATAAAACCCTATATATTAAGGTGACCAGATTTCTGAGACAAAATCCGGGGACATTTTCGGTTTAGAGGCATAAAAACCTCCCAAACATGCAGTGTTTTTGTCATGGAAAAACTAAAACGGGGACACTGCCCTCACCATTCATAAAGCAGCAATCAAAAGTTTCTCTGACACTATTTATCTTAAATTGCAAAGGAATTGAACAAAAATTCAATTGATTAACAATAAGTTTTTATTTTTCTGATCAAAGTAGCTGAGATCAAGCACATCCATACAATCAGCTGTAAAAAAAAAAAATACAGATATGAACCCGACACTTCACCCAAACTAACGCCTCCTCCTTATTCCTGGCATTATACAAGAGTTAAAATAAGGGGTCCTAATGATCATCATCAAAAGGGACAGTGTTTAGATTTGAAATATTGCATGTATTCTGATTTGAAGATTTCTGACTGGTGCACTAACTCTAACCTAGTCTGTGTATTTCTCAGAGGAGTGGATCTTTTTTAGAATTGGTTTGTTTTTGGTCAGCATCTCCATAAAATCCTGGCATGGCAGATGGTTGAAGTTGGTCTTCACTGTTAGCAATGCCTTCATGGTAGAGACTGTGAACCGATTTCTCTCAGCAGTCCACATATCATTCATTAGGGAAAAAAAACCTCTCAACAGGGGCATTGCTACCTGGTAAACAGATTACTACAGATGCCAATCTAGCAATGTTGATGAGTGGAATTTCATTTAGTTGAAAATGACTTATAACTGAGCCCCATTTCTGAATGAGAGGTGTATCCTCTCTTTGCATTCCTCCAGTATCCCCCCTGAAGGAACTCCTGGAGACCAGACACCTCATCAAAAAGAATGTCTTCGTCAATTGTAACGTTAGGGCATTTTCTTCTGAGGGTTTCTACTGCTTTTTCAACTTCCAACCGCTGAGGCTTCTTTTTCAGGAGGAGACAGCTGAGGTCTTGGAGTGGTCGGCATGCTTACCCCATGCTTCAAGGTAATTCACTGCAGTGTCGAAGAAGCACTTGATTTTCCCAGGAAGGTTTTCTTTTGTGATTAAGCCATTTTCCTCTAGGTCTCTAAGAGGAACTCTGACCATGACTGGCAGGAAGTTATCCATCACGTCTTGCAGTCAGTTTTGCCTGAAAATGTCTCAGATTGGCAGCAGACTCAACTGTGGCAACGGTCTTGGCCTTCAAGTGTTTTAATGGCCTCATTGAAAATACCCAGGTTTCCGTGGACAAAGGCTAGCCACAGTTTCGGTGAAGGGATCTTCAAAAACTTGCGGAGGACCACAGGACTTTTCTCCTCAGAGAGAAAAACTTATTTTAGGGGGGCATACATCTGGAGGACTCGCTCTAAGGCTGGGAGCATGGATAACCAGCGGACATTACAACGACCCAAAATATTGTAGTACTCTTGACCCACAAAGTCACAGAATGTCTTCAGTCTCTCCACATGGACCGTAAAGATGTGGAAATATCCGAAGATCTTTGTTAGTAAATATTCCACATCTAAGGGAACCATATCCAGTGCAGTTGGTGCTGTGTTGTGGATGATATGTGGTGGGCAACCTAGACCAATCACCTCTCGTTGAAGGGAGTCTTTAACTTGGTGTGGACATTCACCCTTCCTGCCCTGTTAAGTCCTCCAAAGTTGGTGTTCGTGTTGTCAGCTGAGAATGCTACAACTTTGTCTTCTAGACTGTGTCTCCGGACAGTGATCAGAATCTCCTCGGAAATCTCTGCAGAAGTTTCTCCTTTCATCTCTACAAAATCCAAAAGTTTCGTTTCAATGCAAGCACTTTGCACTTGCAGTCCCTACAAGAAATTGGCAGTATTTTACAGGCCATGATTTGAAAATCAACGGAAAAGACACGACTCGCTTGGTTGAGATCTTCATTTTAATAGTGTCTTTGGCCCGGGTGCAAAACATTTGCACAGGCCCATACATTTTGTTTTTTTTTCCCACAGGGAAAACTTTGGCTCATAGAGTTCCGATTCAGTAATTGTGGGGGGGTGTGGCAACCCCTTTCCCCCACCTCTCAGTGTCCCCCGAGGGGGGGAGTTGTGACTCCGGCAGGCAGTGACCATCGTCCTGTCACTCTCTGTAATTAAGGTTAAGTCTCCAATAAACACAGGCGCGCCCCCACCCTTCTTTTCCCAAAACCCCACCGGGCGCAGTATCTTCAGGGGCTCAGGGAGGAAGGCAGGCGCGTAGAGACCCCCTCCGGCGGAGCGGGCGCGCGGAAAGAGCCGCGGGGTCCAACTTGCCGCCATACCACAAGCCCAACGCGTTATACCCAAGCCCCGCTCAACCAGCCACTCAAAAGCAACTCGGGCCAACGCCCCACCCGCCCCCCCACCTCCTCCAGACCAGGGGGGAGCGACCGTGGGCATGTCCCGGCAACATTTGGGCGTGGGCCACCCGTAGGGCAAACAGCAGCATCTGCGGTTGGGGGCGGCCCCCACAGCGGGCATTTTATGAAACGCCCCCTTTGTACACAGAGGTGAAACACGCATTGGGACGCGCGCCGGGGCAAGAAAATGTTCAGCAACCCCCACCACGGAGGCAATCGACGTTGTGAAACGTGGTGACGGTACAGCTGTTTTATCGGAGCGTGGGCGGAATTCTTCTCTTTTTTAGCCAGGGCATCGAGTGCTGTGTTGCATATACCCCCCAGTGCCGCGCCAAAGCGAATGAGTGCGGCTTTAGGTGCCCTGAGTGCCAGTCCCCCTTAGAGGAGTACATGCTAGCAAAAAATGTATGGGGCTACGTGATCGCACTGAAAGCGGGGGTTTTCGTTGCTTCCCACCCCGGTCATTCAGTGAAATGTTCGCGTGTGTGAAATTTTTGAGGCCGGGGAAAAAGCGAGTGATAAACCTTCACTACGTACCGTGGGGGGTCGGTGACACACAAACCCCGCCCTCAGGCCCCACACCACGGGTGGGGGCAGGGGGCCCCCCGCGCGCCGGCTTAGCGACAAGAAAAACCCCCCAAAAAAGGGAGTCCGGCGGGGACGCGGGCGTGCCCCGCATGCGGTAAATCTAGTGTACGTGGGGCCAGTGCAGGCTTTGCAGCGACATCCGTTTTTGTGGCCAAAAGGGGGGCACTTCTCCCCGGCTGTTCCCCGGCCCTCCCCCCCGGGGGGGGGGGCGCTCCCCGCCCACCCTCTTCAACTTCACCCCTCCTCCGGCATTTGACGTTGGAGGATGGGATGGCGGGGGGCCCCGCTCCCCGTGGTGACAGCTCTCACGCCCTCGCGCCACGTGCCCCCTACCACAGTGGCGGACACTGGGGCGCATGTCTGTGGCGGTCGCCTACTGTTGGGGGCCCTCGGCATCCCCCAAAACGTCACTCCGGGGCTAAAACCCCACGGCAGTCCCCAGTTGCCGGGGGCAGTGCGACTCCGGGGAACCATCACCTGTCAGGTCTCCGTGGGGACTGTCTCCACCACGAGTGCTCTACATAGCCAAAGGCGTGGCAACTCTACCTACGCTAAAAGGCAAAAGGCCCTTCCCTGGTCCTCACCCTTCCCGCGCCCCCCTTTCACCCACCAGGGGTGTGGTTGGACCCACCAGACCCCCCCAAAAACCCCCGTCCCCCGGAATCGCCCCCCTCACGAATTTTGAAAGGGGAACGTCGACGCCTCGAGAAATGGTTCTTGGAGCACTTCGGGCGCACGGTTTGCCATGGGCCACGCCGCTACCAAAAATGAGCGGTCCGCCTCCCACGTCCCCCTACGGCCCGACACACCCCCCAGCATCCACTCCAGCCCACCCCCCGCTCCACTTTTTTGACGGGTACGACACAGTTGGCGACGTGTGGAAAAGGGCTCATCGAGGCGGGCCCCCGCGGGCGGCCACCAATGGTGCCCCCAAAATGGGGGTAGTCCAAAAAAGGGAGGGAAGGCCCCTCGCAGGGTCGACTTCAGCCTTAACCGTGCGGCCTAGAGAGACACCCCCCCGACCCCCCTTCGATCTCGTCCTAGCGGCCCAAACATACATTTAAGACCGTACGGACGCATACTCGGCTACCACCAGGTCCCCCCTCGGGGGGGGAGCCGAAACTCACAACATTCCCCCCCCCCTGGGGCGCTCCGGGACCGCCGCCCCCCCATGGGCCACTGCGCTTCGCGGACGCTTTCCCAAAAAGCTTTTTTGACGACACCACCCCCACGTCCCAAAAGCTAAAGTGGTGACACACTCTCTCCAGACGCAGCGTCAGCGACCCCTTCGGGCCCCAACATAAATTTTTCTCCAGGGGTGCATGGAGAGCGGTGACCCTGCACCTGCAAGTTCCATTTCTCAGGAGGAGCGTCACCTTTCCGGTACCCCCTGGGCTGGGAAGGGTACCACCAAAGCCGCGACCCCTCGTCAACCATAACCGACTTCAAGATCCCCGCCCAGCCCACCCTGACTGACGTGCGGTCAGGGTTTGGGCCTCGTCAACCAGGTCGCGCCCTTCCTGGCGGTCGCCCCTGTCTGGGCCCTTCGGGACTACTCAAAAAACCGGGTGGGAAGGCAGTGTACTGGACAAGCATTTGGAGGCGCTCTTTACCTCCGCCAAAGACCTATTGGGCGATTGGCGGGCCGAGGGACTGCGCTTCTATAGTTTTGCGCCCTACAGCAGTCCCTCACTGACTAAGTCGCCAGGGGATTGGGTTTCCCTTTTCCTGCAGCAGTACTGCGAGTGTGTCTCGGAGAAAATCCCGTGCTGCCCTGGCGGGTGGAAACTTTTGTCTGTGGGGACCGCATCTCACACGGCCGAGAGGAAACAGTCCCCCGGGGAGAAGCCTTTCCAGCCTGGGGCCTAAAAAGGCCGCCTCTTCCCCCCTTGGCTGCAAAAACCTCACGCCGTCACCCCACCAAAGGCCCTTACAAGGTTTTGGAGACAAAAACTAAAGGACATAGCCAACCCCCGGGTCCTCAATCTAAAAGAGAAGACCAATGTTCACCTTCCGCACAAGTCCTGAAGGGGGAC
Organism: Chionoecetes opilio; assembly: GCA_016584305.1. Classification (NCBI taxonomy): domain Eukaryota; kingdom Metazoa; phylum Arthropoda; class Malacostraca; order Decapoda; family Majidae; genus Chionoecetes; species Chionoecetes opilio. The sequence goes on from JACEEZ010023044.1 coordinate 24,075, forward strand.
CTAACTGCGCGGCAGACCCTTGTCGCGCTACCCCGATCCCGTCAGTGGGCCAAAGGGTCGGACGAAGACAAAGAAAGCTGGGATTCGCAGCCATGACCGAGCCCCCGGCCGCGGGAAACCCAGACGAGGTGGGGCAGTGGTAGATCTTTTTCAAAGTGGGGGAAAAGGCTGCCGGGACGAGGATAAACCCCTCTTGCGGGGAATGCGTACCAAAAACGGCTGGGCTGAACGAAAGGACTGGGCCGCTCCCCTCCGCCTACTTCAAGATGCCGGCGCCCCTCTCCTGCCAAGGGAACATCGTCCTTTACACCCGTGACGAGAAAACCCGCGGCTGGTCATACCTCGGCCCCGGGGCTTTCAGTCCTCGCGAAAAACCCTTCATGCGGGGGCACCAAGGAAAGGGGCTCAAAGCTACGCAAGGGGAGGGGAGTCCCGTCTACTGGCCAGGGATTGACGCGGAGGGGGAGCAGAAAAAGGCCCAATTCGGTATGCGATACGCACGCCCCCTCCACCCCCCCAAAAACCCTCTTGCCCACCCCCCCCCCGCTACCCCCAAATTTCCAGCAAGTGGTGGCTGTTTTTTTTCAACTGACGGCCACCCTTATCGCCGTCGCTGACAGGGCCCCGGATGGCCCCGAAGTGGGGACCTGTCAGGCGACGCCCCGTGCCCCCCCTCATCACGGGGTTCCACGATGTTCGGCTTTTGGCTCCCAAGGAGCTGTCGTGCGATGGGGGAACGAAACCCCACCACCGGAATCCAGGGGGTTCCTCGACACCTGGCGTGTGCGGCTGAGGGTCTCATCACACATTACCCCCAGTCTAAAAGGCCGCGCAGAGGCGGCTCAAATGTGCCAAAAAATTTTTCTACGCGGCAACACTGGGCCCGGAACGGTCCCTGGACCCCGACGCCGCTGCATGGGGCCCTCATGCGCCTCAAAACCCCCCCGCAGGGCTCTGAAGCCTCCCCAGCCCACTATCCAGGACGTCACTGCGGGAACCCATCCTGTGGACGGGGTCGCTCTATGAGGTGACGAGCGATGGGCGTGCTGCTGCGGGAGCGCGAACGGGCCCTGGCCCGCTCTTGGGACAGTGCACTTCCCGCATGACCAAAACAAAACCCCAAACCCCGAGCCCCCCCACGCCCCCCTACGACCCCTCCTAAACCCCCGGATGGGCGCTGGGATCGCGCAGGGACTGCCCGGGGACTCGGCACCCAGGCAGTAAATTGGTGCGGCTGGACGGCAGGGGCCACCACCATCAGGAAACCCCGGGGCCACCTGCGCCCCTCACTCTTTCAGGCGCACTACGACGGGACAAAAGCGATTGCCTGGGGCCACCCCCCCCCCACCAAGGAAAGGCCCCCAACGCCACGACAGGCACCCCCGCCCCCTGCTGGACTACGTTTAGTTTAACGCCACCCCCCAGGCAAAAACACTGGGGCCACACAATCCAAAATTTGTTTTATCCCTCGGTTCACTCTTTTCAAAAGTTTCTTTTTTTCATTACACCGCCCCCCCGGGGAGCTATTTTGGGAATTGGGGGGGGAGTGTGGGGGGGTGTGGACCCTCTCTTCCCCCACCTCTCAGTGTCACCCGAGGGGGGGGTTGTGCCCGGGGAGGCCAGTGCCATCGTCCTGTCAGCTCTCTGAATTAGAGGTTAGTCTCCAAAAAACCACGGCGCGCCCCCACCTTCTGTGTTAACCCCCATAATGCTGTGCAGTCCCTTTATCTAACTGTGATTTGTCTGATGGTGTGGTAACAACACACCCTCCGTACAGCCCAAATCATACTCTGATTGAGAGGGCCTGAAACCCCCTTGAAAAAAGTTTGAATGAAGGGCATTGCACGGGCTGTAAAGGCAGCTTTATGTGTTTTTTTTTTGTTGGTGTTCTACCCCAAACACCCTTTTTCCCCCACTACCCACTGTAAAAAGGAATTGCGAGAGTGCAGAAAAACAAATTTCCTCTCTCGCCTGGCCGTATAAATGGAAATTCTTTCAAATACTGTCATTTAACGTACATTTCCTTTTTTTTGGAAAGACTTGTAGTCTTGTCTTTCTATCTTTCTTCACGGTTTCTTCTAAACTTTTTTTTTGTCCTCATCTATTTGACTGGTTTTTTCCCTTCTGTCCCCCTTTTAACTCTTTCCCCACAAAAAAGAAAATACATTTCATTAGGGCAATGGGGGCCCCGAAAAAAACCCAGCCAGGTATTTTGTTCCTATAACATAAATCATAAGTTAGGATACAATACAAAAGACGTCGGGGAGCCCCCCGGGCTATTTTGGGTTGAAGACGTGTAAAATTTTTTAAAAGTATGTTAACCCTTTCACCCCTCAGGACCATTTTGGGTTTCTTTTCTGGCTGCGATTATATACGTTTAGGGGAGGATCTTGGACATTCTAAGGTTAAAAACTATCTAAATGACCCCTTCCACTTCCCTATACCCTTCCTAACTGAATAAATGCTCTAATATCCGAAGTAAAAAAAGCCAAATGCCCGGGGNCTTATCGAGTTTCTGCATACGTACTGTCGACCATTCTCACTTCGCAATCTGCATCCCTCAACTCACATGATTTAGATCCCCTTTTCTATGAATGACTTTAGTATCCTATCCAAGGCACACTACCCTAGTGACACTAAATTATTAGAAGCTATACACATCAAGCACTTGTCCCCTGATCTTAATAACCAAGTCATTTCACAACAACTACATATACTCAAATGACTACCACTGTTTCGATTGCCCGACTCTCGGTTCGATCGCCCCACACAAGCTGAAATGTCACCCACAAAACTAGTGTTCATTCAGTCCTCTACCAACTCAGACAGCATACACACCAAGGTCCGTTAAGTACAAATTATATTTTATTTATTAGTTAGCAATTTTAGAAAATATAGGAATATTTTATTGTTTCTTAGAATTAATTTTTTAGATGTTCGCTTTTTAGCATTACAATATATTAAATTTTAACTATTTTTAGCCTGATGATGCCAAGTGCCTTGGCGAAACGTTGCGCATAAACAACCCCAAGTATACCGAGTGTCTCTGTCACCCTGAAACATCATTATATATATATATATATATATATATATATATATTATATATATATATATATATATATATATTATATATAGTATATATATATATATATATATATATATATATATATATATATATAATATATATATATATATATATATATATATTATATATATATATATATATATATATATATATATATATAATATATATATATATATATAATATATATATATATATATATATATATATATATATATATATATATATACCGTATTTGCCGGCGCATAAGACGCAGTTTTTTCCTCAGAAAGGGAATGCAAAATTCACCCTGCATCTAATGCGGCCATATTCCTAGTGAGAGGTCGGGCAGAGAATGCAGAATGGCCGTTGGTGTATTACTAAGGGGGTCTCGAGTGATCTGTGTTGAGCAGCAGACCCCTGAACACAAATTTGTAACTGTGTTACTAATAATATCAACAGTAATGCTTAACACCAAGAAAAAGTTAGAGTTTAAGAGAAAACAAGAGGTGGGGCAACTGGGTGGCTATTTCTGCTGCCAAGGTGGCCGTCATATGTAAACATGACCCCCCTCCCGCAGTCCTGCTGCCGCTCTCCACTGTAAATGTATGGGAGAAAGGGAAGGCCCTTATACCACCTCGATCCCTCAATCCTCACCCCTATATCTCTATGGATAAGGAAATTGTATACTATAACTGGAAAGAGTGCTAGTAAAAAGGCTGCAACGGTACCTGTAGACGGGACAGAAGCCTTCCACACATTACACCAAGACTAAGACCCATCACGGCACCACAACTTTATCCGCCTCAAGGCCGAATCACACCATACCATCATGCCTTGACCTGTACCTTCCTGAGGAAGACTAGCCAACCCTCGCGAATGTGATAGATCCACAGGTGTAAACCATGGCGAATACCTTCGATCCCAACATCAGTGCCCTTCAACAATAACAAAAAGGTAGAGATATAGGAATACATGGGTAGTTTACAGGAACTATCTCGTGTAGGTCTCACGGCCTCTTGTAGCTTCCTTATTTTCTTATGTTCTTATGTAATGTTTACCTTACAGTGTTTGTCAAACATTGCTAAGCTTCACACTGCCATAGTATTGGTCATTTTCATTTTATCTCTATATTTTCTTACTAAACCAAACCCCACCTCTAACCTAACCTTATCTGATTTAACCTAACGTAGCTTTCTGGCTGAAATAATAGTAGATTTTCGGTAGTACATGTAATGCCATTAATATTCGATTGCGCCATGAGAAATGGGGCTCAAAATACACAGAAGGAAGAAAGATACACGATAATGGAGGTAAAAACCTAGGACTTTTGAAAGCCCACTACCGAAATAATGCCATTATATTTACTGCAAATTTTCCACAGTCTAAACACATAGCAGAAAAGCAACAAAGGCATACTTACAACATTAAATCTAAGCTAAATGTCATAGGTAGATAATATTAGAATATCAATTCGTGGAGCATCATGCAATAAATGACCGAGTTTGGTTACCCTACATACTCTCTTTACATTTTAACTAGTATAATTTTTCATGCACATTCACTGCACTGTGAATATTGTATTTGGGTACATACTCAAAATCATTTGTTTTCCCTTACAAAATTTTTTTTTATATAATTTAATACATTTATGAAAAGTAAATATGTCATCAGAACACTAATAATTATTTTTTCTCAAAATATTTATGTAAAATACGGGTGCGTCTTATGCGGAAGTGCGTCTTATGCGCCGGCAAATACGGTATATATACTTGATACGATATATATATATTCTTGAGCTATGTAAAGAAAGAAAGAAAGAGGGAGAGAGAGAGAGAAGAGAGGTCAGTTGACCTCACCCACACGGTAAGTTGTTGGTTGTCTGGGCTGAGAGAGAGAGAAAAATATTACAGTTTCATCTCATCTCAGGTTAGGTTAAGTTGCGTTTCCGGGTGTTATGAAGGTAACTTCAAGGGTATTTTCGAGAAAATCCTATGGTTAGTTTCGGAACTACAGCCAAGCATCTCAAGTTTTTGAGGGTGCAAGGTTTTACAGTGTCCGCAAAAAGTATTGGCCGGCAAACGCTAAAAAAAGTTATTTGGGTGGGTCGGCGTTGCGTGGTGATTCCCTCCACAGCTGGTGTTTGATCGTACGTCTGGCACCGCCACAGGCTGCGAGAAGTGTATGCGGGTTGACATGGCGGCATAAATGTCACACAAGTGCTCTGTGAGCTTCCATAGGAGGAAAGAATGTTACACACTGCTCTCGTGGTGAATCCTCTATTTTCACCCATAGCTTTCTAGCCTCAGTATTTTTCAACCCAAGGCACTAGGATGGCCCCGACCAACTTACCCATAGAGGAAAGAGCACAATTTTTTCCTGGAAAGCTGATAACGTCTCCACTCAAGAAATTGCAATGAGGACAGGGCGAGGAGAGGGGAATATCAGGCGTCTCGTGGTGGCACCGCGGGACCTCCCACCTAACACGGTTCCATTACGTAAACTGTGCTTTGATAGGCCAAAGAAGACTTGCAAGACCACAAATAGACTCCTGAAGCGAGAAGTATGAAGGACCTGCGGATCACTGCTAATGAACTAAAAATAAAACATTCATTATTGCTGGGAGAGGTTGCTGAACGGACGATGCAACACAGATTGCAGATGGACCTCAACATAGGGGGATAGGGGGGCGGCCAATACTTTTTGCGGACACTGTATGATAAGGGAGGATGGTTGGTGTCCTCCCAGGGGAGATGAGGGGGGTCTCTCTCTCTCTCTCTCTCTCTCTCTCTCTCTCTCTCTCTCTCTCTCTCTCTCTCTCTCTCTCTCTCTCTCTCTCTCTCTTCTATAATAATATAAGCGAAAGTGTGTGTGTGTGTGTGTTGTGTGTGTGTGTCTGCTCCAGGTGCCGCCCCCTGTGGCGGAATCCCCTCATATGGCACATTTTTGGAACCGGCTCGAGCAGGGGAAGGTTTTAAGCCCATTTATGAGATGATCCGATCACTCTTTTTTTTCTTTTTTTTTAGCAGCCTATTAGCGAGAATTGTTTAAAAAAAAGTGGGTTGCGAGAATTGAGAAACCTTGATGTAGGGTGATGGGTAATGGGCGAGTGAATGGGTGGGGTGATGGGTAATGGTTTTGGGGTGATGGGTGAGTGAATGGGTGGGGGGTGATGGGTGATGGGTGAGGGAATAGATGGGGGGTGATGGGTAATGGGTGAGTGAATGGGTGTGTGGTGATGGATAATGGGTGAGTGAATGGGTGGGGGGGGTAATGGGTGAGTGAATGGGTGGGGGGTGGTCGGTAATGGGTGAGTGAATGGGTGTGGGGTAAGGTGACCAGATTTCTGAGACAAAATCCGGGGACATTTTCGGTTTAGAGGCATAAAAACCTCCAAAACATGCAGTGTCTTTGTCATGGAAAAACTAAAACGGGGACACTGCCCTCACCATTCATAAAGCAGCAATCAAAAGTTTCTCTGACACTATTTATCTTAAATTGCAAAGGAATTGAACAAAAATTCAATTGATTAACAATAAGTTTTTATTTTTCTGATCAAAGTAGCTGAGATCAAGCACATCCATACAATCAGCTGTAAAAAAAAAAAATACAGATATGAACCAGACACTTCACCCAAACTAACGCCTCCTCCTTATTCCTGGCATTATACAAGAGTAAAAATAAGGGGTCATAATGATCATAATCAAAAGGGACAGTGTTTAGATTTGAAATATTGAATGTATTCTGATTTGAAGATTTCTGACTGGTGCACTAACTCTAACCTAATCTGTGTATTTCTCAGAGGAGTGTATCTTTTTTAGAATTGGTTTGTTTTTGGTCAGCATCTCCATAAAATCCTGGTATGGCAGATGGTTGAAGTTGGTCTTCACTGTTAGCAATGCCTTCATAGTAGAGACTGTGAACCGATTTCTCTCAGCAGTCCACATATCATTCATCAGGGAAAAAACCCTCTCAACAGGGGCATTGCTACCTGGTAAACAGATTACTACAGATGCCAATCTAGCAATGTTGATGAGTGGAATTTCATTTAGTTGAAAATGACTTATAACTGAGCCCCATTTCTGAATGAGAGGTGTATCCTCTCTTTTCCATTCCTCCAGTATCCCCCCCTGAAGGAACTCCTGGAGACCAGACACCTCATCAAAAAGAATGTCTTCGTCAATTGTAACGTTAGGGCATTTTCTTCTGAGGGTTTCTACTGCTTTTTCAACTTCCAACCGCTGAGGCTTCTTTTTCAGGAGGAGACAGCTGAGGTCTTGGAGGTCGTCGGCATGCTTACCCCATGCTTCAAGGTAATTCACTGCAGTGTCGAAGAAGCACTTTGATTTTCCCAGGAAGGTTTCTTTTGTGATTAAGCCATTTTCCTCTAGGTCTCTAAGAGGAACTCTGACCATGACTGGCAGGAAGTTATCATCACGTCTTGCAGTCAGTTTTGCCTGAAAATGTCTCCGAATGGCAGCAGACTCAACTGCGCAACGGTCTTGGCCTTCAAGTGTTTTAATGGCCTCATTGAAAATACCCAGGTTTCCGTGGACAAAGGCTAGCCACAGTTCGGTGAAGGGATCTTCAAAAAACTTGCGAAGGACCACAGGACTTTTCTCCTCAGAGAGAATTTTTTTTTTTAGGGGGGCATACATCTGGAGGACTCGCTCTAAGGCTGGGAGCATGGATAACCAGCGGACATTACAATGACCCAAAATATTGTAGTACTCTTGACCCACAAAGTCACAGAATGTCTTCAGTCTCTCCACATGGACCGTAAAGATGTGGAAATATCCGAAGATCTTTGTTAGTAAATATTCCACATCTAAGGGAACCATATCCAGTGCAGTTCGTGCTGTGTTGTGGATGATATGTGCTGGGCAACCTAGACCAATCACCTCTCGTTGAAGGGAGTCTTTAACCTTGGTGTGGACATTCACCCTTCCTGCCCTGTTAAGTCCTCCAAAGTTGGTGTTCGTGTTGTCAGCTGAGAATGCTACAACTTTGTCTTCTAGACTGTGTCTCCGGACAGTGATCAGAATCTCCTCGGAAATCTCTGCAGAAGTTTCTCCTTTCATCTCTACAAAATCCAAAAGTTTCGTTTCAATGCAAGCACTTTGCAACTTGCAGTACCTGACAAGTATTGGCAGTAGTTTTACATGGCCATGATTTGAACAATCAACGGACAAAGACACAAACTCAGCTTGGTTGAGATCTTCAGTTAATAGTGTCATGGCCCAGGGTGCAAATACATTTGTCACTATGGCATCACATTTTGTTCTTACACATGAGAACTTTGGCTCATAGAGCTTCCGATTCAGTAATGCTGTGCAGTCCATTGATCTGAAACTGTGATTGTGTCTGATGGTGTGGTAAGCAAACACACCCTCCTGTACAGCCAAATCATACTCTGATTGAGAGGGCTGAACCCTCTTGAAGAAGTTTGTAACTGAAGGTACACTTGCACGGGCTGTAATGGCAGCTTTATGTTTTTTTGTTTGTTGGTGTTCTACCACAGACGATCTTCCTCCACTACCCACTGTAAAAGAGGAATTGCAGAGAGTGCAGAAAGCAATTGCCTCATCTTGACCTGGCCGTATAAATGGAAATTCTTTCAGAATACTGTCATTAACGTGACATTTCCTTTTCTTGGAGAGAGACATTGTAGAGTCTTGTCTTTCTATCTTTCTTCACGGTTTCTTCTAAACTTTTTCTTGTCCTCATCTATTTGACTCGTCTTCCTGTCCGTCCTTTCAACTCTCCCTACAAATAGACAATGACATTTCATTAGGACAATGGTGCCCTGAATAAACCCAGCCAGTGTATTTAGTTAGCCTATAACATAAGATAAGTAAGTATAGTGATACAATACAATAGACGTCTGGCAGCCTACCCGGGGTATTTTTGGTTGAAGACAGTGTAAATTTTGTAAAAGTATGTTAACCCTTTCACGCTCTAGGACGCATTTGGCTTTCATTTTCTGGCTGCCATTTGACGATTATATACAGTTTAGGAAGGATCTGTGGACATTCTAAGGTTAAAACTATCTAAATTACCCCTTCCACTTCCCTATACCCTTCCTAATCTGAATAATATCATCTAATAATAGCCAGAAAGTAAAAGCCAAATGCGTCCTGGAGCGTGAACACTGAATGGGTTAATATAATATGGCAAGGGAAATATCGTGTTCAAGGAAAAATAGGCAATCAATTATCAACATACTCAATGAATGTCAAGGGAGTAGGCTACAAAATTGCATTTAAAATAAAAATTAAACGTTAAATAACATATAATAATATATATGATAAACGATAACACTTACGTCTCTCTCTGAGTGGCGCTAGTTCTCGACTGTCTGGCTTCAGCGTGCGACTGCAGGGTTGCCGTTTTTGAAAAATTTTGTCTGCTACTGAAAATAAATATTGACATCTGGCAACCAGTGCGAGTAGTTCGGTGAGCAACTATACGATACGGATACGTGTAGGCTTACTGTGTAGTTTGGTCAACATTTTCGTTTTGTTTTTTTGTTTTTCATTTTTTACTTTATTTAAGTTTATTCCAATTTCGGATCTTTCAATCCCAGTGAAAACCGGGGACATTTCCGGGGACAGCAGTAGCCGGGGACAGGTCACTGAAAACGGGGACGTCTGGTCACCTTAGTGTGGGGTGATGGGTAATGGGTGAGTGAATGGGTGGGGGGTGATGGGTGATGGGTGAGGGAATAGATGGGGGGTGATGGGTAATGGGTGTGTGGTGATGGATAATGGGTGAGTGAATGGGTGGGGGGTGGTCGGTAATGGGTGAGTGAATGGGTGTGGGGTGATGGGTAATGGGTGAGTGAATGGGTTGGGGGTGATGTGAATAGGTTGGCCTTAATACATACATTTCTACATCCATGATTTCAGGAAAGCTAGAAGGGGCTATCTGGAGAGAGTGTGTTTGGTGGACGTTATCTATAATAATATAAGCGAAAGTGTTTGTGTGTGTGTGTGTGTGTGTCCGCTCCAGGTGCCGCCCCCTGTGGCGGAATCCCCTCATATGGCACATTTTTAGAACTGGCTCGAGCAGGGGAAGGTTTTAAGCCCATTTATGAGATGATCCGATCACTTTTCTTCTTCTTTTTTTTAGCAGCCTATTAGCGAGAATTGTGAAAAAAAAGTGGGTTGCGAGAATTGAGGAAATCTTGATGTAGGGTGATGGGTAATGGGTGAGTGAATGGGTGGGGTGATGGGTAATGGGTGTGGGGTGATGGGTGAGTGAATGGATGGGGGGTGATGGGTTGGCGTTAATACATACATTTCTACATCCATGATTTCAGGAAAGTTAGAAGGGGCTATTTGGAGAGTCTGTGTTTGGTGGGCCTTTGGCCCACCAAACACAGGTGGTGGGCCGAAGGCCCACCAATAGCCCTCCGCAGGAGCTAGCCAAAAAGTCCGCCCGGAGGGTGGCTTTGCGGCTAGTTATATATATAATATATATTAGGGTGGCCAATTTTTATATATAATTTCTTTTTTTATTTAATTTTACATCGCACACCCTCTCATTTGATGAGGCTTGGTGAATGAAATATTCAGTAAAAATGTTAGTGCAATCCAATAACAGGAAGTGCTCTCCCACAAAGGTTCTTTTTCCCAAGGATAAATAATTTATAGAGTCAATGCGTACTCAGCACTGCAAGGGTAAATAACACATTGTATACAAATCCAAAGTTGATCATCTACATACACTACTACGTATTTCAATCATTTGCTATTGTTTAGTATTTATGACACATGCTACACTTCCAAACAGTACAATTTCCAACAAATGTGCCCTATTACCGCCCAGTGCATAGGCTTTCCTGTCAACTCATCCCAAAATTAACTCGTACCGCCTGATCAAAGAACACTCGCCGCGTGTCAGGTGCGTTCGGTTACTGAACACTAATCCGTCATACCCTCACCCCGACCACTGCCAAGCCACATGTTGTCACCAAGCTGAAGGCTCTCCATCAGAAACACATCCAGGTCTCCAAGCACAAGAAGCGACAATCAACCACACAGACTGGTCTGGAGGCTGATTTCACACGCAGCATGAGTAAACTTCTTGACATTGCACATGCTGACTGGGGACGTCGAACAAGGATTCCAGAAGACCAACAGTTTCTCATTGACCAGCGTGGCCCTCGAGAGATGTCAATGACGACGGAAGACATGGCCTACAGACATGCTGCTGCCAACTACCAAAAGCACAAGCAGGCGGAGGAGAGTCGTCGTCAGCTACATAAAGCAGAGTCTACTTCAACGGCTGCTCCTGTAGTTCTCTCTTCCGATGACTCTTCAACCGATGATTCTCCCAGTGAACCCTCAACATCATATAAACCGTACCGCCATGCAAACATCACAACTCCAAAACATCCGTTATCTGAGCCTAGTCAGCCACTCCCCAAGCGGTGCATCCTTGAAGACCCACTGTTCAATGCAGCATTGGACAGAACCAGGACCTCGACACGCCAGGCAATGATGATCGCTACGCCTGCTCTTGCTTTAGCAGGGATTGATGTGAGTCAGTTATCTCTGTTGCGGACTTCTCAGATGGATGCTAGCAAAGCATCACGTGAAATACTTGCAGCAAACGTACGACAAAACTTCCAACCAACAGTTCCACTTGTTGCCCACTTTGATGGAAAACTGCTGCCACATCTGGATGGGACAAAACGTGACTGTCTGCCAATCGTGGTATCGGGTTTGGATATTGAGAAATTGCTTGGCATCCCCATGCTGCCAGTGGGAACTGGAGCCCTGATGGGTGAGGTGGTCGAGTTTGTGCATGAGTGGGCAGGTGTAGAGGAGCATCTGGCAGGTCTGTGCTTTGACACTACAGCAACTAATACTGGTATTCACACAGGAGCAATCACCATTGTTCAGCAGTCACTTAATCGACGGTTGCTCTTTCTTGCATGCCGACACCATATGCTCGAGATCTGCGCCGCCGCCGTATTCGATGCATTCTTCACATCAAAGGGACCTGAAATTGAGATGTTTGGTCGACTGAAATCTCAATGGCATTTCATTGACAAATCAATATTTGATCCTCTTGATAGTGACGAAGGTGGTGATGGTTGTCTGGATTCATCAGAGAAACCCTGGCTTGCATCTCGCCAAGCTGTTGTAATAAGCAATCTGCGACAGCATCTGGATGATGTCCAACCCCGTGAAGACTACAAAGAGTTTGCGCAACTCACACTTCCGTTACTTGGAGAAAAATAGGATGTGGGCACTGGCTTTTCTGCACCTGGGGCTTATCACAGAGCACGGTGGATGGCAAAGGGCATCTATTGCCTCAAAATATTTGGATTTCGCCATCAGATTGTGCTCAGCAAGCATGAGAGGAGTTCATTAAGGCGAATCTGTTTGTTCGTTGCTACGGTCTATGCGAGTTTCTGGTTTGCAGCGCCTCTAACGACAGCTGCTCCTACAAATGACTTGTTGATGCTACAACTGATCGAGAAATTCACTTCTTTTGACAGGAAAATAGCAGGTATCGCTGAAAAGAAAATGAGACTGCACTTGTGGTATCTCAGTGAAGATCTTGCTGCATTGCCTTTGTTCAGTGACGATGTCAGTGATGAAGACAAGGAAGCCATTGTCAGTGCTCTGCAGAAGGAACCACTCCCAGGAGACCTTCGCCGGCTTGCTCTAAATCGGATTCTACAGTTCAGGAACCTTTCGATTGCGCAGTTTGTCACACAGCGCTCTCTCAAACTCTTTCAATCGCTTCGTCTGCCACAAGAGTTCCTGTCTGTAGAAGTAAACACGTGGATTGAATGAACGTGCTGACTACAATGCCACACGCAAAACTGTTCGTGCGTTGAAGGTTGTCAACGACTGTGCAGAACGTGCAGTCAGATTGGCTACTGACTTCAACGAAGTCCTCACCAAGAGTGACGAGCAGCGCCAGCTTCTCTACCAGGTCGTCGAGCACCATGGGAAGCTTCTACCGACAAGTGCCACAAAGGAACAACTGATCCAAGCCCACAACAACTGACATTACAGCTACAGGACATTTGTCTGGTGACTTACAACTAAATATAATGTTTTTAGCGAAGCAACTAAAAGTTACAAATGGCATAATAATGCACTGAATCCAGTCGCGTGTTGCTATTTGAAGATGTTGTGTGGGACCACTTCCTTTTATTTAATTGTCCTGAAATTTTTACTGAGTCATTTTTTCAAATCAAACCGCAGCAAATGAGAGTGTGCAATTTAAAAAAAAAAAAAAAAAAAAAAAACTGGGCCACCCTAATATATATATATATATATACAGGGAGGTCCCGAAGATACGAGCAGTTAGGTTCCACCTGGCATACTCGTAAAGCGAAATCTCGTATAACGAAACACATAACTAATGGTAAAATATAGGTTTGGTTCCAGGACCCCATCAATTAAATTTTTTTTTTTTTTTAAAGACATGTTTTTCAAGCTAACATAAACTATAGCAAACACAAACACACATCGTCTATATTACCCACACTGTACTACCTATTCTGTAGAAAAAGCATTCTGAAAGAGAAAATAGCACACAAAACAACCTAACTGCACATTAATTAAACATAAAACATGCATAACAAGCAATAAAGACGTTGTAATGTAGGGGACGCCGTGTGATACAAGAGAAGGTAGTGTAGCGGTCCCAAGGTTGGGGCTGCACACCTGCTAATTACCCCTAAATGTCAGGCCGCGCCATATGTTTAATTATCCTTCAGGTCACGCCTTGCTAGGGGTGACCTGACTGCGGTCCCAAGGTTGGGGCCGCACACCTGCTAATTATCCCTAAATGTCAGGCCGCGCCATATGTTTAATTATCCTTCAGGTCACGCCTTGCTAGGGGTGACCTGACTGCGGTCCCAAGGTTGGGGCCGCACACCTGCTAATTACCCCTAAATGTCAGGCTGCGCCATATGCTTAATTACCCTTCAGATCACGGCTTGCTAGGGGTGATATCACTGGGGTCAACCAAATCCCCCTTTGTCCAGCCCAGGAGTGGTAGGGCGCGCATTTTGAACTTGATAATTTTACTCACCCCAGTTTGAATGTCGTATCATTGGATTTTCGATCTTGTATATTGAAAATAGACCCTAATTTACATATCTCGTATCATCGGATTCTCGTATACCGAATGCTCGTATAACGGGACCTCCCTGTATATATATATGTATATATACAGGAAAATACCTTTTATCCGGATACCCAACAACCGGAATAACCCAATAACCGGAATTTGTGGCAGGTAAGTAAATAGTATTAAAAAATAAAAAAGTAACGAAATATTTAACTTTTAATTTTGCCGCCGTAGACGTGAGCGCCACCTATCGCCACCTGTTTATTCCCGCCATAATGCGCCATGCGCTATGATAATTCAGTGTTTATCAGTCCGTGGGCAAGGTCAGTGCTACCCGACGACCGGAGTGGTATTTTGAGTCATCCCACATACCACCCAACACACACACACACCCACACATACCACCCAACACACCCACCCACACATACCACCCGTGTATGTGTGTGTATGTGGGTGTATGTGTGTGTGTGTGTGTTGGTGGTATGTGTGGGTGTGTGTGTTGGGTGGTATGTGTGTGTGTGTGTGTTGGGTGGTATTGTGGGTGTGTGTGTTGGGTGGTATGTGTGTGTGTGTGTGTTGGGTGGTATGTGTGGGTGTGTGTGTTGGGTGCTATGTGTGTGTGTGTGTGTTGGGTGGTATGTGTGGGTGTGTGTCATACAATACAAACAATCATACAATATTATGTTTATTTTTAGTAAATGCATCTTTTGTAAGTATACTTACACATTAACCGGACTTTTCCATTAACCGGCTACCCGGAAATCCGGATATATCCGGATAAAAGGTATTTTCCTGTATATATATATATATATATATATATATATATATTATATATATATATATATATATATATATATATATATATATATATATATATATATATATATATATATATATACAGCTTATAAGACGTTGGTAAGTTAAGTGCTACTTTTCCTTGGAGCTTCATCACCATTGCCTCCTTCCCATTCTGATAATCAGCGTCCCCATTCCCTGGCCCGTTATAATCATACCCTCATCATTCACAATTTCCATCTTCCTAATCCGCATGGTCTGACCCTCATTCCCTCATTATTCACCAGCCCCCTCACCACCACCACCAGCTGAATCCTCCAACAACTACTCATTGGACTCTACTATACCACTTTTTGACAGCGAATCTCAATACCTTCCTCCATCTCTACCCAGTTCTGAGAAAGAGCAAGAGTAAGTGATGTCTAAACTATTTCAGTTTAAAGAATAACAATTATTATCATGGACATTATCTCTTCCTCATGAATGGAAGAGATAATGTAATAAAGCAATTTGGCCAGCCATTCGGTCAACTCTCACAGTGTATTGGCTGGGCTGGTGGGCATTGCGTCAAAACCGGTCGGAGTTCCGCTATGTGCTGGCAACTCACAAATACACTCGACCCTCGATTTTCCGGACTATTAGGGGATTAGCCTGGTCCGGGAGCCCCAAAAGTCCGTGAACCGCGAAATTCCGGGAGGTGTAGCCATTCACAGAATTGATCTGGTAAACAGTAATGTGTACTGGTTTTCTAGTCCGTTTTGGGTCTTTGGGCGGCACTACGGGAGGCATTGTGGCAATAATACTCACCCCGAGCGGCCGTGTCTGCCCGCCCTGACCCCTAGTGGCGGCATCCCCGAACCAATGGCCGGAAACCTCGCCACGCGGGAAATTTGAATGCCGTACTTTCCTTAATGTCCCGGACTATTCCAGACACATGTCCGGGGGCGGACAATGACCGAGAAATGCGAAATCCAGCAATAGGAGGTCCAGAAAATTGAGGGTGGAGTGTCTGCAATGTTTCACACCCGCTACCCGTCTAACCCAACTATGATACAATGTACCCCAATTCTGATTTCACTACTGTGTTCATTTAGTTAAGATATTTCATGGCACATGAATAAACAAAAACTAAGTTTGCAGTTTTTGTTGTTGTTTTAAGACCATTCAATGAAAATTCCATCATTTAAAGGTTAAGAATACTCCCAAACTAAAAATAGTGAGTGAATAAAATTAAAATTTTATTCATTATTCATTTCACCTCTTGATGACTTAACAAACACTACACTAGGGTTCTAGGTGCAGCTGTTGTAGAGAAGTAGCTTGTGAAAAGGGGTAACTTTATCATAAAAATGTGCATTTGTCTTGATGACTGGCTAGACAGTGGTTTTTACAAGCTACTGCACACCACCCAAGCCTATGACAACTGTAACAATATAAAACAAACTGATTAATTTATCACAATGCTATTTACACATCTGGCAAGGGTTAGGACACACTGCAACATTTTGTATACAATATTTGTATTGTATGCAAAATCAGGCACGGACACAGGGAAATCACTTTTGTGATGTTTACCCATTGCCAACACTAATTGAATATTAAATACAGTAATTGACGTGCTGTCCTTGTGATGATGGTCATGGGCTACCAATGGGTACAGTCATTGCCTGGATAGAAGAATAGGCCTGGAAAACACTCTCCCAGGATTTGCCGTCACCCAGACTCTACATGGATCCGGGGCAGTCTCGGTACCGAGAATTATGGGTTTTAAGTATTCCAACTATTTGTCATTATATTCTATGAAGCTTTTGATGACTACCAATATTATCATCCATATGTCTGACCATTTGTAAACAGATGATGACAACTTTTCATCAGTACAGTAAATCTTCTTTAATTTGAACAAATTGGGGGGAGACCTGGGTCGAATTAGCCGAAAGTCCAAATTATCCAATGGTAACCTCTAGCCCCTCCACACAATAAGTACTCACTAAAACATGCCAAAACAGCACAGATTGTAGTACTTGTACTCACCAAAACATGGCTGGTACTGAAGCCTTGAAATGCAGTACTACTGTACACTGAGCACTCAGGCATCACTGATAGCGTCTTCAGGCAAGTCTGAGCTGCGTTCAGTAGGGCAAAGCATACGAGTGCACATGCAGGTGGCACTGTGACATAGGCATACAGTATGCTGGGTGCAAGCTACCCCCGCACTACAGCCCTGGGAGATGGATGGCCACTGTGTTGCCAGCTCGCACTACAATAAGGGTATGTAAACAAAGGGCAAAGAAAGCCTCTCCTTCTCTCTCCTCTTCTTGCCTCCTTAATATTTCATTTCCTGCTGCTATAACTTCTCCTGCATCAAATACAGGGTCATCAAAAAGTTATTCTGCAACAATAAGAATCGCCACAGAGATAAATTTCAGCAGCCTGCTACCTTGATAGCAATGTACACTTGACCCTCGTTTTCCCAGACCTCCATTTCCTGGATATCAGATTTGCCGGTCAAAATTCGAGGTCCGGGGATATGTCCGAGTCCCAGACAAATGCCTGGTCCCGTCTGTAAATCGACAAAGTTGTCCTGCGGTCCGAGCCTCTCCTGGCACCCCCAGTCAGTGTCCGTGCCACCCGCCAGGTGGCAGCATGCTCAGCGGTCGTATTTGTTTACATTTATTGCCTCGTGGTGCTAGTCTGTCTGCCGTGGTCTTACCTTCGTATACAATACAGTAAGTTTCTACCTTAACCTCTGTAATACACTTACTTTTAGTACAGTTTAAACCATTACCTTACACTCT
>JACEEZ010023044.1:43066-60566 GCA_016584305.1 Chionoecetes opilio
TATCTCAATCATGATTCTGTATACTGATACTCTATTGCAAGCTTTTGATGACTACTAATATTATCATCCATATGTCTGACTATTTGTAAACAGATGATGACAACTTTCCATCAGTACAGTAAACCTTCTTTAATTTGAACAAATTGGGGGGAGACCTGGGTCGAATTAGCTGAAAGTCCGAATTATTCAATGGTAACCTCTAGCCCCTCCACACAATAAGTACTCACTAAAACATGCCAAAACAACACAGATTGTATTACAGGGAGGTCCCGAAGATACGAGCAGTTAGGTTCCACCTGGCATACTCGTAAAGCGAAATCTCGTATAACGAAACACTAACTAATGGTAAAATATATGTCTGGTTCCATCAATAAAAAGAAAAGAAAAAAAAAGACATGTTTTTCAAGCTAAAATAAACTATAGCAAACACAACAAACACACAGCGTCTATATTACCCACACTGTACTACCTATTCTGTAGGAAAAGCATTCTGAAAGAGAAAATAGCACACAAAATAACATAACTGCACATTAATTAAACATAAAACATGCACAACAAGCAAAAAAGACATTGTAATGTAGGGGACGCCACGTGATACAAGAGAAGGTAGTGTAGGGGTCCCAAGGTTGGGGCCGCACACCTGCTAATTACCCCTGAAGGTCAGGCCGCCCCATATGCTTAATTACCCTTCAGGTCACGCCTTGCTAGGGGTGACCTGACTGCAGTCCCAAGGTTGGGGCCGCACACCTGCTAATTACCCCTAAATGTCAGGCCGCGCCATATGCTTAATTACCCTTCAGGTCAGGGCTTGCTAGGGGTGACCTCACTGGGGTCAACCAAATCCCCCTTTGTCCAGCCCGGGAGTGGTAGGGCGCGCATTTTGAACTTGATAATTTACTCACCCCAGTTTGAATGTCGTATCATTGGATTTTCGATCTCGTATATTGAAAATAGACCCTAATTTACACATCTCGTATCATCGGATTCTCGTATACCGAATGCTCGTATAACGGGACCTCCCTGTATTTGATTCATGTGATTTAGAGTATTATTTTTCTTCTTAATCTTAATCTCAATAAAGTCTTCTGAATTCCAGAAAATTATATAGAAAGTAATACTGTTATATTTCTTTTTTTCAGAGCGAAGATTCTGATTCCTTCCTTGATGAGGAAATTGATGTGAAGGATGGTAAGAGAGAGAGAAAAAGAGAGAGAGAGAGAATTTAGAACTTTTGTTTTTGCTTTTTGAAGGTATCCTGTGTAAGATATTTAATAAGTTTTATTATTTACCTAGTTGTGTTTACCTAGTTGTGTTTTACAGGGCCTGAGCTACACTCGTGGGGTCCCGTCTCCCTTTCTACATTTAACCAGTCTTTCTTTCAATTGGTGCACATTATGTGCCGATATCACCTCCTCATTTAGTCCATTACAAACTTCTACATTTCTATGAGGGAAGCTGTACTTCTTTATGTTGTTCAGGCATCTCCCTTTTCCTAGTTGTTTTGTATGTCCTCTTGTGTATCAACCTTCTCTTTGTTTCCGAGTCAGTAGTCTCTCATTGTCTGTTTCTTCCATCTTTGTTATCAGCTTAAAAATTGTTATTAAGTCTCCTCTTTCTCTAATCTGCTCGAGTGTTGGTAACTTTATTTCCTTCAACCTTTCCTCATAAGAAAGTTCTTCTAGCTCTGGTACCATCTTTGTTGCCATTCTCTGTATCCTCTCCAACTATTTCACATGCTTTTTTTTTATATGGGGACCATTCAATGGCAGCATACTCCATTTTTGGTCGGATCATTGTAGTAATTATCTTTCTCATCATATTTTTGTCCATGTAATGAAATGCCACTCTAATATTCTTTAACATCCTGTATGTGTCTGCAAATATTTTATTTATATGTTTTTCTGGTTGTAGGTTATTCTGCATTATCACTCCCAGGTCCTTTTCTTCATGAACCTTTGCAATTATTTCATTTCCTATTTTATATGGCCATTTATATCTTCACTTTTTCTAATTTCCATCACATGACACTTATTCACATTAAATTCCATTTCCATCTTCTGCTCCATTCGTAGATCTTGTTCAGGTCATTTTGTAGTGTTTCACAATCTTGATATATATTTTTTTCTCCTAATAGTTGTGCATCATCCGCAAACAAACTACATACACTACCCTCCCGAGTTTCGCGCTTGCTTTCTTCCGAAGGCATAGCGCTAAACTCGAGGATTGCGAAACTCGGGTTATTGATGTAACAGGCAGGCAGGCAGGCAGGCAGGCAGGAGAGGGAGGAAGACAACTCCTTATTGTGGCTTAATTCCCACTAACTCGTGTACAAGAAACCCGTTCTTCAGATCAGCTTTGAGATTTGAACATATTCGACGAATATAATACATAGTATTGAGACGAGGCCCGTCACACAAGAATAACATACACTCAAAGGCAACTCACTTGTTAAACAAATCAAAAATTTGAATCAACTACCAACACCACAAGTACATCAACAGTTTATACAAATAGACTTACAAAGCTTAAAACAAAGAAATATAGACTACTATCACATTACACTCCCCCCTGATCCTACAACAGATCATTGTATTGGAAAGGTCGCACGGTATGATGCTCCCTTCAACTTCGTCGGGCAGTGGTCTGCCTGGACTGTATTTCTATTTCTGGCCCTTCTCCATCTTCCTCTTCCTCACTCGCCGTAGAGTCATTCAACAGAACTCTTACATTGATCAGAAGGTCATCTTGAGCTTCTGTATCCAGCCTTTATTCCACTGAATGATTCCGAGGGCTGAGCGACAGTGACATAGCCCACCTTAGATCCCACACATGACGAGACTGTCGAGGTATACCGTCAACCTCCACGTTCTGGGCCGACACAACCCGAGTTGCCGTACCCTCGGAGCTTTGAGAGTCACACCGGCTGCTGGGGCGACGGAGCCACACACGATCACCTACACTGAAACTATGTTGTTCATCCACCTGCCAATCTTGCTGGGACACTCCTTCAATGCCGAGCAGCCGAACTTCGTAGCGGAAGAGGTGATTGATAGGGGTAGATGCGGCGTTGTTCCCTCGTGGCATGGTATTGTAGCGGTATACTGCTTCTGTGCAGTGGTGGATTAAGGGGGCTTAAGGGGCAGTAGTCCTGGACCCAAGCCTCTGGAGGGGCTCATGAATATTTAGATTTTTTTTTTAACCTCAGGGCAAGTTGCCCATTGAAAGTGGTTTTCTATTATATCGTCAAAATCTGAGAATGGCCAGCTAATGCTTTGACATAACCCTCTCAGTCCTTTGCCAATGTCATTATGTTAATGCCTATAAACATACAGTCAAACCTCAACCTCGATATAACGGACTAAAGGGGGGGGGAGGAGTGGTCCGTTAAAGCCGATTGTCCGTTATAGTGAGGGTATTTTCCCAAGGGTGGAAAATATATGAAAAAAACGGAAAAATTGTGAAATAAATGAGACATAATCACAAACACAACCAGACTGTAGCTATGTTGGGAGGTAAACAGTGACTGGCACTACATGCTGAATTTGGTTCGCTCCTACACGTGAAATAAATGAGAAATAATCACAAACACAACCAGACCGTGTAGCTAGTCAAGCTCAAGCTCTAGTGAAAGGTAAACAAATTACTACGAGCCAGATTCAGCCGTGGCTTCCAAAGGTATTGCTTATTGTCATGACTAATGCTCATTATTATATATATTATATGGTTGTGAAGTGCAGTTCTATACACGTGTCACTATTTAGGTCAGTGTAGCACTGCGTGTCACCTTAGATAAGGGTGATTTAGGGTGTTGAGGTGACAGGGAGACGTAGCAGCGGCCATGCCATAACACTAATAGTCACTATTTTAAACAATACACACCTACCACTAAATCACTAGCAACACAGGCTCCATCCTTAAAATATTATATCTTAATATGTGATACATCAAAACTCCTTAACCCTTAACAAGCTAACGGTATGCTTTATACACCTAAGCCCTGGGCGAAGGGTATGGTCATTTTGACGACCCTTGCAAAAATCGATAAAAACTACATCAGCGTGTAGGGAATGTTGTAGCGCACCCGGCCATATATATTTGACCCCCCAAAATATGTCTGGAGGGGGTGGGGGGGCGGTCCGTAGTTGAAAAATGTGGCGCGAACTGCATCGTATGGCTAGATTGGTGTCGCGTGGCGAGATTTCCCGGGCGAATATCCGCCCGGTCAGGGGGTAGAAGTAGAGGGAGGAGAGGATGGGTTAGAGCGTAATATCGCGTATATCTCGCATGCGCTCGCATATGCTCTCGCATATCTCGAGTTGCCATGTTGTACTACACACACACCAATTTGTAGCCGCCTGGGTTAAAGCCCTCGGTTTTGGTATGACTTTAAAAACCCCGCTCTTAAGAGGCCACCCGCAGCCCACCAGAGAAACCTCTTAAGAGTCCACCCGCAGCCCATGGGTTAAAACCCAAGCATTCCAAAGTAAAATGAGAAAATAATACAGTTATGTTGAGTTGACAATTTGAGTGGCGATAAGCGGTCTAATATGGAAGAAAAAAAAAAAAAAAAAAAAGTCACGCAAATGAAGTCCGTTACATCCGAAGTCCGTTACATCGAGATTCGTTATATCGAGGGTTCACTGTATTTATGCAGTTTTACGTTGATACCAAAGCGAACACAATCATTATTCAGTTAAATCTATATTTTCTCATCAACTTTAAGCTAAATATTGTTAGTCACGTCGCCACCGTCAAAGTTGGTGATCAGATCAGCTATCAGGCTAGTGCTTCGTGCCAGTACCACCTCTTATTGTTTTTGGCCAGGCTATTTTGAATTTTGTACAACTGTTAAGTTCTCCTGCCTTCATGACATTTATTAAGGTAGGTTGAGACAAAGACTACTCTATACTGGACTTACTACTCGTGCCCCGCGCCAACCCGCCCATGACCAGTGGAGGCCAGTTTTGCGATTCCTGCCATTTTAGAACCACCCTTATTTCCCTTCCTAAGGTTTATCAATATACACTCAAACCTCGTTTTCCCGGACTAATAGGGGGGAGCACTGGTCCGGGAACCGCAAACGTCCGGGAATCACAAAAGTCCGAGGCCATTACCCACCCCCGGACGTTTATCCTACTTTAGTATTTACTGTATGCAGTTAGCAAGTTCAAAAGAGCAGTGAACATGAAAATAACGGTAGAAGATAGCAAGAAAAGCAACATTCCGGCGGTGATTTAAAGATTGAAGACAGTCTGTCAGAGGAGGGGAGTTAATGAGACGAAAAACTTTTGACCCAACCCTGTTTAGGAGATATACTAGGATAAGATACTTTGATCCTATCTAGACACTTTGCAAGTACCAACTACAAGGTTATTGACTATACAAAGCGCCACCACGCCAGGACGAACTTGGTGAACTCGAACCGCTGACCGAATGTGCAGGGACGCTGCACACGCGAGCTCACGACTCTACCAACCATGCCACCCTGACGGGTCTGTTTAGGAGAGCTGTATGAGTGGATCCTCCCCAAACATGTGAGACATACTCCATACATAGGCGGATAAGGCCCATGTAGAGAGCAAGCAATTGGGAGGGAGAAAAAAAAAGGATGCGGACGCCACAGGACACATAACTTCTTAGAAGCTGTTCTAGAGATGAGATGTGAGATTTCCAGTTCAGATTTTTAGTAAAGGATAGTCCTAGAATGTTCATTGTAGAAGAAGGAGACAGTTGAGTGTCATTGAAGAAGAGGGGATAGTTATCTGGAAGGTTTTGTCGAGTAGATAGGTGAAGAAATTGGGTTTTTGAGGCATTGAACAAAACAAGGTTTGCTTTGCCCCAATCAGAAATTATAGAAAGATCAGAAGTTAGGCGCTCGGTGGCATCTCTCCGTGAATCACTTAGTTCCTGTTGAGTTGGACGTCTAATAAACGACGTTGAAAAATGCAGGGTAGAATCATCAGCGTAGGAGTGGATAGGGTTTTGAGTTAGACTTAGAAGATCATTAATGAATAATAGAAAGAGAGTGGGTGATAGGACAGAACCCTGGGGAACACCACAATTGATAGATTTAGGAGAAGAACAATGTCCATCCACAGTAGCTGCAATAGAACGACGGTTTGAAAGGAAACTTAAGATGAAGATACAGAGAGAAGGATAGAAACCGAATGAGGGTAGTTTGGAAATTAAAGATTTGTGCCAGACTCTATCAAAAGCTTTTGATATGTCAAGGGCAACAGCAAAAGTTTCACCGAAACCCCTAAAGGAGAATGACCAAGATTCAGTTAGGAAAGCTAGAAGATCGCCAGTAGATCGCCCTTTACGGAAACAGTACTGACGATCAGAGAGAAGATTGTGAGCAGATAGATGCTTAAGAATCTTCTTATTAAGTATAGATTAAAAAACTTTAGAAAGGCAGGAAGTCAAAGCTATAGGACGGTAGTTTGAAGGATTAGAACAGTCACCCTTCTTAGGAACAGGTTGGATGTGAGCAAACTTCCAGCAAGAAGGAAAGGTGGAAGTAGATAGACAAAGACAGAAAAGACTGACCAGGCAAGGTGCAAGCACAGAAGCACAGTTTTTGAGAAAACTGTGTTTGTTTTTTGTTTGTTTTTATTGATTGATTATATTGATATTGTAACGGAAATGGCTTTCCCCTTTTCTCTCTTTAAACCATGTTACACTCCAGGAAGTGGGGACGTTACGATACCAAGCGTGAGCGTGGGTGACACACAGTGGGGAAGGAAAAGTTAAACACTTCACTGTTCCTTGTTCCTTTACTGGTTCCAAAACTCACATTACAACACAACATTGAGGCTGGGAGTTATGGTCGGACACTATCTCGCAACACTGGTACTTAAATGCGTGGACACTCAAAGGTGGCTGGAGCTAGGGGCGCGGGAAGGCCAAGGAGAAGGGGGGAGAGGGGAGGAAGCCAAAACACAGCAGGTGTTAATCCATACGTGTCGGAAGCTAGACTCCTGAGGCAAGCGCCCCTCAGGACGATGATGTCGAAGCCCCGCCCCCCAATTCATGGCGCTCTAACTCCTCAACCAACCAGAAGCCCTACACGTAGACCACAAGGTAGCATCATTGAACACACATACAGTAAAAGCCTTATAACTCGGCACTGTATAACTCGGAATTTGATATAACTCGGCATGGCAAAGACGTTTTTTTTTTTTTTTTTTTTTTTTTTTTTTTTTTTTTTTTTTCTTTTTACACCTATGCCTATAGCAGTGTAGGCAGTGAGCTCCATGTGTGGGATGGTAGGCCCTGGAGGGTCACTCGAGGGCTGTGATGGTTGGCCCTCGCCTGTGGTGGAGCAGGCAGGATTGTTATAGTGACGCCTGTGATTAGAGGCTCATGCCGCCCCCCTGTGTCCTTCCATGCACTCGCAGTCGAAAGTAGAGTTAATGGACAGGGCATAGTGTTGCAGTAATTAAGTGCTCAAGTGATGTAAAATTAGGTTGTACAGGTACAGTACACTCGATACAATATAGTATAGAGTTGTGATTATAAAGTGATTAAAGTGATACCAGTGTTAAAATGCGACTGAGTCCCCCTAACATCTTCTACATGTTACAACAAGGCTCCCCTCTCCTTGGATTACATGCCTGCTGCTACCCGTTCATTGGTAAGTGTAGTTTTTATGCTTTTACAGTACTGTATTTTTTTTTTTTTTTTTTTTTTTTTTTTTTTTTTTTTTTTATAACCCATATCAGAGGAGGACATTGCATAACTCGGCACATTGAATAACTCGGCAAGGGCCAGAGCCCCTATCGTGCCGAGTTATAAGGCTTTTACTGTACGTACACACACACACTATTGGCCGTTGGTCAAACACACAAACACACGCACACACAGTTCACTCAGACATACATCCAAACCGTCACCCCACTTACTCCACCCTTGCCCCACACTCCACCTCCGGATCCACCCAACCACTTTGAGTCCCACAACCTCCACGCTTGTCCACATAACCACCCCGCTGAATCCACATTCATAACATTATCCCCACCTTTCATCAAGGCTGACCCAGCCGTTACAGAAATATGCCCTCGTCACACTCCCAGCCATAAAAATAGTCATAAAGAAATAGTACAAAGGTATATGGTGTTACAGTCTTCTTTTTAAATCATCACTTGTAAGCCCTCAATGTGTTACACAACACACCCCACAAGTCCTTTTAAATCCTCCGCGTGCGCTACATTTTCACATACAACCATATACATACAACCTCCACATACAAGTCCTTTACATCCTGCGGTTCCTAACCAGAGGTACCTGCTGCAGCAGGAAACTACCTCAACCTCCATCGTCTGCACAACCTGACGACATACCTCCTCGCTGGCCCACCCCTAGCGAATATACCTCCTCGCTGGCCCACCCCTAGCGAATATACCTCCTCGCTGGCCCACCCCTAGCGAATATACCTCCTCGCTGGCCCACCCCTAGCGAATATACCTCCTCGCTGGCCCACCCCTAGCGAATATACCTCCTCGCTGGCCCACCCCTAGCGAATATACCTCCTCGCTGGCCCACCCCTAGCGAATATACCTCCTCGCTGGCCCACCCCTAGCGAATATACCTCCTCGCTGGCCCACCCCTAGCGAATATACCTCCTCGCTGGCCCACCCCTAGCGAATATAAGTCCTAGCCGTGACTCGGCCCCCCACCGCTGTTTTCAAGGAAGAACCAGCCATCAGGGCGGTGGCTGGATCCTCCTCGGCACTCCTCAAAACAGCGTATATACCTCTGCAGGCACACAGCGCACCACACCTAGTTACACACAAACCGCGGTGTCACAACTACCACCACCACTGCCACACACACAACACACTGCACACAACTACCACCACCACTGCCACACACACAACACACTGCACACAACTACCACCACCACTGCCACACACACAACACACTGCCCACAACTACCACCACCACTGCCACACACACAACACACTGCACACAACTACCACCACCACTGCCACACACACAACACACTGCCCACAACTACCACCACCACTGCCACACACACAACACACTGCCCACAACTACCACCACCACTGCCACACACACAACACACTGCACACAACTACCACCACCACTGCCACACACACAACACACTGCACACAACTACCACCACCACTGCCACACACACAACACACTGCACACAACTACCACCACCACTGCCACACACACAACTACCACCACCACTGCCACACACACAACACACTGCACACAACTACCACCACCACTGCCACACACAACACACTGCCACACACACACCACACTGCCCACACGCACAACACACTGTTGGTATTCTCCCCCGCGCGGCACATTCCTGGGCCCTTTAAACTTACCCGGCTCGCGCACGCCACACATTCCCTGAGGCGGTATTTTTCCACCAACCCCGCGCCCCACATATTTCTTGTGGCGAGCAGCCAAACACACCGCGCATCACCTCCTGGGTCGCCGTGCCACCTGGGACCACGGACGCTGCATTCCATGCACGCCCTTTAAACATCCTCCAGGTCGGCGCGTACCCCTTTAGCCTTCTATCAGGAAGACTGCTGATAGGCCCTTCGTGAATTGCCGCCCTTCATCTTGCCGCTGCCGTAGTCAGTTGTTGTGTACAGGAAGGCTTCTAGCTCCAACGCCCTTGTTAACGCCTCCTGGGCGTCCCCAGGATGCGCTTGTTTGACATAGAGTTGGAGGACCCTGTCGTGTAGCGCGTCCACGAAGTGCTCACGAGACAGCACGTTCAGCATTTCCTCGGGCGCGGTAGGGTAAGCACGTCGAACTAGTGTCTCGATCTCCTGGGCCAGCTGGGAAAGTGGCTCACCCCAACCACGTACCCGCCTCTTCAGGTTAGCGCGATACACCTCTGCCTTTGGACACCGGTGGTGTCCAAACCTTCTTCTCAGCGCCTCCACTACACTTGAGTAGGAAATGCGTTGTAGGGACGTCAGGTGAACTAGTACTTCCAGCGCCGCGCCTCTTAGACTGGCCACAAGTTGCATCGCTCGCTCCGTTCCTCCCCAATTTGCGCGTTGGCCAGGAGTTCGAACTGGGCCAGGTAGGCTTCCCAGCCCACATTGCCATCGAACTCTGACGGCTTCCTCCCTCCAAGGTGGCCACACGTCCTCTGTGTGTGGCGAAGGGGCGATGGAGGCGTCAGCGGTGGGTTGACGGAGCACGGTGCACTGGTCGCGGGCACCTCCACACTTGCATCACGGGGTAGGAAGGTGGGAGAACCAAACACAACAACCTCTTCCTATCATGACTTGGAAGATACTGAGCGGGCAGCAGTGAGGAATCTACAGCAGACAGCTGAGTGCACTGCCAGATATACAAAAACCGTTCAAAAATTCAATCACTCCCACCGAAATTGGCAAAAAAGCTTAAGACGTTATTCCCGTCCTAAGAGTTTTTGTGTCCTAAGTTTTTTGTGCCGACTGTATGTGCTCAAAACTAACTCCAAATAATTCAATATACATGCTCAAATTTTTTTTGTTTTCCTCTAGTAGTAGTAGTAGTAGTTTATTGACAAAGCATAACACAATACACCCAAAAATCTATACAAAAGAACATCTTATTTTGTTTTGTCCATAATAAAACTAAATAAACAAATAAACTTGAGAGGAACATATGAAATTACATATAAATATGAAGTACTTCATATACAAAATTGCACAACTCGCACAAATGAGTTCTTTCATTGAATAATTCGCCAATATCAGAAAAGTTCAACATTGGGTACCTTCCACGGCACCGGGAAGCCAATGGGCAGTCTATCAATACGTGTTTCTCTGATTGCACCTGAATATTATCACACTGACACACACGTTCCTCTGGCGGTGTACGGCTCCACCTCCCAACCTCTACTTTGAGGTTGTGAGACATGAGACACAGTCTTGTGAAAGATTCACGTTTATAATCCGGAATATACACTTTACTGGTATATATCGGGTGCACTGTCATAGACGCGTTCATATCAATAATATAGTTCGTTAACTTTGTTGCGCCCTGTGCCTTTTCACGTACGGTTTCTGTTATTTTTTCTAATGGGTTTATATTAGCAATCCCCACACATCTGTCAAGGAATCGAGCTCCAGGCGTATTCACTTAACTACATATACGGTACACAAGGTGGAATGGTTCATCAAAATCTATACGAATACGTTGAGACTTCACGAAACTAGACCTCTTTTTTTCAATTATTGTCTAGACTGGAGGATGCCTGCCTCCACCATACACAGGTTTATACTCGTGTTTCTTCGAACACCCAGTAGACACTTAATCAGTTTATTGTACTGCTTTTCTATTCCTTTCATTCTATTTGTCAGCCACGATTCGGAACCATATAACAATGACGTCGTCACGGCAGCATGAAATACAATTTTCTTTTGTATATAAACGGCATCTGTGTATTACTAGCACAAAATATTGAGAATTATTCACAATTGCTTCAGATGCAGTTTCGTGCCGCGCCATAGCTGACTCACTTTTCCCTGAGTCAGTGAACCACGCACCAAGATACAGATATTCAGAGGCATGATCCACACTCACTCCACCACTTGACAAAGATCGCCTGTCACATTCCTGACCATTAACTACAAAAAATTTGGTTTTCTTCGCATTAATTACCATGCCACTTTCGCTGCAAAACTGACACACAATATCGAGCTTCTTTTCACACATTTCTTGACTTGTAGCTAGTATGACCGTGTCGTCCATTAACAACAAAGCGTGCAGACTACCTAGAAAACCATCGACTCCCACTGTCTTTAACATGCGTACCATATGATCTACGTATATTACAAATAACAAACAGCTCGATGGAGCCCCCTGGCGAACGCCAATAGATGCATCCAGGACTGCTGACCTTAAAATATTCTTTGTGCACACATACATCCTTTGTATTGCTCTGATCATAACCTTTCCACATCCTAATGCCTTGAGACGCTCTATCAGCTTCGATCTGGGGACCCTATCATAAGCTTTGCTAAAATCTATAAATAACACATATAATTTTGCTTTCTTATACACTGCATAGTCACTTATTAATCTTAAGCTTACAATCTGTTCAATACAGCCTCTGCTTTTTTTAGCACCTGCCTGACATTTATCTACATTACACCACAATGTCAACCTATTAAGTAATAACGAGTCATAAATCTTGGCAAGCGTATCCATAATGCTAATTTCCTCTATAATTTGTTACATAATTGTTACATAACAAACGATTACCCGATTTAAACACCACCACCAACTTACTATAACACCAATTTAGCGGGTAACTCCCACATATAAACACTATGTTAAAAATAGTCAGTAAAAAGATGAGCCATGACACTGGTAACTTTCTTAAAATACCTTGACACACTCCACTGTAACTTTTATTTACATTCATACCATCTAAGGCCTGGTCTAGTTCATTGGGTGTGAAAGGATCATCTAACACAGGTATATAGGGCACACTTTCTATGTTCTCATTTTCAAGATTTTCTATGTTTTGTGGTTTCAGTAAATCCTCAAAATGTGTTTAAATTGTTCCTCTGTCGGCTGTTCTACATGGTCATTTCCAACACTTCCTTTCCAGTTTACAGATTTCCAAATCAATTTACTGTCATTGGTTTCCAACAGTCTTTTCCATCGTGGATGAGCTTCGTCCCATAAATGTTCGGCAGCAGGTTGTTGTCTCGTGAAGTCAGTGGCAGCTTCCATCATGACGCGGCAGCCTTCCGAGAGTACAGTATCCACGTCTACACCCTCGCCCTCGCCGTCCAGCGCTACCTCTGGCGGTGCTACTTGCTGCAGTGCGTTCACCAGGAGTTCCATATCAACATCCTTGTAACAAACGCTCGTCTGTAATTTATGCTGGTCATTCAATCTGTAGTACGACTGTCCAAGCGAGGATGCTCTCTGTGGTAACTGAGATGATGAGACAGTTCTCCGGCTATCAATTGTCAAGGTGACACACAGAGGGGCATGGTCAGAACCTTGAACATCTTGTTGTATATTCATGTCTTTTATCAGGTCAATGCATTAACTTTTTACGAGACATAAATAGATTTCCGATATCCATGTCTGATGCCTTGTGAAGGATAAGTCACCCACCAGCTGTCTTCCACCGCAATAAAGGTGGTCCGCCACGACCACTGAGTTGTTATGACAAATGTTCAACAACGTTCTGCCGTGGTTGTTTACAGTTTGATCTTGAATACCTTTATATTCGTAATATTGACCATTGTCATTTGTTAAGCATGGCACACCAACTCGTGCATTCAAGTCACCCATCATAACAACTTTCTCGAACTCTGCTGTATGCCGAGCGATAGCACCATATTGTCTAGGACTGTAGTAAGGCAGTCGACGTTATATACACACCTCCCAGCTTCAGGCCTGGCCACCATGACAGCACCAGCCATATCTGGTCTTCAGTATCAGTGTCCACTTGAGCAATATCCTGTACAAGTCGGTCCTTTACCAACATCATCACTCAGCCTCTGCATTGACCAACCTTGGAATCATTTGTATAAACACTGAAGCCGGGAACTTTCAAGTTGAAGTATTTTTTTGTCTCTAGTATCCATACAATATCATATTCAAGAACAAGCTTAAGTATGTCTGGGTCTTGTAATTTATCCTTAAGACCTGCAATATTCCAGGAACAAAGTCTTAGTTCGAAATTCTTGGCAGAAGTTAGAAAAAATGCGGAGTGAACCTATCAATGACAACACCCTCTCTCAACAGCACACGATTCTTCCAGTCGTATATGATGTTTACTCCAGCATTGTCAGGTTTCTCCTTTTCTTCTCGTTCTCTTATTCATAGGCGTGCTGCTTCTTTCCTTACAGCGGGGTGGAGACCTACAAGAGTTTCTACAAAACCTTTTTTTTAATAATATTGATAAATTTACGAGAAAAAAAATCCCCATAACACCAATATTTTTTTTCTTTCTCAAAATCTCCTTGTAAAATAGGGGTGCGTCTTATGCGAGGTGTGTCTGATACTCCAGCAAATATGGTATATATTGAGTTGTAGAAAATAGGAACACTTGATAAGGTGAAAAGTTGTAACCTCTGCTTATGGGGTTGAGAGACAAAGAGTGCCAGCATAAACCAGCCAGCCCCTCCCAGGCGAATTAAGTAGTTAGTTAGTTAGTTTAGTTTATTGACTACAAGAAAACAGAATCACATTTATAATTCAAGATTACAGTAAAATACAATGGTACCTATCATTATACATATAACAACTAGTTGTAGTCCAAGAAGGTTAATCTTACTCCGAAACAAACCCTAACAACTATAATATCATGAACAAACCATTACATTATTGGGTACGATTACAATACACATAATATACTCCGAAAACACACCTTAACAACTACACAACTAATCATACGCCCGCAATATATCATGAGCAATCTTGCACGTAACATCATTACTAAAATTGCAAAACAAATCATCCAAAGTGTTAAATGTGTAACTATCTTTCAAATATTGAGTCACAGGACAACCAACAGTACAGGCCTACACTTTTCTCTTAGTTATATGATATTTTACAAACATTCAGGCATAACCACCACCATAAACAATTGTTTTCTTCACAGAGCCCCTTGAGGTGGAGGAAGATTCCACAGATGTTTCCAGGGAGACACCCAGCTACACTCAGGTATGGAGGCACCGTGGTATTTACTAGTCTTATCCTTATTGAAGATATTAGATTTTTGTGTTGTCCTATTAGTTGTCATGATGACATCACATGACAAACTTTTGGAAAAGCTGAGCAAGATGGGATGGGAGAGGCAGATAGGATAACATCATGAGTTGTTGTCCTAGTAGGCATAAGTGGGAAGGTGGAGAGTGGGAGGTAGCAGATATGGTTGTACAATACATACCTTATATGTTGCCCTATCAGTCGAAACCCAAGTTTTGAGGTGTTAATTCAGGTTTAGGCCTATATACGACGCATAAGTTGACCCCATAAAGATGAAAGCAAAAGAACCTAAAAAAAAGCAGTTCTTATTACAAAATTGCTACCCTGGTGTACCCAGAACTGAAATGTGGATAGCAAAATAAGACAGCGACACTTCCATTAGACTGGCTAGTTCAGAAAGGCTGAATGTTATGGTACAGTGTGGTGTTTATGGTGCAACTGGCACACCAGTCAGCTCATGCGAGTGTTTACAGTCAGACGGTTGTTCTAAAATATTGTGTGGTGGTGATCCTTTCTATTTAATTCCTCAGTTCCTCATTCACAATTCCTTGGAGTTCCTCAGTTGACCTGAGGTCTCCGTGGTGTGAGGTTGTGTGTGGACGCTCCACGATTTTAGGATGGCTACGTCATTGGAGGTCAGTGAGGGTGTTTTGATTGTTGGGAGTGGAAAGGAAGTGGAGGTGGTGAACGGGTCTCAGCTGTGGTGGAGGCTGAGAGGGTGTTAGAGGTGGAATGCAGGAGAGGTTGTAGCGGAGTTCTGAAACCTCTACTTGAGGCGATTAAAGATTTGATAAGGTGTGTTGAAAGTGTAGTGAATTATTTGAAAAGTGTTGGAAAAGAAGCAGGAGATATAGATTCAAGCTCTTAAAAATGGGGGTGTTGGTTCAAGTGGATTGCTTGGTGGAGCACCTGTGAGAGGCATACCTGGTAGGCCACCAGAGGGTGGCTTGCCTGGTGGGGGAAAGTGAAGGTGGCTTACCTAGTGAGATACCTGAGGTTCAATCAATCAATCATTGGGGGCAAACGCCGGGGGGCTCGTCTCCTCGCCCACCCTACGACGCCACTCCCGGGGGTCACCACAAGCGAGTCCCCATGCAGGCTCCTTTCCCACACCAAGCAGCTCTCGACAAGAAACATCAACTTGCCCCAGCCACGAGCCTTGTGGGCGCCCCCTTGGCCTCCTCCACGCCGGATTGTCTCTTACAGATACAACCCGATGGGAAGGATCGGTTTCAGGGTAGCGTACCACATGCCCCTATAGCCGAAGTTGGCGCAGATGGACTATGCAGGTAATAGGCCTCGATTCAGTCTCACGGTGCAATCGCTGATTTGACACGTAATCATCCCAGCGATACCCCATGATTCTGCGAAGACACTTATTACCAAAGGCATCGATTCGTCTCTTCAAGTCGCTATTTAGTGTCCATGTCTCACAACCATAGAGTAAGACTGGGATCACAAGAGACTTGAAGATCCGGATCTTTGTCCTCCTGCACAGGTACCAATAATGCCAAATACTCCGCTGAGCGAGTCCATAACACCGTGGGCTATGCCAATCCGCCGTAAGACTTCTTGATGTGACCTGCCGTCATTATGGACTGCGCTACCAAGGTATGTAAAACTTTCCAAGATCTCAATGTCCTCGCCACACGCATGAACAGACTGTACTGCTTCATCTAGTAAGCCTCCAAACACCTGGACCTTGGTCTTAAGCCAGGAGACCTCAATTCTCAAAGGGTTTGTCTCCTCGTGCAGCGCCTCGAGAGCCATCACCAGGACCTCCAGCGACTCAGCAAAGATTACTGCATCATCGGCAAAAACAAGATCGGTGATCTTAGTGTCGCTGAGAGATGCTCCACAATCACTTTGATCTACAACTTTGCCCAATACCCAGTCCATACAAGTGCTGAAAAGTGATGGGGCATGGACGCACCCTTGCCTCACTACTGTATTCACAGGAAAGAAGCTAGATACACCTGCCCCACACTTCACAGCACTCTCAGTCCCAGAGTACAGACCAGTTATCAAACCAATAGTCCTTGCAGGAATCCCGCGAAGTCGCAGAAGATCCCAGAGTGACTCACGATGCACTGAGTCAAACGCCTTCTTGAGATCAACATAGGCTGCAAGCATCCCCTGTCGAAACTCACGTCGGCGTTCCACCAGGACACAAAGCACTAGGATATGGTCTGTTGTTGACTTACCAGGCGTGAACCTAGACTGCTGAGGTCTCTGATGCTTCAGCAGATGACTGCGAATCCGTGTCAGCAATAGATGGGCAAGCACCTTGCCTGGTACGCTGAGCAGTGTAATACCGCGGTAATTGTTGCAGTCCTGACGGTCCCCTTTCCCTTTCCAGATAGGGACGACCAGCCCCCTTTTTCAGTCAGGAGGAATGGTATTTGATTGCCACACGGAAGTCAGGACAGCATGCAACCTGCATATCATGGCCTCACCCCCAGCTTTGAGGAGCTCCGCACTGATATTACAAACACCAGCTGCCTTTCCACCCCTCAACTTTGGTACAGTTTCTCTGACTTCGTCAAGAGAGGGTCCGGTTTCGTCAATGGGAGGATCGGCATCCACTGCCTGTAACCCAGTGGTGTGAAGCTGCTCAGTTGGAGGGTCCACATTGAACAACTGCCCAAAGTACTGAGCCCAACGAGCCATATGCTCATCCATGTCCGACACGAGGTGCCCATCTGCTGCTTGAATAGCACTCGCCCGAAATGGAGACTTGGAACGGAGCTTCTTCAGGGCTCGGTCGGAGATC
>JACEEZ010023044.1:65566-117378 GCA_016584305.1 Chionoecetes opilio
ATATATATATATAATATATATATATATATGTACAGGGAGGTCCCGTTATACGAGCATTTGGTATACGAGAAATCAGTGATACGAGCTGAGTAAATTAGGGTCTATTTTCAATATACGAGATCGAAAATCCAATGCTACGACATTCAAACTGGGGTGAGTAAAATTACTAAGTTCAAAATGCGCACCCTACCACATATGCATCTGGGCTGTATGATGATGTACAATGATTCAGATGCGCAGAGACGAGTTTTGAGTTTTGTTGAGTCAGTGGAAGAGGTCTGCACACCCCTCCCTTGTCCCTTACCTACCCTATCCTCTCTTGTATCATGCGGCATCCCCTACAGTACAACGTCTTTTTTGCTTGTATTGTGCCTCTAACCCAGTCATCTCTGTAAACGCAGTCACCCCTGTTTTCTCTCAAGAGTCGGAGAGAGAAAACAGGGACTCTCAGCTGGCTACGTGCCAGCTTCCTGTCTCCCACACAACATTACCACTTGTGAGTGTTATGCATGTTTTATGTATAATAAATGTGCAGTTATGTTATTTTGTGGGCTATTTTCTCTTGCAGAATGCCTTTTCTACAGAATAGGTAGTACAGTGTGGGTAATATAGACGCTGTGTGTTTGTTGTGTTTGGTATACTGTAGTTTATTTTAGCTTGAAAAACATGTCTGTGATGGGGTCCTGGAACCAAACCTATATTTTACCATTAGTTATGTATTTCGCTATACGAGATTTCACTTTACGAGTATGCCAGGTGGAACCTAACTGCTCGTATCTTCGGGACCTCCCTGTATGTATAGTATATATATATTCTTGTTCTTATCATGTTTTGTTTTTATTACCATTACCATTGATATTATAACTGTACATCTACATTCGGTTTAGCAAATTACAGATGTCAAACGCACACACACACACACACACATATATATAAACCTATATATATACGTATGTTTAATATATATATTTTTGTATGTGTGTGTGTTTGTGTGTGTGTGTGTGTATTTACCTAGTTGTAACATACAGGAAAAGAGCTATGCTCGTACTGTCCCGTCTCCAAATCTACTATTATCCAGTTTGCCTTTGAAGTCCTGAATACATCTTGCATTAATCACTTTTGCATCAAGGTTGTTCCAGGCTTCTATGCTTCTATACGGGATGCTGTATTTTTTTTTGTCCCTCTTGCATGTTGTCCTTTTCAATTTCTTCTCATGACCTCTTGTACTTCTATCGTCCCACACAAACAGATCTTCTCTATCAATTTTTTCCAGACCCATTGATACACTGCTATAAAATCTCCCCTTTCTCTTCTTTTCTCAAGAGTTGGGAGTTTTAGTCTTGAAAGTCTTTCCTCATATGGTAAATCTCTCAGGCTTGGAGCCATTTTTGTGGCTGCTCTTTGTATTCTCTCAATCTTCCTTATATCCTTCTTTTTATGTGGTGACCAAATCACTGCCGCAAGTGCCGCATATTCCAACCTTGGTCGAATCAAAGATGTTATCAATTTCTTAATCCTCTCTGATGTGTGTGTGTGTGTGTGTGTGTGTGTGTGTGTGTGTGTGTGTGTGTGTGTGTGTGTGTGTGTGTCCACGTGTGATCTCAACGGAAATGCTCTACAGCTGTCGCACGAGAGTGTAATATAACCTGTCCCAAATTTCTCAACGTCCAAGGAAGACTCTTAAGACCATAGAATAAGCTGATAATATAACTACTCTATACAGGGAGGTCCTGAAGATACGAGCAGTTAGGCTCCACCTGGCATACTCCTCAAGCGAAATCTCGTATAACGAAACACATAACTAATGGTAAAAAATGGTTTAGTTCCAGGATCAATTAAAAAAAAAGACAAAAAAAAGACATGTTTTTCAAGCTAAAATAAACTATAGCAAACACAACAAACACACAGCGTCTATATTACCCACACTGTACTACCTATTCTGTAGAAAAAGCATTTTGAAAGAGAAAATAGCACACAAAATAACATAACTGCACATTAATTAAACATAAAACATGCGTAACACTCACAAGTGGTAATGTTGTGTGGGGAGACAGGAAGCTGGCACGTAGCCAGCTGAGAGTCCCTGTTTTCTCTCTTCGAGGCTCGAGAGAAAACAGGGGTGACTGCGTTTGCAGGGATGACTGGGTTAGAGTTTTTCCTCCTCCCCTTGATCACATGGGGGAAGAGGAAAGATCCTCGGTGCTGCCGCGTGATACAATAGACTTGAGAGGGTACGGTAGGTAAGGGACAAGGGAAGGGTGCGCAGACCTCTTCCACTGCCCACAAACTCGTCTCTGCGCATCTGAATCATTGTACATCGTCCAGGGATGTGAATTTTTGTGGGCCACATTGTCGTACCGAGCCACCAGAATTATCATATTTTCAGATTGATTTTATCGTACAACCTTAGGTAAAATCATATAGTCAGTAAATGCCTTTATAATTTTAGTAAATAGCTTGTAATTTACTTTAGTAAATAACTTGGTAATTTTACTCACCCCAGTTTGAATGTCGTAGCATTGGATTTTCGATCTCGTATATTGAAAATTTACTCTAATTTACACATCTCGTATCATCGGATTCTCGTATATCGAATGCTCGTATAACGGGACCTCCCTGTATAAATACCTACAGGAAGGTCCCGTTATACGAGCATTCGGTATACGAGAATCCGATGATACGAGATGTGTAAATTAGGGTCTATTTTCAATATACGAGATCAAAAATCCAATGATACGACATTCAAACTGGGGTGAGTAAAATTATCAAGTTCAAAATACGCGCCCTACCACTCCCAGGCTGGACAAAGGGGGATTTGGTTGACCCCAGTCAGGTCACCCTTAGCAAGCCGTGACCTGAAGGGTAATTAAGCATATGGCGAGGCCTGATCCTTAGGGGTAATTAGCCAGGTGTGCGGCCCCAACCTTGGGACCGCTACACTACCCTCTTTTGTATCACTCGGCGTCCCCTACAGTACAACGTCTTTTTTGCTTGTTATGCATGTTTTATGTTTAATTAATGTGCAGTTGTTATTTTTTGTGCTATTTTCTCTTTCAGAATGCTTTTTCTACAGAATAGGTAGTACACTGTACAGTGTGGGTAATATAGACGCTGTGTGTTTGTTGTGTTTACTATAGTTTATTTTAGCTTGAAATACATCTTTTTTTTTCTTTTTTTTTAATTGATGGTCCTGGAACCAAACCTATATTTTACCATTAGTTATGTGTTTCGTTATACGAGATTTCGCTTTACGAGTATGCCAGGTGGAACCTAACTGCGTATCTTCGGGACCTCCCTGTATTATGTTACCATCTATTTGTAAGAGATGAAAATAAGCTACGTGACATTTCTAGAAACCTGCCAGCTTCTCAATACACTAGGGTCCCACATAAAACGAGAAATTGGCCGATAAACGAGGTCGTTTTATGTGAATTCGCTCTATGTGAAACACATAACCTATGGGAAAAATTGATATTGGTCGATCAGTCTTCCCGCCCGTACCCGTACATTTATACTTGTTCACACCCATGCATACCAGAACAGGTATTATTTTACACTAGGATCGAAATTCCCTACACAATTGGGAGTATGGTTTCTGTTTACTTTATTGGATTCTAAGAAACATTCTTTTGGACTCAAACATTTGGAGATATTGACATGTTGTTCATAGGGAGGCGAGAGACAAGTGTTTGTTTACGTGCGGCATGCCTCTCACTCTTCTTCCTCATGTGACCTACATCGCCTCCGTTCTTCCCTTGCCGAAGAACACTTTTAATGCAGATTTGGCTTTAGTTAGGTGGTTAAAGCGTGGGATTAGGTAAGGTTAGTGACTCGAAAGCAAGTTGCCATAAACCTGGCTTAACTCTCACTTCCGTGCCTCGCATGAACTGTTGTTGTTGTTTTAGGGCTGCGATGATCCCTTGGGAAACACTATGAGCCCTGGTGATGTCCTATGATGCTATCACAGGCGCAGTAGTTGACCTGTCTTCCTCAGGAAGGCACAGGTGAGGCGGAGGACAGCGTGTTGCTGGGAGGGGGGGACGCCAGCCGCCGCCAGCAGGGTGGGCAGGTCGAAGATGGTGATGTTCAGGGCGAGGAGTTGAGACTGTAGCACTACACGGTTGGAGTGGAAGCGCGGACACTGCAGCAGAAAGTGTTCAATAGTCTCCGGAACATTCCTACACCAGGGGCAGTGAGGGTCAGGGGACAGACGGAGGCGGTGAAGGTGAACCGTGAGTGTTGTGTGCCCCAGGCGGAGGCGAGTGAGGGTGACATCCAGGACGCGGGACTTATTCCTTATCCACGGCTGGGGGAAAGAGTCATTGCGGTATTGGCCCATGGAGGTGATGCGGAGGGTATCGCTGAGCGTTTTATTCCAGGTGGAGCGGCAGACCCGGGAGATGAGGCGTTTAGCCAAAATTTATAACATTTTGGAATTTTATTTATTTAATAAAATAATAATAATAATTTTAATATTTTAGGTCGTTCGCTTTATAGGGAAAACGCTTGATGCGAACACGCTTTATGCGGGACCCTACTGTACATGCTAACCTAAGCAGTAATACTATACGTACCACGCCCATACCTATCACACCCATACATATGCTTTAACAAAAGTCTGAATGGAGAAACGTATTTAGTGGGGTACAACAAGGATCAGTGTTGGCACCAATAATGAATAATGTTCATGATTTATGTCAATGACATGACAGAGGAAATAAATAGTTATACAGGAGAACCTCATTTAACAGGCATTTAAAACAACAGCAGCCTCAAAACAACGGCACTAATCGACCCAGGCATTAATTAGGTATAATTATTTCAAAATGAGAAAATCGGCAGAAATTTTGTTCAAATTTGGCGGGGTACGCAGGGTTGGCAACCCTGCGCCATCTGGTGGTAGTGACGCGTAGTCTTTCCCGCCTCGTCTAGCCGCCATAACACTTGTGTTGTGTGCCGTATATCTACACATCCCTGTGCCGTTATTAATGGACCAATGTGCTAGTTATCCATCACCCAAGATGCCTAAGGTCACCGAGAAACGTCGGCGCAAGGTGCTAACCCTGGAGCAGAAGCTGGAGATCTGTCAGAGGCTGGAAAAAAACGAGTCACACCATAGTTTGATGGAAGATTTTGGCTGCTCGTCATCAACGATTTATGACATTAAGGGCCAGACTGCAAAGCTGAAGACCATCTTCACAAAGACTGAGGATGCTAAAGGGATGGCTAAACGGCAGACACTTCGAAAACCAAAGCTGGAAGAGTTGGATCGTGCACTTTTTGAGTGGTTCAAGCTGAAAAGGTCTGAGGGTGCCTGCATCTCTGGGCCACTTATGATGGAGAAAGCCAAAGAATTTCATGAAAAATTGGGTGTAGAAGAGAAGGGTGTGTTTTCTTCTGGATGGCTACAACGCTTCAAGGTTCGGCATGGGATAACTCTCAAAACAACGGCAAAATGAGTTATCCGGCATGCGCTCCCCCCCGAGGGTGCCGGATAAACGAGGTTCTCCTGTATTAGTCTATTTGCGGATGATGCAAAACTATTAAGAGAAATAAAAAGCTATGAAGATTGTGAAACACTACAAAATGACCTGAACAAGATCTACGAATGCAGCAAAAGATGGGAAATGGAATTTAATTGACAGCGAGCTTCGCTCGCTGTCGCTTACCATAAGACCCGTGGAACCAAGTTTCTGCCAAAAAGTGTATAACTACTCCTAATTATTGTCGGATTGAGCTAAACTTTGACACGCAAGTAGTGCTGTCAAAATCAATGGAGGTCGTCGGAAGAATTTTTTTGCGTAAAACAAGCCCTTAATGAGTAATCAGCGTAAAATACTCCTAATTATTGTCAGATTGAGCTGACATTCGACATCCAAGTAGTGCTGTCAAAATCAATGGGGGTCTGTAAAACAAACTTTTTGCATAGAACAAGCCCTTAATGAGTAATTCACGTAATGAGTTAATTGGCTGGAACGTGGCTCGCTGTCACGTTCCAGCCGCAAGAACTGAGCCAAAAGCAAAGGGGCCAGAGGCTGGACGTCTATACTTGATGTAAATATAAGTGTCATGTGATGGATATTGGAAAAAGCAAAAAGAGGTATATATGGCCAAACATAATGGGAAATAAAATAATTGCAAAGGTACAGGCAAAGGTTACTGTATACAGGGAAGTCCCGTTATACGAGCATTCGGTATACGAGAATCCGATGATACGAGATGTGTAAATTAGGGTCTATTTTCAATATACGAGATCGAAAATCCAATGATACGACATTCAAACTGGGGTGAGTAAAATTATCAAGTTAAAAATGCACGCCCTACCACTCCCAGGCTGGACAAAGGGGGATTTGGTTGACCCCAGTGAGGTCACCCCTAGCAAGCCGTGACCTGAAGGGTAATTAAGAATATGGCGCGGCCTGACATTTAGGGGTAATTAGCCAGGTGTGCGGCTCCAACCCTGGGACTGCAGTCAGGTCACCCCTAGCAAGGCGTTTCCTGAAGGGTAATTAAGCATATGGTGCGGCCTGACCTTTAGGGGTAATTAGCAAGTGTGCGGCCCCAACCTTGGGACCGCTACACTACCTTCTCTTGTATCACGCGGCGGCCCCTACATTACAACGTCATTTTTGCTTGTTGTGCATGTTTTATGTTTAATTAATGTGCAGTTATGTTATTTTGTGTGCTATTTTCTCTTTCAGAATGCTTTTTCTACAGAATAGGTAGTACAGTGTGGGCAATATAGACGCTGTGTGTTTGTTGTGTTTGCTATAGTTTATTTTAGCTTGAAAAACACGTCTTTTTTTCTCTTTTTTTAATTGATGGGGTCCTGGAACCAAACCTATATTTTACCATTAGTTATGTGTTTCGTTATACGAGATTTCGCTTTACGAGTATGCCAGGTGGAACCTAACTGCTCGTATCTTCGGGACCTCCCTGTACTGGACTTGCTACTCATTTTGGGCTATTTCCAGTGGAGGCCAGTTTTGCGATTCCTGACATTTTCGAACATCACTCCCATTTCCCTTCCTATGGTTTATCAGTATAAATGGTATACCGTTATCTTCGTAAATGTTTGTTCTATAATATTATCAAATAAAAAACTGTAAAATACACTAAAGAAATGCCATTATGAGAGAGTGAAGAAATAGGCATGAACATTCACTTAAACTTCGCCATTTCATATTTTGCGTGAAGACTTTTTACATGCAACATAGCAATAGAAGCGGAATTTTATTAGCTTTCCATTGATATATTTTGTTTTCTGATAAATGAATTAGAACCATACATAAATTAGCGTTAACTAAATAAATAACCTCATCAATCGGGAAAATTACTCTATTGATGATGTTATTTATTTAGTTAATGCTAATTTATGTATGGCTCTAATTCATTTATCAGAAAACTAAATATAGCTATGGAAAGCTAATAAAATTCAGCTTTTATTGATATGTTGCATATAAAAAGTCTTCACGCAAAATATTAAATGGCGAAGAGTTTAAGTGAATTAAGTTCATGCATATTTCTTCAGAGTCTCATGATGGCATTTCTTTAGTGTATTATATAGTTTTTTATTTGATAATATTATAGAACAATCATTTACGAAGATAACAGTGTATCATTTATACTGATAAACCATAGTCTACTGTATTCATGGAACACTTTTTTACTTGCCAATGCGATTGATGATGTTATTTTTTTAGTTAATGCTAATTTATGCATGGTGCTAATTCATTTATCAGAAAACTAAATATAGCAATGGAAAGCTAATGAAAATCTGTTTCTATTGATATGTTTCATTTAAAATGTTTTCCTGCAAAATATTAAATGGCGAAGAAGTGAATATTAAGTTCATGCATATTTCTTCACTCTCTTATAATGGCTTTTCTTTAGTGTATTTTACTGTTTTTTTATTTGATAATATTATAGAACAAACATTTACGAAGATAACGGTATATCATATATACTGATAAACCACAGGAAGGGAAATAGGGGTGATGTTCGAAAATGGCAGGAATGGCAAAACTGGCCTCCACTGGTCATGGGCGGGTTGGCGCGGGGCACAAGTAGCAAGTCCAGTATAGAGTAGTCTTTGGTTCATGAAGAAAAGGACCTGGGAGTGATAATGCAGAATAACCTACAACCAGAAAAACATAAATAAAATATTTGGAGATACAGACAGGATGTTAAAGAATATTAGAGTGGCATTTCATTACATGGACACAAATATGACTAGAAAGATAATTACTACAATGATCCAACCAAAAATGGAATATGCGGTAATTGTATGGTCCCCATATAAAAAGAAGCATGTGAAAAAGTTGGAGAGGATACAGAGAATGGCAACAAAGATGGTACCAGAGCTAGAATAACTTTCTTATGAGGAAAGGCTACAAGGAAATAAAGTTACCAACACTCGAGCATAGAAGAGAAAGAGGAGAATTAATAACATTTTTTAAGCTGATAACAAAGATGGAAGAAACAGACAATGAGAGACTACTGACTTGGAAACAAAGAGAAGGTTGATACACAAGAGGACATACAAAACAACTAGGAAAAGGGAGATGTCTGATCAACATAAAGAAGTACAGCTTCCCTCATAGAAATGTAGAAGTTTGTAATGGTCTAAATGTGGTGATATAAGCACATAATGTGCACCAATTGAAAGAAAGACTGGATAAATGTAGATACGGAGATGGGACCACACGAGTGTAGCTCGTAAAGTAGCCCTGTAAAACACAACTAGGTAAATACAACTACAGTACACTCCCGAGCTTCGCGCTTGCTGTCTTCCCAAGGCATAGCGTGAAACTCGCGTATCGCGAAACTCTGGTATTGAAAACACTGTAAAAATGCTTATTTAGTCCGGTACGAGGTGTACCTACCGTATTTTGCAGTTTATAAGACTCACTTTTTCCCTCAAAAAATATAATAAAAATGCCCCAAGCCCCTGTGAATGGGTACTGGGTGTTAGCCAAGGGTTTGTGATCCGCCTCCTGGGGTGGTGGCTTCGGCCAACACTACGTAGAGGAGAGGAGGAGAGGAGCTTGAGCTTGAGTTGGGAGTCACCCAGCGGATGCTGTCGGTGAAGCCTTTAGTCCGGCGTTCTCCCACACACGTATTCTGTCCTACGAACGATACTTGATCTTGATCTTGATATTACAGGTGGCCAATTCTTCATAGGCCAGGCCATAGACCACTGTATACCTGGACTGTTCACGCGACAGTGTTTTGAAATTACAAGCTGCATAGCGGCCTGCAGCCCGCCCGACAAAGAGATATAGTGGTCTATGGACTATCATATAGACTGGTTTATCAGTATATATGATATACTGTAATCTTCGTAAATGTTTGTTCTATAATATTATCAAATAAAAAACAGTAAAACACGCTAAAGAAATGCCATTACGAGACTATGAAGAAATATGCATGAACTTAATATTCACTTAACTCTTCGCCATTTAAAACTTTGCGAGTCAACTTTTATCATGAAG
This sequence comes from Chionoecetes opilio, assembly GCA_016584305.1. NCBI lineage: Eukaryota > Metazoa > Arthropoda > Malacostraca > Decapoda > Majidae > Chionoecetes > Chionoecetes opilio. The sequence goes on from JACEEZ010023044.1 coordinate 75,061, forward strand.
GGTATCAATAGAAGCCCAATTTTATTAGCTTTCCATTGCTATATTTCGTTATCTGATAAATTAATTAAAACCATGCATAAATTAGCGTTTAATAAATAAATAAAATCATCAATCGGGTAATTTTCCTGATTGATGATGTTATTTATTTACTTATATATTTCGTTTTCTGATAAATGATTTAGCACCATGTATAAATTAGCGTTAACTAAATAAATAACCACATTGATCGGGAAAATTACCCGATTGATGATTTTATTTATTTAGTTAACGCTAATTTATGCATGAGGGTAATTCATTTATCAGATAACGAAATACATCAATGGAAAGCTAATAAAATTGTGCTTCTATTGATACCCTTCATGATAAAAGTTGACTCGCAAAGTTTTAAATGGCGAAGAGTTGAAGTGAATATTAAGTTCATGCATATTTCTTCAGAGTCTCGTAATGGCATTTCTTTAGCGTGTTTTACTGTTTTTTATTTGATAATATTATAGAACAAACATTTACGAAGATTACAGTATATCATAAATACTGATATATGCAAGGTGTTGACATACCTAGTAAGCGTTAATAGACAAAATTTCATGCCATTATAATGAATAATTATTATTCAGTAGTAAGTCAATGTCGCATACTGTAAATGATGCATTTTATGCATTTTATTTTTTTCTCCATTCTCATTCCAGGAATTGACATCAAATTTGGACATTATATTTCTAGTATAAAGAGTGATGTTCAGTAAAAGTTTCATTAAAATTGAGTGAATATTAAAGATTTTGGTAAAAAATGGGGGTGGCATCCCTTAATGATTGTGACTAATTACCGTAAATGAGTAGGCGTACAAGTCGACTCTGAGCCTGAAAAAAATCTCTACAAAACTAGGGGTCTACTTATACGGTTAGGATAAAATGCGAACCTTTTACCACCGAGTGACAAACAAGTGGATCAGCACTACTAACAATCGCTGTACACCACTTACTGTAACTCCAGCAGGTTACCACAAATATTTCCAAATATAACTTGTGTTAGGTGAACTTACTTAAAATATTTAACACACAGATTAATATATAAATTATAGAATAATAATAAAAATCTGGTTTATTTCAGCACAAAACCATAGGCTGTTTCCAACAGCTGATACGCAGATAGTAAACACTGACCAGAACGCCACTGAACCCATGCGGCCAGTCAGACAACTACAATATGCGCCACTTCCAGAGCAGTCCAAGGTCGCTCTCCAACTGCCTGGCTGCTCGCCGAGCGCCTCTCCGCAGTGCCATCGCTATAACCCGTAATCTTGAGCTGATATTCTTGAAGTTGAATTGGACGCATTCTTGCCTCACTCATGTATTAACAGGAAATAAGCTGGATACACCTCCCCCACACTTCACAGCACTCTCAGTCCCAGAGTACAGACCAGTCATCAAACCAATAGTCCTTGCAGGAATCCCGCGAAGTCGCAGAAGATCCCAGAGTGACTCACGATGCCCTGAGTCAAACACCTTCCTGAGATCAACATAGACTGCAAGCATCCCCTGTCGAAACTCACGTCGGCGTTCCACCAGGACACAAAGCGCTAGGATACGGTCCGTTGTTGACTTACCAGGCGTGAACCCAGACTGCTGAGGTCTCTGATGCTTCACCAGATGACTGCGAATCCGTGTCAGCAATAGATGGGCAAGCACCTTGCCTGGCACTCAGAGCAGTGTAATACCGCGGTAATTGTTGCAGTCCTGACGTTCCCCTTTCCCTTTCCAGATAGGGACGACCAGCCCCCTTTTCCAGTCAGGAGGATTGGTACCTGATTGCCACACGGCAGTCAGGACAGCATGCAATCTGCGGATCATGGCCTCACCCCGAGCTTTGAGGAGCTCCGCACTGATATTACAAACACTAGCTGCCTTTCCACACGTCAACTTTGCTACAACCTCTCTGACTTCATCAAGAGAAGGTGCGGTTTCGTCAATGGGAGGATCGGCATCCACTGTCCGTAACCCAGTGGTGTGAAGCTGCTCAATTGGAGGGTCCACCGTGAACAACTGCCCAAAGTACTCGGCCCAATGAGCCATCTACCCATCCATGTCCGAGACGAGGCGCCCATCTGCTGCTCGAATAGCACTCGCCCGAGATGGAGACTTAGAACGGAGCTTCTTCAGGGCTTGGTATGTGGGTCGGAAGTCATTAGCGTTCAAATGGCCCTCAACATCCTCAGCAAGACTCCTGACATACCTCTCCTTGTCTCTCCTAGGAGGGTTCTGTCCAGTGTGACAGAGCCCTGTGCTGGTCCTGGTTCCCAGCCAGCCAGGCAGCGCTTCTCTCTTCAATTTTCTCCAGCATCTCCGTCGAGACAAAACCACGCCTTGACCTCGGGCGCTCCCCAATACACTCCTTGGCAGCCTGTAGATTTTCACGTTTGAAGGTATCCCACTGTTCTACAGGGCCCTTGAGGGCACCGAGCATATCAAACCGATTTGAGACTGCCACTGCATACTAATGGGCACGTGTCAAGTCCTTCAGTTTCTCAAGATGAAACACAGTATGGTTATCTCATGAAATTCTTCTGGACTTGACATGAAGCTTCAGTGTAGCAACAACAAGTCTGTGATCTGTTCCAAAGAACTCAGCACTCCAGTAAACCCTGCAGTTCTGGAGGATCCTCCAACGAGTACTAACGAGGATGTGGTCGATCTCCTTTGCTACCCCTCCGGCATTACTATACCATGTCCAGCGGTGCAGCTCTGGTCTCTGATACCAAGAACCTGCAATTCTCAACCTTCTGGACCACGCAAAATTCAGAAGCAGAGAACTGTTAATGTTTCTGGTACTGGAGCCATAGGGACCAACAAATAACTCGTAGCCATCTCTCACAGTGCCAGAATGCTCATCAGCAATTGTTATTCGGTGCGGTGATGATGCAAATTGTTTTGGATTGACATACTCTTTGTAGTTGTGCACTTTTGCTTTATATAAAGGTGATAAGTGAGCTATGAGTTGGCAGATCCATGAAATAATGGTTAGGTTCTAGTTATCTGTAGCTACCTGTGGTGATTGTTTGTGAATAGATTTAAGGATTGAAATGTTTGGTTCAGAGTTTTCTTTTAAAAGTATTAGTCATATTTTTATTACCATTAAGGCAAATGTTCTGTGGAAATGGACTGTGATTTCATGTTACTTGTTTCTATTCTTGTCGCGATGTAAGTTTTTATTTTTATATATATACAGGTTGAAGTTCCCAAACTCTGCATCCCAAGCCTCGGCAACACCCAAAACTCGGCTATGGTTCCGGATTTTCCAAAACCCGGCAGAACACCCAAAACCCGGCGCGTAGTTGCCGGGTCGGCCGCTAGGTGCCACCACACTAGGCCGCTTGGTTTCTCCCGCCGATTTGTTTGTTGTTATTGTTCAGTGGTGTTGTGACTGTAGAGTTGTGTACACTCTTATTTTGTGTACTTCTACAGGTCTGTTATTGGTATTATGGCTCCCAAACGTCCAGGAACACCTACTGGTGCAAGTGAAAAGAAAAGGAAGAACAATGTGTTAACTATTTCTGAGAAAATTGACCTGTGATTTTTTCATGTGATTTTCATGCTTTTTTTCCCCTTAATATATCTACGTTCTAAAAGTCGGAAAATTCCATTACTCGGCTCGGCGCTGGTCCCGAGGTTCCCGAGTTTGGGAACTTCAACCTGTACATATGTATTAGTTATGGATTTTTGTTTTAGTAATTTGTGTTTTGGGTGACTGTTTTGACAGCCCCCCTGCAACCATGCCACCCAAACCAAGGAAGCGGAAGTTAATCACCCACAAGATGAAGTTGGAAGTTATAGAAAGGAAGAAGAAAGGAGAAGGAAGCAGCAGCATAGGAAGAGCGATGAACCTGAATGAAGCCACAATGAGGACTATTCTACGAAATAAAGACAAATTGCTCAAGAATGTTAAAACCTACGGTGCGTCGCAACTGGATGGGCGTTGCTAGATTACAAACCCTGCAATGATTATGATGGAACGGTATCTCGCCCAATACATCGCCAGAAAGGATCGTGAACAAGTGCCATTGGCCTCGAGACACCTGCGTAAGCAAGATAAGGTGTTTTATTTAACATCGTGCAGAAAATTAGGAACCCAAGAACGTCCGTTTAAGGCTTCCAGAGGATGGATAGATATACAGACATGCCCTCGGTTTTCGAACATAATTCGTTCCCAAAAGTTGTTCTAAAACCGATTTGTTCTAAAATTGAAGAAAACAAAATCCATAAGAAACAATATATAATGGATTAATCCGTTCCTGACCCCCAAAATAAAGACCTTTTTTGACCTTTTTAGCTGTATTTCATGCATAAAAATGCCTATAACTGCTATGTCATATTATATTGTAACATACCTTCTGAATAAAGAATACAGTTATAGCTTTAATAGTTAATAATAGATAGTATTTACTGACGTCACAACATCCGGGTATTTGTTGGAGGAAAGACATGTAAACACAGCTGTTATCTGACAGTCCCGCGGCCAAACGCCTCATCTCTCGGGTCTGCCGTTCCACCTGAAACAACACGCTCGGCGATGCCCTCCGCATCACCTACATGGGCCAATACCACAATGACTCTTCCCCCCAGCCGTGGATAAGGAAAATTCCCGCGTCCTGGATGTCACCCTCACTCGCCTCTGCCTGGGGCACACGACACTCACGGTTCACCTTCACCGCCTCCGTCTGTCCCCTGACCCTCACTGCCCCTGGTGTAGGAATGTTCTGGAGACTATTGAACACTTTTTGCTGCAGTGTCCGCGCTTCCAGTCACACCATGTAGTTCTACACTCTCAACTACTCGCCCTGAACGTCACCACCTTTGACCTGCCCACCCAGCTGGCGGCGGTGTTTACAAGTCTGAGCCTCCAATATGGCGTCGTGTGAATACTATCTATTAGTTTAATATAGTTTAAAGCTAACTTATAGCTTAAAGCTTTTCGCCTTTACACTTTCACTAGCTTTTTAGGTCCCATGGTGGCTTATGGAATAAAAAAAATTGAAGAAATAATGCACAACACAAGAAAAATCGTCAAAATCAAAGAACAGTTCGGAGCGGATGTTCTCTGAGTGAGGGCCGCGGCTTGACTGACGCGTGTTCGGCAATCGAGCTATTGTACGGCAACCGGTGCAATTATGAGTTTGAAATTCTGTTCGTGAACCGATTTGTTCAAAAAGTGAGACGTTCGAAACCCAAGGTTTGACTGTACGTTATTGTTTTCCTCCATTATTTACACTTTTTAAGCATCGTCAAGGCCTCCTGTACCATACAACTATAATGGGAATACTTAAACTGTCTTATGAGAGGCATTGAGAGTTTGTAAGGCCCTAGAGCAAAGAATAGATAGAGATATAAGACAGAGGTGACGTCATCAAACCACAACATCCCGAGGCAGGCATTGAGGCACCCAAACGCGACTTCGCAGATGTATTACAACTGACGTTATTATGCGCCGCTCCCTTATTCCTTAAACACTCTAGGGTCTTACAAACTCTTAATGCCTCCCATAAGACAGTTTAAGTATTCCTATTATAGTTGTATGGTACAGGAGGCCTTGCCAATGCTTGAAAAGTGTAAATAATGGAGGAAAACAATAACGTCTAATACCATCTATGCAAACATGTTACATTGTATTTTTTCTTTTGTCAAGCTATTTCAGGAGAGACGTTTAGGACAGCTTAACTTCAATTTCATAAATTACTGTACAATTATGCTTTATTGTGAAGATATTGATGAGAACTTGCAGCTTTTGTTACTACGAAGGCGCAGCTTCTGGCGGTACCCCCTGCCCGATGAATTTCTTGCGATTGTTGGCAATAATCTGGTGATCCCCACTGGAAAGCTGGGACATGCACTACCAACACTCGCTGTAACACGGTGTCGAAGCTCATCGGAGTCAATTAGCAATATGGCCGTCAGACCCTCCGGCACACCGGGACACAGCCCGGTGTGCCCTATGGCCAATGCGCCCCTGGCGCCCTCTGGCAATCCCCTGCCAGCAAGATAATCAATATCTTGTAAAACATAGGTGTGTAGCGATGCACAAAGCATCAGGAGATTCAATGCTAATATAAGTCATGACCCATGACAACCAGTCACGGGGCCTCGCTGTAATTAACGTGTATCATGTCATTGAATTCTCATTTAATGAATGTTTGCATTGCACAGTCAACGGGCTTTTTCTGCATGCACGTTGATTCAGTTATCTACTGTGGTTGCCACTGGCATAATCCTCTTGTAACACCACTTGCTTCTGAAATATTTTTTGCATACATTTTTTATAGAAATTTTATTGTATGTTCTTATTTTTTAAATCCCAGTTTTTTCACTACTCTGACTTTTATTTTCTCCACAGGCCCAATCCCTTTACTTCTCAGAAAAGCAAGGGAAAAAGAGCATTATGATGAAGGGCGGACAAGTAGTGAGGAGGCCGAAAGCCCAGCGCAAGGATAAAGGGGTAAGGAAACCAATGACTACTCAGACTTACAGTAAGGTCTCACATTTGGCGACTGATTAGTGTCAGACAAAGCTTGCTAAATGCTAGTAATCAAACCAATAAGAAAATGGTTACTTGGTTTTTGGAGCCCTTACATAGTCAACCCTTCTTTGCTTATTTGTGATTTAAAACCTTTTTTAATTATCAGTCATTATTGAATACCAATAGATAGACTAAAAGTAACTCATAAAAAAAACTTATTTTTAGCTGGGAAATACACCAGGAGATTTGAAGGGGGGTTTGCTATAATGCCTGTAGGTAATGACTTCCAGGCTCAGATGGTAGACCCTGGACGTTCACATGATGGCTGTGATGGCCGTGCTCATGATGGCACAGACAGGATTTTTATAGTGGCGCCTGTGATCAGAGGTTCATGCTGCCTCCCTGTGTATACCAAGCCCGTGCACACCATGCACGCCACTTGTAGGCCCTACCCACTCTGCCACCGCCTCCCCAGTAAGGATATGTGCAAAATGCAGGAATATGGTTGGCAAATACGATATAGTGTTTTCTAGAGTGGAAAGTAATCACCAAATGGGAGAATATGGTCACCAAAGATAATTTGGTAGTAGTTGATTGGGGCCACCAAATCTGAATACAATACGCTAAATGGGAGACCTTGCTATATGTATATTTACACTGTTATGCTGACTAGTGTTGCTATGTCCTACATTTAAAGTTTGCCATTTGGCTTATTTCCATAACAATTATTTACTGTCCAGCATAGCAAGTGGTTGGCTGCCTGACATAGTTGTTTGTACAATGTAAGCATATGAAGTATTAAAGCAGGTGGTATTCATCTAGTATTCATCTAGTTGTGATTCACAGAAAAAGAGCTAAGTTCGTACTGTACTATGTTCATCTAGTATTCATCTAGTTGTGATTTACAGAAAATGAGCTAAGCTTGTATTGTCTCTCCTCCAAAGCTACTATTATCCAGCTTGGCTCTGAAATCGTGAATATTCTACGCATGAACTCCCTCCTTATCCAGGTTATTCCACAGATCAATGAATCTGTATTGGAAGTAATACTTCTTGATATCTCTCTTGCATGTGGTCTTCTTCAATTTCTTCCCATGACCTCCCGTATCTCATTTGTTCCCCTAAAAACATATTCTCCCTATCAAAAATTTCCAGTCCCTTGGAAATCCTGGACACATTAATCAGATCACCTCTTTCCCTTCTTTTTCCCAGGTTGGAAAATTTAATCTTGCCAGTCTTTCCTGGTTAAATAAATCTCTTGAGCCTGGTACCATCTTCGTTGCCGCCCTTTGTATTCTTTCAATTTTTCTTATACAGGGAGGTCCCGTTATACGAGCATTCGGTATACGAGAATCTGATGATACGAGATGTGTAAATTAGGGTCTATTTTCAATATACGAGATCGAAAATCCAATGATACGACATTCAAACTGGGGTGAGTAAAATTATCAAGTTAAAAATGCCCGCCCTACCACTCCCAAGCTGGACAAAGGGGGATTTGGTTGACCCCAGTGAGGTCACCCCTAGCAAGCCGTGACCTGAAGATTAAGCATAGGGCGCGGCCTGACATTTACTGGTAATTAGCAGATGTGCGGCCCCAACCTTGGGACCGCAGTCAGGTCACCCCTAACAAGGCGTGACCTGAAGGGTAATTAAGCATATGGCGCGGCCTGACCTTTAGGGGTAATTAGCAGGTGTGCGACCCCAACCTTGGGACCACTACACTACCTTCTCTTGTATCACATGGCGTCCCCTACATTACAACGTCATTTTTGCTTGTTATGCATGTTTTATATTTAATTAATGTGCTGTTATGTTATTTTGTGTGCTATTTTCTCTTTCAGAATGCTTTTTCTACAGAATAGGTAGTACAGTGTGGGTAATATAGACGCTGTGTGTTTGTTGTGTTTGCTATAGTTTATTTTAGCTTGAAAAACATGACTTCTTTTTTTTTAATTGATGGGGTCCTGGTGCCAAACCTATATTTTACCATTAGTTATGTGTTTCGTTATACGAGATTTCGCTTTACGAGTATGCCAGGTGGAACCTAACTGCTCGTATCTTCGGGACCTCCCTGTAGTTTGCTTTTCTGCAGTGACCAAACCATTGCTGCATATTCCAACCTTAGTTGAATCATTGATACAATCAGCTTTATCATCATTTCTTCGTCCAAATACCGTACAAGTCGACCAGGCGTACAAGTCAACCCCAAGATTGTTAGCTCAAGATTATGGGTTAGGCCTATACTTGCCGTATAAGTCGGCCCCAAAAATACGGTAGGCTACTGGTAGGCCAAAGCTTGAATGTGGATAGGCTACGGTACGGTATACGGTAACCTGTCGCAAAAACACATAACACCACACCACTTATATGAAGATATGAATCTTTACTATAGGTCCGCCTCTTGTTTTCACTTGGAAAACACCCATAGTCCCCTGATAGTACTGCTACATACTGTATATTATAGTAAAACACAGTAGTGTTTTATGCACCTTATGCCATTTGCATTCGCCAGTGTTTACACTGTGTTTCAGCTGTTGGAAACAGCTGTGGGTGGAACTGCCGCTAAACGTCTCCTCCAGTTGTCGCTGTTGCTCTGGAAGTGGCGCATATTGTCTTTGTTTGACTGGAGTCACGGTAAGTGGTGTACAGCAATTGTTAGTAGTGCTGATCCACTTGTTTACCACTCGGTTGGAAAGGTTCGCATTTTATCCTTGCCGTATAAGTCTACCTCTAGTTTTGGAAAGATTTTTTCAGGCTCAAAGAGTCGACTTATGCGCCGCCATTTACGGTAAGGTGAATTTGTTTAAATTCCATTTTCCATTTAGACTCCATTCATATATTCTACCCAAATATATTCTATTTGGGGAGGCGGTGGCTGATTGGTTAGCGTCTTGGAGTGGTGAGCTGAATGTCCCGAGTTTTTAATCCTGCCGGGGGCAACTCTTTCAAGAGCCTGGTAGGGGAGGAGAAGGTCCTGAGTTCACGTCCCACCAAGGAGAAACTGTCAAATCCATCGTCGATTGGCGGAAAAACCCCGCATGTTGTTATAACCTGTTCTCCGTTTGCGAGCGCAATGGAGAAACTCCAGGGGCAGCGTGTACCTAAACTGAAGATCCAAACATCAGAGAACGCGGGATCTTCACCTAAGACCACAGGCGTCATTATAAAAATCCAGCCTGCGCCACCAACGGGCGAGATCAACCAACATCAAGACCTCTATAAGCCTTCAGGCGCTATAGGCTCCAACATAAAAAAAAAAAAAAAAAAAAAAAAAAAAACATTCCTGTAGGAGTCTTCTATCCTCCTTTTTAAGTTTCTTTATAATTTTCACATCATCTGCAAACAGGTTCACATAACTTTTCAAATCAGACGCTATGTCATTAACATAAATCAGGAACTTAGCAGGAGGTAATACCGAGCCTTGAGGTTCTCCGCTTAACATACTCCTCCACCCTGACGCACAGTCTTTTATTACGGTTCTCATCTGTCTCCCTTTTAGGTAGTCCTTCATCCATTTCAGGACATTCCCATCCAGTCCTCATTTGTATTCCAGTTTCCACAACAATCTTTTATGGGGTACCTTATCAAATGCTTTCTTCAGAGCCAAGTAAGCACAATCCACCCCTCCATCTCTTTCTTGTACTACAATCAATGTCGATCATCTTTGAGAAGAAGCATTGCAGGTTTAATTTACAGGAACTCCCAGCTCTGAATCCAAATTGTCTGTCTGATGTGTTCCTCATTTTCTCAAGATACTTAACCCATCTGTCTCTTACTATTACAGGAGAACCTCATTTAACCGGCATTTAAAACAACGGCAGCCTCAAAACAACGGCACTATTCGACCCAGGCTTTTTTTTTTTTTTTTTTTTTTTTTTTTTTTTTTTCCCACTGATAAACTCTGGAACTCTCTTCCTGTTTCTATTTTTCCACTTTCCTATGACTTACATCTTTTCAAAATAAGAGTAACAAGACACCTCCCGAACTAAATTGGCTCACCCCTCTTTTTTATTTTATTCTCTGACTGTCTTCTTTATAGGGACTGGCAACTAAGCGGCCTTTGTGTTACCCATTTTTGTTGTGCCCTTGGCCAGTTCCTTGTGATGGAAAAAAAAAAAAAAAAAAAAAAAAAAAAAAAAAAAAGGGATTTTGGGGGATTCCATAAGAGTAACTCTCAAAACAACGGCAAAATGAGTTATCCGGCATGCGCTCCCCCCCCGAGGGTGCCGGATAAACGAGGTTCTCCTGTACTTACTTCTCACATAGCTGTCCTATCACACTAGTCAAGGAGATCGGTCTGTAATTTAGTGATTCCTTCCTGCTTCCCACTTTATATATGGGGACAATTGATGCTCTTTTCCATGCTTAGGGTACTTTACATGTAACTAGACTGTGTACTTTATCTACTCGTTGCTCCCTACTTTCCTTCAAATTCCACTTTTGAGCTCCTTCCGGACCTGGTGCTTTATTTACATCTTGGGCTTTCAATAATTTCATAATTTCCTGCTCTCCCACTTTCATATCACTTAGTACTGTGCTATTTTTATTGTGCTACTGGTTCTTCATAGACTGTCCCTTTCAATTTTAGCTTGTTAATCCCTTCTCTTTGCTTTAATTTCCCGTTTAAAAACCTATAAAACAATTTAGTTTGTTCATGCATTTTTCTATTATGCCCCTCATAATTCCTCGCTTCATCTTTGCGTTGCAGATTTTTACGTATTCATTTCTAGCTCACTTGTATTCTTCCCTTGTTCTCTTATTCATTCATTCTCAGTCTGTTCCATGCAACATCTCTATCTCTTTTTTTCTACTTCACATCTTCTAGTACACCAGTCGTTCTTCCAGTTTTCCTTCCCTGTTATCTTTGGTACATACATATCAACAGCAATATTATACATATCCAAGAAATAGTCCCACTTCTCTTCCACATTTTTGGTCTCGTGGTGTGGAATTCCACCAATGGACCCGTTTAGTCACACCTAAAACACGGAGTATTATAAAGCTTTGGGTGCAATATAGGCTACATATCACTGTACTCATATTCTTTTTGCTGAGAAATGCACCATAAATGAAATATATGGCCTTTTTGGGGCCAAAATATCACAACACGGCGGAACACGCTGTGATTGGTTGTGACGTAGTAATAGCGTATTTTCGCGACCGCTCTGGCCCGGTCTGGACTGGGCTAGTCCCGGGCGGTCACTGTTTTTGCGAGGCAGTCTAGAACGGTTCAGCCCAGTCCAGTCCGGTCCGGCCCACATACCAGGACCACCTTGGACCAGTGTGGGGAGAACTGGCGCATGCGCACTACAGTCAGCGGGGAAGGCGACCAGGAGCTTAATCTCGTGCTCCTGATAAGACATGAAACACCATGATGGCCGACCATAAGACTAAAGTATCACAGGCGTGGTAGTTGTAAAGTCTTCAGCACAGGTTAAAAGGCGGACGACAAAAGGATATTGACAAGATGGACGCCTGCCGCCTCCACAGTTCAGTTCAGTACCGCCCACTCGATCCCCCAGCCAATAGGAACGACGAATGGGACGGGGCTAGTCTCGATGTATTTTCGCGACCATCAGTCCACCCTGACCCGGTCCGGACTGGACTGAACCAGGGCGGTGAACGTCACGAAAATGCGCTTTAACTGCAGACTCAGATCTCGCCTGATCAGCTGATCGGCTTGTTTTGGCTCAGCAAACCGCAAATTATAGTTTTATTTTACTAACCTAACTAACCTTACTAACTTGCATTACCCCTACTACTGCAAGATGACCAGTAATCCTCCTTCAAGTGATGTAGTAGGTATTCACTGTGTTTGTGAATATGTAAGTTGTAGTTTATAAGGAAAAAGTGGATAGACAGAGCGAAGTGGCCCGTGACACCAGACAAGTGATGACTTCTGGGATCGGCATTCCTTATAGGGAGCTTAAATGAACCTGCAATGACATGTACAGCTAGACAGATAGACGAACTCATAGAGGAACAGGTAGAAATGTATGGCTTTCTTTCCCCACATAAGCAAAACACACCCTTCGTCACTCTACTCACCACTACAACCTTTACTAACCATACATTTCTACCTGTTCCTCTATGAGTTCGTCTATCTGTCTAGCTGTACATGTCATTGCAGGTTCATTTAAGCTCCCTATAAGGAATGCCGATCCCAGAAGTCATCACTTGTCAGGTGTCACGGGCCACTTATCTCTGTCTATCCACTTTTTCCTTATAAACTACAACTTACATATTCACAAACACAGTGAATACCTACTACATCACTTGAAGGAGGATTACTGGTCATCTTGCGGTAGTAGGGATAATGCAAGTTGGTGTATTAGTAGGTAGTACATAATAGTAGCGGCCGCTTCACAGCTGTTTTGCTCTGTTGTCTAAGCTAGTGACGTCACAACATGGCGCCAGTCGTTTTAGAGCGTATACATTTTCCTGTACTTAAATTGGCTGTATCATCAAAAATACTGTTCACATAGAAAAATCAACATCACTGCCCAACTATATGAGGCTTGAAGATGTCAAATCAATCCTTACCTCAAGTAGAGTAAACGGGTCCATTGTATTCAGTAAAGAATTTCTGTAAACCCCCAAAGTTGGCTTTTCTATAATTGTATCTTCCCTTTCTATATCTCTCATCCTTAGGTTCCACAATATCCTCTGTATTTTCAAACTAGTACAGCATGGATTGGTCACCCTTTCCAAATGGACACAAGTATTCCAAGTTATCAATAATGCCAGTCTCCTTTGTGAACAGCAGATCTAGTCTTGCAGGTGTGTCTTCTCCTCGGAATCTTGTCTCTTAGTCAACCCATTGGGTCATAACATTTTTCGTTACTAAGTTAAGTAACTTGCTAACCCGTGATTCATCACTTCCTTTTGCAGAGCACTCCTCCCAGTGTACAGCCTTACAGTTAAAGTCACCTTCCAAAGTCAAGTCAGCACTTTTCTCCATTAGTTTCCCCAGTTGTCCGGTTGTGTCGTTCAACATTTCTTGAAATTCATCACCTCTCCATGATCTAGTTTTTGGTGGAATATATGCCATGGAAATGTATCTTTTTCCTCCTATGCTAGTTTCTAAGCTTATTTGGATAGTTTTTGCTTTTCCTTCTCCCATCTCCACTTTAGATACTTTCAATTCCTTTTTGACTGCAATCATTACTCCTCTTCCTACTTTATTGTTTCGGTCTCTTCTCCACAGGTTATATTTTCCATCTCCCAATTGTGCGTTTAACTCCTTACTCAATTTCGTCTCCACCAAGCACAACACATCTGGTTCCTCGTTCCTCATGAAGTCACTTATCTCTAAACTTGCTGATGTCTACGTTAGCATATACTGTACTATTTTTAGACTCTTTCCTCAGTTTGCCGAACTATTCCTCTTGCTCCTTCCCTCTGGCGATACCATTTCTTGATACTCATGTCCATCACTCGCCAGCAGAACTTTGCTTTCTCCTCCTCCGTTTTCTTTCACAGCACCCAGAGACCACCGCTGCGTCCCCGCCTGGGGCTCGTTGCTGATGAGGCGTAGGTGACGTCTGTTTCTGACTGTGGCTTTGCCGCTGCCGTCCAGCCGCACCAGGTACTGCCGTGGCGCCGTCAGCTCCGTTACGGTACCCGAGCGATCCCACTGCCCGGTGGCGGGGTTCTGAATACGGGTTCGCTGGCCGGGTTCGAGGGGCGTGAGGTCGTGAGCTGACTGGTTGTGTCGGAATGAGGCGATTGCTGCTAAGCGGTTCATGACACGTTCCCGGTCACGTAGTAGTCTTCCCCACTGATCACTGACTAAATAGCGGGAGCTCTCCACGGGTACGGCGTTTCGTAGTTGCCTGCCTGTTAATAGCTGGGCTGGTGATGCGTCGGAGTCTTGCAGGGGTGTATTGAGGTATTGCATGATTGCTCTGGCAACGGCATCAGTGTCCAGGGACCCTCCATGGGTGATGTTGCCCCATAGCAGCCTCTTGGTGGACTTGACAGCTGCCTCCGCATGCCCGTTGGACTGGGCGTAGATGGCGGAGGAGACTCAAGTTGACGCACCAGGTGTTGAATTCTCTCGACTCCCGATTGGTGAGGTTTGTGCTCCCGTCGCATGACAGCTCTTCGGGGATGCCAAATCTTCTAAACCACCTTCGGAACGTTATGATGAGGCTAGCGCTAGAGGCTTCCCCCGGTAAGTGCTCCACCTCTAGCCAGCCTGTCAATCTGTCTGCTTAAGTGAAGTAGGTGTTGCCGTCGAGATGAAATAAGTCCGCCACTACCTGCTGGAATGGGTATTGAGGTGGAGGGGTGGGTAGGAGCTTCTCGGCTGACTGAGAGGGTGCGTGTGTCTCGCATAGAGGGCATTGGCGTTGCTTTTGCTCCACTTCTGCATCAATGCCGGGCCTGTATACGGACTGCCGGGCCCGGCGGAGCATGGAGTCTCTTCCTTGATGACCGGCGTGGAGGTTGTTGAGGACAGTGCGTCTGAGGGTAGCTGTGATAACTAAGCATGGGAACCTCTCATCACTGGAGTATAAGACTATGTCGCCCTGGCACGACAGGTGACGTCGCATTCTGAAGTAGGACGGCTGATTCCGAGTCCAAGATGACCATTCACTAACCTAACCTAGACATATAGTCAACTGGCCAACCTAACCAAACCTAACTGTTCAGGCTATTGCTGGTATTTTTAATCCCTGAATTCAGAAACACGGTAAAATAGGAACACTCGCCGACGAAAAAATAGGAACGTCGGCGAGAATTCCTATCGGCGACACTTTCAGGTATTGTCTACTTACTTGGATGATGTATCCCATTAATAATACCCACCCTAAAATGGGTGGGTATTAGTTTGGTAGTGGGCTTTCAAAAGTCCTAGGATTCTTACCTACATCATCGTGTAGATTTGTTCATTCTGAGTATTTTGAACCCCATTTCCCATGGTACAATTGAATAATAATGGCGTTACATGTACGTACTACCGAAAATCTACCGTTATTTCAGCCATAAACGGTTAATTAGGTTAAATCAGGTTAGGTTAGTTTAGGTTAGAGGTGGGGTTTGGTTTAGTCATCTAAGTTAGGTTAAATCAGACTAGGTTAGGTTAGGTTAGAGGTGGGGTTTGGTTTAGTAATATATGATATCAAGAAAAAAATAAAATGATCAATAATATGGCAGTGCGAAGCGGTGCAAGGTTTGCGGGGCATATATCCCCCCATACATGTAAACAAAAAAATATTTCCTACAAAAATGAGTGCCATGTTCATTCAATACACATTAAAACGATTCAGGAAAACTAAGTTTCGGCCTCGAAATCGTTGAAAGCCCACTACCGAAATTATACTAATTGGGTGTAAGTGGCAGCTATTAATCATTCAATTCATATATAATTATTCACTCTGGCTAAAACGGTAAAATTATAATCCTTTCCCGCCCTTATTAGTGTTTTTTCTCTCCAGACCTTCACAAATCCCTTCAGATACCTCTAAAACGTAATTATAAAGTGGGAGAGTTACCCCCTTTAACATCCCCTTACCCCACCTAAAGTCCTAAATGACCCCCCAAAATAATACTAACCTAACCTCACTATAACCTTATCTAACCCTACCAATAACCTCCTAGCGAGACCTAAGGGCAGGAAAGAACTAGAATTTTACCAGGTTAGATTATATTGAGGTTATAAGTTTGTAATTTTTTGTGTGGGGAAACGCCAGGAGGTTATTAGTGAGCATACGTCATCAGTCTTCAGATATTTCCCTAGGGGAGGCATCATCAGGCATGATATTTGTTTACATTCTAACTGCATTATGATTGGCTAACAATCTCAAAGGCTGATGAAATCTTTCCTCTGATTGGCCAAGCGACAGTCAGCTGTGTTCCATTCCTCATGGTCGGAACGGAACGAGCTTGAAGATCGCATCATCGTGAGCTAAGAACATTCGGACGATCCTTTGAAAATACATTTTTGTGGTGTTCGTAGCCCAAAATCTAAGATGGTCGCTATGAACACTCTTAAGATGATCTTAGAGGCGGAAAGTTACGAACGTTCGAACATCCAGCCCCAGGATCGTAGATATTCGCCATGGTTTACACCTGTGGATCTATCACAGTCGCGAGGGTTGATTAGTCTTCCTCAGGAAGGTACAGGTCAAGGCATGATGGTATGGTGTGATTCGGCCTTGAGGCGGATAAAGTTGTGGCGCCGTGATGGGTCTTGGTCTTGGTGTGATGTGTGGAAGGCTTCTGTCCCGTGTACAGGTACCGTTGTGTCCTTTTTACTAGAACTCTTTCCAGTTACAGTTTACTATTTCCTTATCCATAGAGATACAGGGGTGAGGATTGAGGGATCGAGATGGTATAAAGGCCTACCCTGTCTCCCATCCATTTACAGTGGAGAGCGGCAGCGGGACTGCAGGAGGGGGGTGATGTTTACATAGACGGCCATCTTGGCTGTCCTTGTTGCCCCACCTCTTGTTTTCTCTTAAACTCCAACTTTTTCTTTGTATTATGCATTACTGTTGATATTATTAGTAACACTGTTACAAATTTGTGTTCAGTGGTCTACTGCTCAACACAGATCACTCGAGGCCCCCTTAGTAATACACCACCGGCCATTCTGCATTCTCTGCCTGACCTCTCATTAGTAATATGGCCGCATTAGACGCAGGGTGAATTTTGCATTCCCTTTCTTGGAAAAAAAACTGCGTCTTATGCGCCAGCAAATACGGTACTTGAAGGTGTTTTCTAATACTTTCTCATGTTATTCCTTACTCCAAGTATTTGTTCTGGGTGGTACATAGGTTTGTCATTCATACTGTGTATGAATGTGAATGTAAGGAACTATAGATGATCTAATTCCCGCAGCAAAGTATGCAGATGTGTGACATGGATGTCGATTAAGGGGAGAGTCTGCCGTGAATTTTAAATTGCATCTACGGTCATGAATAATTTATATGTTGTGTCATAGACCACTGTATACCTGGACTGTTCACGTGACAATGTTTTGAATTGCGGGGCTGCATAGGGGCCCGCGGGGCGCCCAATAAAGAGATATAGTGGTCTATGGACTATCATATAGACTGGTTTATCAGTATATATGATATACTGTAATCTTCGTAAATATTTGTTTTATAATATTATCAAATAAAAAACAGTGAAACATGCTAAAGAAATACCATTACGCGACTGAAGAAATATGCATGAACTTAATATTCACTTCAACTCTTCGCCATTTACAACTTTGCGAGTCAACTTTTATCATGAAGGGTATCAATAGAAGCGCAATTTTATTAGCTTTCCATTGCTATATTTCGTTACCTGATAAATTAATTAGAACCATGCATAAATTAGCGTTAACTAAATAAATAAAATCATCAATCGGGTCATTTTCCCGAATGATGATGTTATTTATTTACTTATATATTTAGTTTTCTGATAAATGAATTAGTACCGTGTATAAATTAGCGTTAACTAAATAAATAACATCATCAATCGGGAAAATTACTCGATTGATGATTTTATTTATTTAGTTAACGCTAATTTATGCATGGTTCTAATTCATTTATCAGATAACGAAATATAGCAATGGAAAGCTAATAAAATAGCGCTTCTATTGATACCCTTCATGATAAAAGTTGACTCGCAAAGTTGTAAATGGCGAAGAGTTGAAGTGAATATTAAGTTCATGCATATTTCTTCAGTCTCGTAATGGCATTTCTTTAGCATGTTTCACTGTTTTTTATTTGATAATATTATAGAACAAATATTTACGAAGATTACAGTATATCATATATACTGATAAACCAGTCTATATGATTCGTATATGTATATATGAATCTGAGCGGCCCTCCGACTTCAGCCCCTTGTGCGACAGGCCGATATTCCGTGCGCAGTCCAGGTATACAGTGGTATATATATATATATATATATATATATATTATATATATATATATATATATATATATATATATATATATATATATATAATTATATATATATATATATATATATATCGTGATATATATATATATATATATATATATATATATATATATATATATATATATATATATATATATATATATATATATATATATATATCAGTGTTGCCAACCGTAGGGCGATCGCCCTACGCGTAGGGCGTTTCAGCATCATATCAGGGCTTGTAGGGCCGTAGGGCGATTTTGAATTCTGTGTTTGAGTTATATTTACTTTGCAGCAAAAGATAAATCATATAAGCGGAAAGGAAATATGTAAAAAAAAAAAAAAAAAAAAGTTTTTAATCAATTAACATTTTCTATTACCCTCTGTTTATCGGGTTTAATGATAACTAATGAGTGACTCTGGCAGCTGATATATCGCATCAGCTGCTGGGCCGCTGGTGTGGCTGTAAGCATGAACAGGGATAGGACAGGTCTAGGTAGATGACGGGAGCGTGCATCCGTCCTGTGTGGAACTGTGGAAGCTGGTATCCACTTGTTGCATTTCATATCATAATCATCGTTGCGCATCATTGAGTGGTACGGTACGCTGCAATAAGCTATATTTTACCGGTGTTTCATTACAAAAATATCCGTATAAAGAACAGCATGTGTTGCCCTGTTGTATGTTATTATTAGAATTTATGTGATACAAAGGTTATGAAAACGGTTATATTGACAAATGTCTATTTTCATCTTGAGCTGTAGGGCGATGAAGGGAAATGTAGAGCGTTTTCAGTGTGTGTAGGGCGAAGAAATCTTTTGGGTTGGCATCACTGCGTCACTATTTGACCGGAGTTGCCAGATTTTTCTGTTCGTATACGAAGTGGTTTTACTTGGTATTTTGGTACTTTGGGCTGAACCATGAGGGAATTATGTATGTCACTCTCGTGAATGCATTCCTCCAGAGTAAATAAAAAAGGAACCATACACTGACAGCGGGAATGAAAATTACAATAACATTATGATTGTTTCCTCGCCACTGGCAAGATGCAGCAGGCACTGAGCAGTGCAGCTGCTGCAGTGATGACCATGGAGCAGCTGGAGTGGACAGGGAAAATGCTTGCTCAAGGCCGTCCATGGTAATACTCTCGTGTACCCAAATTTTGTGCGAGACAACAACCGAGAAGTCTCGCCGACGGAAATTTTCGACGACAGTTCCACTTCTACTAATAGATGAAAAGGATGAATATAGGGTTTTCATTGTTTATTTGACAACATTTTTCGAAGGCATTATTATTTTCTATTTAGTATTGAAATTTAATTTAACTCTTAACTAAATTTAGCTCTTGTTTTTGGCAGAAATGAAGGTAAAGATTTGTTTTACCTACGCAGTCATATCTACCTTCTGGGGGGCTATCATTTCAGCTTCAGCACGTAGTGGAGATACTACTTCCGGAAAAACAAAAATGTAATACTTGGAAACAAGGTAAATTTTTTACACTAGGACCAGAACTAATCCCCTACACAATTGGGAGTGTGCTTTCTGGTTACCTTAATGGATTCTAAGAAACTCTCAATGAGTTTCTGTAGCAAATCATTACTTTTGGAGATATCAAATGTTTTTAGTAAGAAGCGTATATGACATGAAATTAACTAACCTAACCCCACCTTTAGATTCACTAACCTAAGCTAATGTAACGTAACCCCACCTTTATATTCACTAACCTAACTCCACCTTTAGATTCACTAACCTAACCTAACTCCACGTTTTAACCTTCTAACTAAAGCCAAATCCTCATTGGAAAGTGTCCGCGGCAAGAGAAGAAAAGCAGAGGCGATGCAGGTCACAAAAGGAAGAAGAGTGAGACGCACGTAAACACTTGTCTTTCTCCTCCCTATAAATAGCAGGTATTATTGTAGTGTTTGCCCATACTCCCCCCTCTCCCCCAAAACAAGTTTGGGCACCTTGGGGGATATGCAGGATATTTGGCTGGGGTACAAAATGTGCATTGCAACCACATAGTTATTGAGTTAGGTAGTGGCGTAAAAATTCCATAGATCTAGGGAAAATTGACTGAATTTCTTCAGTCAAGAAACGTGTGGACCTGCTGACGATCCTCACAAACAGAATGACCGGAGTATCGAGTCCACCCCACCCTCCCCCACCCCTCCCACTAAGAAGTAGGATAAAGCAAAATTAGGTTACCGGGGGTGTCGAGGGGCCCCAATAGGTTAGTTTAGATTATCGGGTGATTATCGCTAAGTTAGGATAGATTATCGGGTGATTATCGCTAAGTTAGGATAGATTATCGGGGGTCGAGGGGGGCACAGCCCCTCACTAGGAGGTTAGGTTTAATTTGCTTAGGTTAGGTTAGATTTCAAGGGGGGCCTTGTAATCTCGGAGCTTGAAGGTTAGGTAAATTTCCCATATCTAGGGAAAAGTACCCTAGATATAGGTAATTTTGACTTCTACACAACTCTAAAAATACGTGTTTTCGACACATTATTTAGTCCCCACCCTCAAACCCCGCATTCCCACAGGTCCCCAAGCTTGTTTGGGGCAAGGGGGAGAGTATGGGCAAACGCTAGACATTTACCAAATAACATCATATTTCCAAATATAATGGCAAAAATAAGGAATATAGAAAGAAACTCAAGATTCGTGTTCAGTGTGCCCAAAAACCGCCATAGACCAATCTTCATGTCAATCTGAAATGCAGAAATGTTTCCAAAAATCTGCAGGGGTACACCTTAGATGTTAATAAAAGAATCATACTTTCTTAAATAATTCGAAAACTATGAGGTTTACGGGAAATGTCTAAGATAGAGTAAAGATAGAGCTTGAGCAGGCCTTTCTGATGAGCCATAGCCATAGACCACTGTATACCTGGACTGTTCACGCAACAATGTTTTGAATTGCGGGGCTGCATAGGGGCCCGCGGGGCGCCCGACAAAGAGATATAGTGGTCTATGGACTATCATATAGACTGGTTTATCAGTATATATGGTATACTGTAATCTTCGTAAATGTTTGTTCTATAATATTATCAAATAAAAAACAGTAAAACACGCTAAAGAAATGCCATTACGAGACTATGAAGAAATATGCATGAACTTAATATTCACTTAACTCTTCGCCATTTAAAACTTTGCGAGTCAACTTTTATCATGAAGGGTATCAATAGAAGTGCAATTTTATTAGCTTTCCATTGATGTATTTCGTTATCTGATAAATTAACTAGAACCATGCATAAATTAGCGTTAAATAAATAAATAAAATCATCAATCGGGTAATTTTCCCGATTGATGATGTTATTTATTTACTTATATATTTCGTTTTCTGATAAATTAATTAGTACCATGTATAAATTAGCGTTGCCTAAATAAATAACCATCAATCGGGAAAATGACCCGATTGATGATTTTATTTATTTAGTTAACGCTAATTTATGCATGGTTCTAATTCATTTATCAGATAACGAAATATAACAATGGAAAGCTAATAAAATTGCGCTTCTATTGATACCCTTCATGATAAAAGTTGACTCGCAAAGTTTTAAATGGCGAAGAGTTGAAGTGAATATTAAGTTCATGCATATTTCTTCATAGTCTCGTAATGGCATTTCTTTAGCGTGTTTTACTGTTTTTTATTTGGTAATATTATAGAACAAACATTTACGAAGATTACAGTATATCATATATACTGATAAACCAGTCTATATGATCCGTATATATATATATGAATCCGAGCGGCCCTCAGACTTCGGGCCCTTGCGCGACAGGCCGATATTCCGTGCGCAGTCCAGGTATATAGTGGTCTATGGTTGTGTATATTAGTACCCTTGTTATCACATGAAAATTTCAAGCTGATCAGATGAAAGGAAAAATTTGAAAACATTAAGGATACTATTTGTCGGTTTTTTATGAAATTTTGAATTGCATCTTCTCAGCCATTTTTTGACCGATTTCCTTGTGACATGAGCATATGATAATTCATTGTTATTCTAACAATTATTTCTGATAATTTTTTGAAAATAATTTCGAAATGGTTTTTTTTAAATTGTAAAAAAAAAAAAAAAAATTGTAAATTTTAAGGATAATTTTCCCATATATCAAAACTAAGACTAAAACAAAACAAAAATCTGAACAGATTTTTCTACGATATTTGATTTTGTGTGTCCTAAAGTTTCGTGAAAATCGTGCCAAAAATAAAAGCAGAGATGAATTTTATGTTCATTTTATACTAGTTGTGAAAAAAACGCGTTTGAAGTTTTGCTAAAGTTTCTGCGCTCCAGTGAAGGTACTATGCTGTCAATGCTACTTCCATATGAATTTTATGGGATCAGTCAAAGACTACTCTATACTGGACTTGCTACTCATTTTGGGCTATTTCCAGTGGAGGCCAGTTTTGCGATTCCTGCCATTTTCGAACATCACTCCCTTTTCCCTTCCTATGGTTTATCAGTATATATGATATACCGTTATCTTCGTAAATGTTTGTTCTATTATATTATCAAATAAAAAACAGTAAAATACACTAAAGAAATGTCATTATGAGAGAGTGAAGAAATATGCATGAACTTAATATTCTCTTGAACTCATCGCCATTTAATATTTTGCGAGAAAACATTTTAGATGAAACATATCAATAGAAGCGGATTTTCATTAGCTTTCCATTGATATATATCGTTTTCTGATAAATAAATCAGAACCATGCATAAATTAGCGTTAACTAAAAAAATAACATCATCTATCGGGATAATTACCCGATTGATGATGTTATTTATTTAGTTAATGCTAATTTATGCATGGTTCTAATTCATTTATCAGAAAACGAAATATAGCAATGGAAAGCTAATAAAATTCCGTTTCTATTGATATGTTGCATGTAAAAAGTCTTCACGCAAAATATTAAATGGCGATGAGTTTAAGTGAATATAAGTTCATGCATATTTCTTCAGAGTCTCATAATGGAATTTCTTTAGTGTATTTTACAGTTTTTATTTGCTAATATTAAAGAACAAACATTTACGAAGATAACAGTGTATCATTTATATTGATAAGCCATAGTCTACTGTATTCATGGAACACTTTTTTACTTGCCGATCCGATTGATGATGTTATTTTTTTAGTTAACGCTAATTTTTGCATGGTTCTAATTCATTTATCAGAAAACTAAATATATCAATGAAAAGCTAATGAAAATCCGCTTCTGTTGATAAGTTTCATCTAAAATGTTTGTTCGCAAAATATGAAATGGCGAAGTTTTTAAGTATATATTGTCATGCATATTTCTTCACTCTCTCATAATGGCATTTCTTTAGTATATTTTACTGTTTTTATTTGATAATATTATTGAACAAACATTTACGAAGATAACGGTATATCATATATACTGATAAACCTTAGGAAGGGAAATAGGGGTGATGTTCTAAAATGGCAGGAATCGCAAAACTGGCCTCCACTGGTCATGGGCGGGTTGGCGCGGGGCACGAGAAGCAAGTCCAGTATAGAGTAGTCTTTGGATCAGTAATCACATATCAATGCATGCATAAAAGGATCTGCACCTTGTCCCCCTTTATAAAGGTATTGTTACGCTGTTCCCTCCTCTCCTGGACCTTACCACACCACACCCAGGTGTTACAGGTATAGGCTATGCAGGAGAAGGTGTTTTACGTTAACAATAGCCGCTGCAGGCAACTCACTTCTGCAGGCGACTTCTACAGGAGTTCGGTGTGTCAAGATGAGGGCGAGTTAAGTGGTACACGAGGTCAAAACACAGGGGGCGAAGGAGACACAAACGACAGGTCTGGGTTTAATGAATCAAAGCCACACTCACTACAAAGACAGTCAGTATACAGTTACAGAGTCGCCATCCCATCTCTTGCAGATGGTCGCAAGGGCTACTCTGTACCCCTACAGGCACACAGTTCCTTCCTCAGTACAACATACACAGTACAACTACACACAATTCCCTTCCACCCACGCCACAATCACCCCCCCCCAACGCGATACCCCGACCGCCGACACGAGGCTTCCTCCCTCGTTCCTGGTCCCCGCGTGACTGCCCAGCCACGCTCCTCTTGCACCGACCCCCAGCCTCCCACCCGGGCAGCCTCGCCTCACTCCTGGTGTCTCTCAAGGTCATACCTACCAGGCACCCTCACGCGCCACTTCCTCCCAGCTCATACACACATACATACTGCCTTCTCCCCCAATACATCATGCAATTACGTTACACGTAACAGTATTAATTAATCGCTCAAAGGCGAGGGTGTCAGGGCACGCCACGCCCCTCATTGTTGCAAGGTTCGATCAAAATTCACCAGGTGCATAGCTTTCGGTTGGAATTCCTTTGTCTGTTTTCCTCTTCTTGTTTATTGTCTTCTTCGGTGTAATTCTTCTCTTTTCTCTCTTTTCTAGTCCTTTTTGGATGTATACATTTGTTCCAAAAAATTTGTGAACAGGTTGCACTTTTCATATCCAAAATTGTGTTCCAGAATTGTTACCTGGGTAACAAACTTCACCCTGAAGATTGCTGGGTTTTTTTTTAAGGCTTAGTTTTGATATATGGGAAAATTATCCAAAAAAAATTCAATATTTTTTTTTTTTTACAAGTTTTGAAAGTTTAAATGCCCCTTGCTATGGGCATTTAAATTTATGTCCGGCTGAAAAAAATTCCACCATTCGAAAGCCAAAGAATAGGGTGTTGCCATCTATAATAATATAAGCGAAAGTGTGTGTGTGTGTGTGTCCGCGATAGGTGCCGCCCCCCGTGCCCCAATCCCATCATATGGCACAGTTTTGGAACCAGCTCGACCAGGGGCAACTTTTAAGCCCACTTATGAGATGAATCGATCACTTTTTTTTTTTTTTTTTTAGCAGCCTATTAGCGAGAATTGTGAAAAAAAAATGTGGGTTGCGAGAATTGAGGAAACCTTGATGTAGGGTGATTGGTAATGGGTGGGGTGATGGGTAATGGGTGTGGGGTGATGGGTGAGTGAATGGGTGGGGGGTGATGGGTGAGGGAATAGGTGGGAGGTGATGGGTAATGGGTGAGTGAATGGGTGTGTGGTGATGGGTAATGGGTGAGTGAATGGGTGGGGGGTGATGGGTAATGGGTGAGTGAATGGGTGGGGGGTGATGGGTAAGGCGTTAATACATACATTTCTACATCCATGATTTCAGGAAAGTTAGAAGGGGCTATCTGGAGAGTCTGTGTTTGGTGGGCCGAAGGCCCACCAAACACAGGTGGTGGGCCAAAGGCCCACCAATAGCCCTCCGCAGGAGCTAGCCAAAAAGTCCGCCCGGAGGGCGGCTTTGCGGCTACTAGACCATATAACTCAAATTCGTATATTAAAAAATTATTTTCATATTTTCACGGCGGACTCTCCCCTTAAGCAGTGGAACATGTGATACTAAAATGTAAGAAGTATAACAGGGAAAGAATGGAAATGATGCACCTGGTTTTGACTGAAATGGGATGTGAAATGAATGAGGTGGTTGAAAGTATAGGAAGAGAATGGATGTTATTGCTGCTGGGAATGTGTGGTGAGACAAGTGGACGGAGGATTGAGGCAGCGAAAGAGTTTTTGGAAAGAATGTGGTGTATGATAGACCATTTATGAGAAATAGGACTACCTATATATTTTTTTGGCAAAATTTCAAACAATTTTTTCTATTAATTTTTGCTAACCATTATGACTTGTCTGTAGTTCCGACTTAACAAATGCTGTCTTACGGAGGTTTTACTGTGTTTACTTTAAATTAAACACATGGGAAATATGCTATTTGGGACCCATAACTCCCCTCCCTCACCTCCATTTATTGTACAGTACAGCCAGATATCCCATCCCTCAACTCTATTTACTGTACATTACAATACAGTCCTGGGGCTGGATGTTCGAACGTTCGTAACTTTCCGCCTCTAAGATCATCTTAGAGTGTTCTTAGAAGCCATCTTAGATTTTGGGCTACGAACACCACAAAAATGTATTTTCAAAGGATCGTCCGAATATTCTTAGCTCACGATGATGCGATCTTCAAGCTCGTTCCGTTTCGACCATGAGGAATGGAACACAGCTGACTGTCGCTTGGCCAATCAGAGGAAAGATTTCATCAGCCTTTGAGATTGTTAGCCAATCATAATGCAGTTAGAATGTAAACAAATATCATGCCTGATGATGCCTCCCCTAGGGAAATATCTGAAGACTGATGACGTATGCTCACTAATAACCTCCTGGCGTTTCCCCACACAAAAAATTACAAACTTATAACCTCAATATAATCTAACCTGGTAAAATTCTAGTTCTTTCCTGCCCTTAGGTCTCGCTAGGAGGTTATTGGTAGGGTTAGATAAGGTTATAGTGAGGTTAGGTTAGTATTATTTTGGGGGGTCATTTAGGACTTTAGGTGGGGTAAGGGGATGTTAAAGGGGGTAACTCTCCCACTTTATAATTACGTTTTAGAGGTATCTGAAGGGATTTGTGAAGGTCTGGAGAGAAAAAACACTAATAAGGGCGGGAAAGGATTATAATTTTACCGTTTTAGCCAGAGTGAATAATTATATATGAATTGAATGATTAATAGCTGCCACTTACACCCAATTAGTATAATTTCGGTAGTGGGCTTTCAACGATTTCGAGGCCGAAACTTAGTTTTCCTGAATCGTTTTAATGTGTATTGAATGAACATGGCACTCGTTTTTGTAGGAAATATTTTTTTGTTTACATGTATGGGGGGATATATGCCCCGCAAACCTTGCACCGCTTCGCACTGCCATATTATTGATAATTTTATTTTTTTCTTGATATCATATATTACTAAACCAAACCCCACCTCTAACCTAACCTAACCTAATCTGATTTAACCTAACTTAGACGACTAAACCAAACCCCACCTCTAACCTAAACTAACCTAACCTGATTTAACCTAATTCTTAAACGTTTATGGCTGAAATAATGGTAGATTTTCGGTAGTACGTACATGTAACGCCATTATTATTCAATAGTACCATGGGAAATGGGGTTCAAAATACTCAGAATGAAGAAATCTACACGATAATGTAGGTAAGAATCCTAGGACTTTTGAAAGCCCACTACCAAACTAATACCCACCCATTTTAGGGTGGGTATTATTAATGGGATACATCATCCAAGTAACTAGACAATACCTGAAAGTGTCGCCGATAGGAATTCTCACCGACGTCGACAGGTGTTCTAATTTTTTTCGTCGGCAAGTGTTCCTATTTTAGCCGTGTTTCTGAATGCAGGGATTAAATACCACCAATAGCCTGAACAGTTAGGTTAGGTTAGGTTGGCCAGTTGACTATATGTCTAGGTTAGGTTAGTGATTGAGCGGGGGTGATTCCCCCCCAGCTCAGCACCGAAATAATACCGACTTGACATATTACAGTAGATGGGTTAGGGTGAAATGAAAGCCTGCATTCAAGTGATTTTTATGTGCTTTAACACCACAATTTCCCTTGCATAGCCCTGCCGGTTAATATTCTGCAGGAGTTGGCGGGCTCCACAAGCCATACAGCTAATTTTTTCCCTATTATTTTTGTCTCACTATATTGTGCAGTAGTCTGTTTCCGTTATAAATTATATTTACAAGTATAAATCATTAACACGGTTAGTACCTTAATTATAACAGTTGCATTTCATTCCACTTGGCCCTTCCTCCCTCATTCATAACCACATATACATATAACAGCTCTTCTCTCCCTATTGTAGTGTTCAAAATGACCATCTACACCTTAGTTACCATTATGTAGTGCCCACCTTGGGAGTGTACTCTACAGTCCTGGTTACTCCGCTGCCACCACCCACATTAAGTGGGAAAAAATATATGAATGAACAAAAATAAAAGATTTAAGAAAATATGTAAGTACTGGTTGGAAACTGAATGACAACGCATTAATATATTTCTAATTATAATATATTTAACTCTTTACTGTCTCACTTGGTAATTATTATACATTCACAAGTTATCTCAATATTAAGTCTTCCTTCCCTCCTAGCGATACGCACGTGAAATGCTCAAGTCGTTATCCTAATATAGTTTACTATCTTTGGTAACTTCGGTTGCACTGTCACCACATTAACGATACGCACATGTAATGCTCAAGTCGTCATCCTGATCTAGTGTACTATCTCTGGTAACTTCAGTCGCACTGTTACCCCTTTAACGATACGCATGCGTAATGCTCAAGTCGTCATCCGAATATAATGTATACGTAGTCTATCCCACTTCCAACGTTTCCCTCTCACTTATTTTTCTATTTCCTTCTTTCTCCTTGTCCTCACACGGCTGGCTGTGACATGTTGTAGTTGCCCCCTCTGCTAATTTGTGAGCGCTTGGCCCCCTGGTCCGCCAACAGCATCCTACCTTGGGACCCTTTACCAAGGGCGAGAATATCACCTCCCCACAGGCGACTTAACTCAATGAACGTCGAGCTGCTTCTAAAATTATTCTAACCTAGAATCCCCGTTCTCACCTCGTTTCGCTACATGTCTAATTACTACTGGCTTAAAATATAAGCCTAACCAGTGATTCAGGAATGAGGCGTGGAGGAAAATTCCTCGTTAGCTTATTGATACTTATGTGTTATTTCATCTCTTCCCCTATTAATGTAATTTCTCGCGTTACATAGCTTCTTCCCCCCCCAAAAAAAATTTTCCCTTATGCCTCAGTCCTTCATCAAGCATCCTACCAGATATCTAACTAAAAATATAAAAAAATTATCATATACATCACACATAATTTCATATAAATTTTCTTAGGATCTTCTATCACTTACAAACAAATATTCTCATCCTGCATTTTCAAAATTCTTCCAACAAATTTACAACAAAATGAGATAGTATGTATTCTTAACTTATCACTTCCCTCACCAAGAGTAGATTTGACCAGTTTGGGGAATACCCACTTTAAATATGATGACTCTACTACCTTGAAATGAGAACCTTCTCACTTCCTCTCTTATTTGTTAAGGCCGAAACCCTATAGAGTCGCAACTGGACTCGTCCCTCTAGTCTGGAATGGTCAATTTCCATTTTTTCCCACTTAATGTGGGTGGTGGCAGCGGAGTAACCAGGACTGTAGAGTACACTCCCAAGGTGGGCACTACATAATGGTGATAACGGTGTAGATGGTCATTTTGAACACTACATAATGGTGGCAGCGGTGGGATGTGAGAAAGTCCAAGTCTTCGTACAGCTGCCCGTCAAACTCACAGCAATCCTTCATTCCCGGCTCTCCCAAGTACCGCCTCACGACCTTGCCGTAGTCACCCACCAGCAGCTGAGAGGGAAGTGTGTGCTTCCGTGTCCTGAGTTTTGTCCTGAAGCAACGTCGTGACAAGCTGGCCGCCATGTTCTCTATGGCCGCGCTCTTCCTCCTCGTCCTGGTGACTCAAGTGTTGGCTACTAGCATCCCAATCCAACCCATCTCAATCCTACCCATCGAGCCACCCTATCCACGAACCTGCTGCTATGGGGATAAGACCGTAAAGTCAGGCGAGGTGGTGCTAAGTTTCCAGCGTTCCTGTTTCCAGTTGGTGTGTGACAAACGGCAAGGTCGTGAGGCGGTACTTGGGAGAGCCGGGAATGAAGGATTGCTGTGAGTTTGACGGGCAGCTGTACGAAGACTTGGACTTTCTCACATCCCACCGCTGCCACCATTATGTAGTGTTCAAAATGACCATCTACACCGTTATCACCATTATGTAGTGCCCACCTTGGGAGTGTACTCTACAGTCCTGGTTACTCCGCTGCCACCACCCACATTAAGTGGGAAAAAATATATGAATGAACAAAAATAAAAGATTTAAGAAAATATGTAAGTACTGGTTGGAAACTGAATGACAACGCATTAATATATTTCTAATTATAATATATTTAACTCTTTACTGTCTCACTTGGTAATTATTATACATTCACAAGTTATCTCAATATTAAGTCTTCCTTCCCTCCTAGCGATACGCACGTGAAATGCTCAAGTCGTTATCCTAATATAGTTTACTATCTTTGGTAACTTCGGTTGCACTGTCACCACATTAACGATACGCACATGTAATGCTCAAGTCGTCATCCTGATCTAGTGTACTATCTCTGGTAACTTCAGTCGCACTGTTACCCCTTTAACGATACGCATGCGTAATGCTCAAGTCGTCATCCGAATATAATGTATACGTAGTCTATCCCACTTCCAACGTTTCCCTCTCACTTATTTTTCTATTTCCTTCTTTCTCCTTGTCCTCACACGGCTGGCTGTGACATGTTGTAGTTGCCCCCTCTGCTAATTTGTGAGCGCTTGGCCCCCTGGTCCGCCAACAGCATCCTACCTTGGGACCCTTTACCAAGGGCGAGAATATCACCTCCCCACAGGCGACTTAACTCAATGAACGTCGAGCTGCTTCTAAAATTATTCTAACCTAGAATCCCCGTTCTCACCTCGTTTCGCTACGTGTCTAATTACTACTGGCTTAAAATATAAGCCTAACCAGTGATTCAGGAATGAGGCGTGGAGGAAAATTCCTCGTTAGCTTATTGATACTTATGTGTTATTTCATCTCTTCCCCTATTAATGTAATTTCTCGCGTTACATAGCTTCTTCCCCCCCCAAAAAAATTTCCTTATGCCTCAGTCCTTCATCAAGCATCCTACCAGATATCTAACTAAAAATATAAAAAAATTATCATATACATCACACATAATTTCATATAAATTTTCTTAGGATCTTCTATCACTTACAAACAAATATTCTCATCCTGCATTTTCAAAATTCTTCCAACAAATTTACAACAAAATGAGATAGTATGTATTCTTAACTTATCACTTCCCTCACCAAGAGTAGATTTGACCAGTTTGGGGAATACCCACTTTAAATATGATGACTCTACTACCTTGAAATGAGAACCTTCTCACTTCCTCTCTTATTTGTTAAGGCCGAAACCCTATAGAGTCGCAACTGGACTCGTCCCTCTAGTCTGGAATGGTCAATTTCCATTTTTTCCCACTTAATGTGGGTGGTGGCAGCGGAGTAACCAGGACTGTAGAGTACACTCCCAAGGTGGGCACTACATAATGGTGATAACGGTGTAGATGGTCATTTTGAACACTACATAATGGTGGCAGCGGTGGGATGTGAGAAAGTCCAAGTCTTCGTACAGCTGCCCGTCAAACTCACAGCAATCCTTCATTCCCGGCTCTCCCAAGTACCGCCTCACGACCTTGCCGTTGTCACACACCAACTGGAAACAGGAACGCTGGAAACTTAGCACCACCTCGCCTGACTTTACGGTCTTATCCCCATAGCAGCAGGTTCGTGGATAGGGTGGCTCGATGGGTAGGATTGAGATGGGTTGGATTGGGATGCTAGTAGCCAACACTTGAGTCACCAGGACGAGGAGGAAGAGCGCGGCCATAGAGAACATGGCGGCCAGCTTGTCACGACGTTGCTTCAGGACAAAACTCAGGACACGGAAGCACACACTTCCCTCTCAGCTGCTGGTGGGTGACTACGGCAAGGTCGTGAGGCGGTACTTGGGAGAGCCGGGAATGAAGGATTGCTGTGAGTTTGACGGGCAGCTGTACGAAGACTTGGACTTTCTCACATCCCACCGCTGCCACCATTATGTAGTGTTCAAAATGACCATCTACACCGTTATCACCATTATGTAGTGCCCACCTTGGGAGTGTACTCTACAGTCCTGGTTACTCCGCTGCCACCACCCACATTAAGTGGGAAAAAATATATGAATGAACAAAAATAAAAGATTTAAGAAAATATGTAAGTACTGGTTGGAAACTGAATGACAACGCGTTAATATATTTCTAATTATAATATATTTAACTCTTTACTGTCTCACTTGGTAATTATTATACATTCACAAGTTATCTCAATATTAAGTCTTCCTTCCCTCCTAGCGATACGCACGTGAAATGCTCAAGTCGTTATCCTAATATAGTTTACTATCTTTGGTAACTTCGGTTGCACTGTCACCACATTAACGATACGCACATGTAATGCTCAAGTCGTCATCCTGATCTAGTGTACTATCTCTGGTAACTTCAGTCGCACTGTTACCCCTTTAACGATACGCATGCGTAATGCTCAAGTCGTCATCCGAATATAATGTATACGTAGTCTATCCCACTTCCAACGTTTCCCTCTCACTTATTTTTCTATTTCCTTCTTTCTCCTTGTCCTCACAACGGCTGGCTGTGACATGTTGTAGTTGCCCCCTCTGCTAATTTGTGAGCGCTTGGCCCCCTGGTCCGCCAACGCATCCTACCTTGGGGACCCTTTACCAAGGGCGAGAATATCACCTCCCCACAGGCGACTTAACTCAATGAACGTCGAGCTGCTTCTAAAATTATTCTAACCTAGAATCCCCGTTCTCACCTCGTTTCGCTACGTGTCTAATTACTACTGGCTTAAAAATATAAGCCTAACCAGTGATTCAGGAATGAGGCGTGGAGGAAAATTCCTCGTTAGCTTATTGATACTTATGTGTTATTTCATCTCTTCCCCTATTAATGTAATTTCTCGCGTTACATAGCTTCTTCCCCCCCCAAAAAAATTTCCTTATGCCTCAGTCCTTCATCAAGCATCCTACCAGATATCTAACTAAAAATAAAAAAAAATTATCATATACATCACAACATAATTTCATATAAATTTTCTTAGGATCTTCTATCACTTACAAACAAATATTCTCATCCTGCATTTTCAAAATTCTTCCAACAAATTTACAACAAAATGAGATAGTATGTATTCTTAACTTATCACTTCCCTCACCAAGAGTAGATTTGACCAGTTTGGGAATACCCACTTTAAATATGATGACTCTACTACCTTGAAATGAGAACCTTCTCACTTCCTCTCTTATTTGTTAAGGCCGAAACCCTATAGAGTCGCAACTGGACTCGTCCCTCTAGTCTGGAATGGTCAAATTTTCCATTTTTTCCCACTTAATGTGGGTGGTGGCAGCGGAGTAACCAGGACTGTAGAGTACACTCCCAAGGTGGGCACTACATAATGGTGATAACGGTGTAGATGGTCATTTTGAACACTACATAATGGTGGCAGCGGTGGGATGTGAGAAAGTCCAAGTCTTCGTACAGCTGCCCGTCAAACTCACAGCAATCCTTCATTCCCGGCTCTCCCAAGTACCCCGCCTCACGACCTTGCCGTAGTCACCCACCAGCAGCTGAGAGGGAAGTGTGTGCTTCCGTGTCCTGAGTTTTGTCCTGAAGCAACGTCGTGACAAGCTGGCCGCCATGTTCTCTATGGCCGCGCTCTTCCTCCTCGTCCTGGTGACTCAAGTGTTGGCTACTAGCATCCCAATCCAACCCATCTCAATCCTACCCATCGAGCCACCCTATCCACGAACCTGCTGCTATGGGGATAAGACCGTAAAGTCAGGCGAGGTGGTGCTAAGTTTCCAGCGTTCCTGTTTCCAGTTGGTGTGTGACAACGGCAAGGTCGTGAGGCGGTACTTGGGAGAGCCGGGAATGAAGGATTGCTGTGAGTTTGACGGGCAGCTGTACGAAGACTTGGACTTTCTCACATCCCACCGCTGCCACCATTATGTAGTGTTCAAAATGACCATCTACACCGTTATCACCATTATGTAGTGCCCACCTTGGGAGTGTACTCTACAGTCCTGGTTACTCCGCTGCCACCACCCACATTAAGTGGGAAAAAATATATGAATGAACAAAAATAAAAGATTTAAGAAAATATGTAAGTACTGGTTGGAAACTGAATGACAACGCGTTAATATATTTCTAATTATAATATATTTAACTCTTTACTGTCTCACTTGGTAATTATTATACATTCACAAGTTATCTCAATATTAAGTCTTCCTTCCCTCCTAGCGATACGCACGCGAAATGCTAAAGTCGTTATCCTAATATAATTTACTATCTTTGGTAACTTCGGTTGCACTGTCACCACATTAACGATACGCACATGTAATGCTCAAGCCGTCATCCTGATCTAGTGTACTATCTCTGGTAACTTCAGTCGCACTGTTACCCCTTTAACGATACGCATGCGTAATGCTCAAGTCGTCATCCGAATATAATGTATACGTAGTCTATCCCACTTCCAACGTTTCCCTCTCACTTATTTTTCTATTTCCTTCTTTCTCCTTGTCCTCACACGGCTGGCTGTGACATGTTGTAGTTGCCCCCTCTGCTAATTTGTGAGCGCTTGGCCCCCTGGTCCGCCAACAGCATCCTACCTTGGGACCCTTTACCAAGGGCGAGAATATCACCTCCCCACAGGCGACTTAACTCAATGAACGTCGAGCTGCTTCTAAAATTATTCTAACCTAGAATCCCCGTTCTCACCTCGTTTCGCTACGTGTCTAATTACTACTGGCTTAAAATATAAGCCTAACCAGTGATTCAGGAATGAGGCGTGGAGGAAAATTCCTCGTTAGCTTATTGATACTTATGTGTTATTTCATCTCTTCCCCTATTAATGTAATTTCTCGCGTTACACTATCATATCTCCAGCAATACAGTAGGACTACCAAGTGCTGCACTGTCTCATCCACCCCCTCATCCCTCATCTTACACAACTTGCTCCCTACATTCATCCAACTATACACCCTACCATACACCAGTGGTCTTGAACTTGCCTAGAATAACATCTCACTACCCCAGCTTCCATCATTGAACCATTCATTCATAACTTTATGTATGTTACTCACATACCATTCAAGTGTACCTACTCTTCTCAGACATCCTTGCCCACCAATCACACATTCCTTTATCCTCCACATGCTCTTAGGTAAATATGCAGTTTCAACCAATACTCCCTTTTGACCAATACTCTTCTGAAATATCTGGGGGGCTACGCCCCCCAAGACCCCCTGCTAGTTAACTAACCTAACCCGTGAATTGATTACGTAACCTAACTTCACTGGGGAGGTTTCGCCCCCCCAGACCCCCATGTGTTATTTCTCATTTCCGACAGCTGTTGTGTTAGAAATACTCCTTATAATAAGAACGAAACGTTCAGGATACTTAAAACCACCGATTGGTTGTGTTGTATTGTATTGGTCTAAACTGCACTTATACCTTTATGTATTTCACTTTTCCACCTACAGTACATGCATTGCACGCACTAGTCCTTTCCTCCCCTAAACACACACATCAAGGTTACCTAGTTTATCTGCCATTCCAGCACTCATTTTACATAATCTGCTTCTCTCTCCATTCCATTCATACACCTTGCGTACCCACCCACTATCCTTCATTCGTTCCAATCTCACTTTATGCCACCGCCATCTGTATCCTTCACTTTATGCCACCGCCATCTGTATCCTTCACTTTATGCCACCGCCATCTGTATCCTTCACTTTATGCCACCGCCATCTGTATCCTTCACTTTATGCCACCGCCATCTGTATCCTTCACTTTATGCCACCGCCATCTGTATCCTTCACTTGACTCATTCTCTCCATCTCATCCTTGTCTCCTATTCTCTTCCGTCACGTCCCGCATCTTCCTCTCCCTTCCTTTGATCATCTTCTCTATACACTTCTAGCACAAGACACATTTTTTTTATTTGCACCACTCATTCCAGTCACATATAGGCATTCGGCAGCATACCATTCATTGCACCCTTCACATTCCCCCTACAACGTCCTGACCAACAATAACAACTCAACATGAAATAAACAACTTATAACATAACTTTATATGGCTTGTATATTAGAAAAACCTTCATCATGCGACCCTACGAATAGTGTGCGAGTGCTCTTCAGCCACCTTAGCACTATGAACAAATATGGTGAAAAAACGAACAAATATGGCGGATGGATGTTCGCAATGATCGTTTGAAAATACCTCTAAACGCGTTACAAACGTTCCAAGATAAATATAAGTGCAAAGATGATCTTAGATACCATTACGAACGTTTGAACATCCGGCCCCTGTACTGTACTGTATTCATTTTATGGTACAGTACTGTACTTTAACATGGAATAAAAATCAGAACATCATGAAATATTTCGTGAGAAATAATATTAACT
Source organism: Chionoecetes opilio (assembly GCA_016584305.1). Taxonomy (NCBI): domain Eukaryota; kingdom Metazoa; phylum Arthropoda; class Malacostraca; order Decapoda; family Majidae; genus Chionoecetes; species Chionoecetes opilio. Next base: position 111,534 of record JACEEZ010023044.1, read on the forward strand.
AAAAGGTACATGTACAGTGCACACACATTTAACATACACACACCCTCTCCATCCTACACAACTTCTTACTATTCTTCTTTATGTTTAACATCAGTTTATCCCATAATATTTTATGAGCTTAGACTGCCGATGATACGCTTCAAACTATCTCTATCCATTGCCTCACCTTCTTCAATGCCCAGTGCTGCCAGATCCTCTTCAACACACTGCCTCCATGTCTTCCTTGGCCTGCCCGATGGACGGCGACCTGGAACTTCCTCTCTAACAGCTCTTCACAATGCCTCACTACGTTCAATCCTCTTCACGTGCATCCTACATAACACTCACCAAAAGTAACCAGAGAGTGAAGATCTGGATAGGCAAGGTTACTGGGCCCCAGCACTGCCTCCAACACCATCTCCATTACTCTCGTGCTCCTCTGACTTCTTATCAGCGGTATCTGCCCTTTATTACTTTTCATGCTACACATGGCCTACTTGGCCTACCACTAGCATCAACAGATGACATAATCACGCCAACCTCGGGTAGAAACCACGAGAGTAGTACACACAGGAAGCACTTACATGCCCACAGATTCAGTGGTGGGCAGCGATAAATTTTGCGATAAAGCTATAACGATAAAGCGATACATTTTTCCGCTAAGTCCTATAACGATAAAGCGATAAATTTCCAAATACCTTAAGCGATAAATCGATAAATCCTGCGATAAATCCAAAAATACTCTATTTTTGCTACTTATGGCATTTAAAAACCTCTTTTTTACACTTAAACACCATATATTACTTAATAAAAGACTAAGGACCCGAAATTAACATTTTATTTATTTATAACAACATTTAATGAAGACAAATTAACAAACTATCACAGCACAACATCAACAAACCAAATACAACATTTAAAACATCTCCTCATCCTCCTCATCCACCCCCCTTGGCACCTTGAACTTCTGCTTGAGGAGGTGGAGGTTTCCCTTCAGAAACACCAGTACTCAAAGTTGTCCTCACTGAGGCACGCCCTCTTTGGCCTCAGGACGTCCCCAGCTGTGCTGAATAATCGCTCCACTGCTGCTGAGTTTGGGGATCCCAGTGTTGTACTTGATGAAGAGGGTCACCCACTGGTCCCTATACTTTGGCTGGGAAGTGCGACTTCTTCAGTGTTGCCTGCAACAATTACAAATATTTAATTTATATTATGGGCAATATTACATTTGTTAGCGCAATTATCGCAACATTTTTCGCAACATTACATTTGCTAGTATGTAAGAACAAGCAAAGTTTTAAGCACAATAGTCTTATTACCTCCTTGCTCCTCTTCCAAGCCAGCAGCTCCTTCTTGATGTCCTCTTCCAGGTCGTCCTCCTGGTCAGCCTGGTTGTGTCACACAGCTCTGCAAATGGGTCGGCGCTGACCTCCTCATGCTCCTCCATTGCCTCCATGTCCTGGCTGTTGTCTCTCTCTTCTGTCTCTTGCCTGATGAGCGCCTTCATCTCCTTCACAATCCTCTGGAAGATTTCTTCCTTCATGTTGGGGCCACAGAGTTGAATTGGTCATGCCATAGTTGGGGTGCAGGGCCCAGATGCCATCAGCAGGTCCAGGTCTTTGAACATGGCGCTGAACTTGTAAAGCAAAGTAATAGTTATAGTTTGGTTAAAAGGTTAAACTTTTAGCGCCGCAAAATTAAACAAAGAATTTTTTTTTTTTTTTAATGTCATAGGTTAGGTTGTTTGTACCTGTTGTTAAATCCTCCCTTGTTGCCCTCCTGTCGCAGGAGGGCGCGCACCAAGGGCTTGGCGTAGGTGAGGGCCTGGTCCCCTCGAGCTTCCTCCATGCGCTCCAGCGCCACTCATGAGGGTGAGGGTGGGCAGCAATACTCCCAGGTATGCGTTCTCCTCAGTCTGTAGGCGGTCCAGGCAGTTGGCGAGTGGCTTCATGACCTTGCAGTACTCCTGCATTTACCTGATGGCAAAACAAGTGTCAAAAAAGGCAAAAATGGTAATGCTAAAGCTTAAAGCAACAAACAGAACTGTATCTAAAAAAAGATAAAAGTTCACATCTAACTGCTCTTTGGCGACTTTACCTGCTTGTCCTGGTCACGAAGCCATAGTAGGAGTCCTGTTTCCTTTTGGGTGCCACCCTCATTCCTCAAACCTCGTTCACTGCTTCCAGGCGGGCGTCGTCGTCCATGACGCGCTGCAGCAGCACACTGCAGGCGTCATACAGTGAGTTCCACCTGTTGGGCAAAGTGAGCAACATGAAGGACAAGGAAAAAAAGAAAACAAACAGACCAAGAATAGTTTTGTCTTTTTTACTTGTAAAAATATTTAAATAAAAGTATAAAATATTTAAAATTAATTTATCAAAATATTTAAATTATTTTTAACAAAATGTCTTTTGGCTCACCTTGTGACCACAGGTGTTGGAAGCTTTCTCCCTACCACTTGCTTGATGGTGTTGGCTGATGTGGAGGACCTGTTCTGTAGGTTCCACAGGCCCTGGGCCCTGGCTAGGGTCTTCTTGAAGGGGGCGGCGGCCCTCCCATAGTTCCAGTGGTGAACTTGGGAGACATCTATGGACGCCAGCAAGTTGACAGTGTGCGCGCTGAAATAAAAGAAAATTTTTTAGTAATTTAAAAACAAAAATACATTTCAACTGTTTGTTATTTTAGCATGACAATTTTAAAATCTTTAAATAAACTTTGCTTTTACTTGCCTGCATCTTTGATGCTTGGGCAGCCTGGGTGAGTCCTGCACTGCAGCTGCTGCAGCAAGGGCCATGGTGACGCTGATGATGTCAAGGCCCTCCCTCTCCTGCTCCTCCTGGTCCTCTGGGCTGTTGATCACCTCCTCGACGTCAGGTTTTGTGGCGTCCTCCTCTGCCTCGCCAATCCTGAGCCATAGTTTGCTGAAGGCCGCGACGTAGTTCGCCCCGTTGTCCGTGGTGGTGAGGACAACCTTCCGCGAGATGTTGAAGGCGCGGTTGACCTGGTCCAGCTTGGTGGCGATGATGCCCTTGGTCTGGCTAACCTGATAGATTATAAGACAACTTAATAACATATAGTACCATTAACATTCAAGTTTATTATATTAATTAAATGAATTAAAGTGGGAGATGCTTCATATAATAAATATAATTAATATTTATTATATTTAGTTTTTCTTATTTTAATGTGTTTAATAATATAATAAGTATATTTTATTAAAATTAGTTCTGATGCAAGTCTCAACTTTTATGTTCTAAATTTGACTCACCTTGATCTCCTTGATCGCCAGGGTGGCCATCTTCCTGGACAGGTCAGTGGGGTCGATCCAGTGGACTGTCGACCCAATGAAGGACCTGCATATATGTTTGTATGTATGTAATGTATGTCTTTTAATCAGATTACATAGACATACAACAATTATTAACATATAATTCCTACATTTTAAGAATTTTTAAAATGCTTTACCTGTTGTGTGCCGTCCAGCTGTCCGCTGTTGTCGCAACATGCGGCAGGTCCTTGAGAATGCTCTTTATCTCCTCTCTTGCCTCCTCCCCCATGGCCTTGATGTCGCGAGTCAGGGTGCGGCGGCTGGGCACCCTGAACTCAGGCTGGAAGACTTGGAACATCTCCCTGGTGGCTGGGTGGTCTGTGATGCTGAGGGGGATGAGGCACCTCGCGAACCACTTTGGGCATTGCCTCCTTACCCTTATCCTGCACCACAAAGGAAAAATTTAAAAGTTACCATGTCTATAACATTTTGTAACAAGTGTAGCAATTAACAAATTTTAAGTAAAATGTTCAACTTATCAAATAAAATTATAAAATTTTTAAAGATGCGATAAATTATAAATTTAGCGCATTATTATTATAGCTTTGGCAAAAAATTTATCGCAGACTTTTTTTTTATAAAAAATCTTTACCTGTGTAAATCTTGTTGCCTGGGCCAAAAAAATTTCCCTTTTAAAGAGAGCTGGTGGCGCTGCGGCTGGTCATCTCCACTTGGTGCTTGAGGCCGCGCCTGCTGGTCCTGCTGATGGCTGCCTTCAGCTCAGACAAGTCATGAGTGTGCTGAAGAATAAGAGTGCTTTAATTTACATGAAACTAATAGCTTGGCTATGAGCTCATTTTGTTATCTAGCCATTTGAAAACTGAATAGTTTTAAATAGTACCTTGGTCTTGTAGTGCGAGACCAGGTTGCCAGTGGTGTTGTTCCAGAAAGACACCTCCGCGAAGCACTTTTGGCACTTGGCCTTCAAGTTGTAACCTTGATTGTCTTTCCCAGGACCTTGGAAGAAGTGTCTGGTGCGTTCTTAGACTTGATCACGTGGGACAACTTGTAATAGTTTTGTCAGAGCGGCCATCTTGTCTTTGATGGTCTGCAGCTCCTGGCTCGAAATACTGCAGCCACCCGCAATCACAACGTCTACCTGGTCACTGGCCTGGGTGCCAGGGCGGCTGTCCTCTGGCTCACTGCCCAGGGACATGAGGGAGCTCGAGCGGGAGATGGTGGGAATGTCCACAGATCCCGAACTCCCGGAAATTTCCGCTCCCTTTCCTGATTCACATCACTGCTGCTGGCCTCCACGCGGAAAAAGTCCTCCACTGTCCTCTTGCCTGCCATCTTGACCCTCACTAATCACTAATTCACTATTCTCGAACAATGAAGCGCGCCCGCCGCGACACTAATTAATAACGCAATATAAAACGCAAAAACCTAAACGATTTCCTGAAAAGGAAAGTTAAAACACAAAAACACGCGACGTTCGTACGAACGTGAGGCACGCGGCGAGGCGCACCTCAAAACGCAAAAAATATATAAAACTAATATATATTAATTAGATATTTAGTTAAGATAGCAATATACAATAAGAATTAAGTATATATAAGTTATAACACACAAAGAAGCTTTGGATCGCTGGTAGCACAATGAAACACAGAGCTGAGATCAGATGCGTCCAGTTTGGGGGGCTATTCAAAGAAACTGACAACAGAAGCGCGGGCCGCCAGGCGCCTGGCCGCATCTGTTTGCCGCGTAACAATGAGCCTGTAACCTCCCGCCGTAACGGTTTTTCGTCTTCTACTTTATCGCTGGATTTATCGCGGGAAATTTGAAAGCGATAAATATAAGCGATAAGTTTTTCCGGTCTTGCGATAAACGATAAGCGGTAAATTTTCGGTTAAAGCGATATTATCGCTTTATCGCATTATCGCTTTACTTATCGCAACGCCCACGACTGCACAGATTACAAACAAACGCTTGGCAATGTTTAGATGTAAACATACGCTCTGCGCTGGTGTCGCAGTGGCAACAAATCTGACAACTCGACCGTGAAACTTCGTGTTTAGGTACTAGAAACTTAAAAAGGGGAATATATGGAGGTATCCCCAAATCTTGTGTCTGTGAATTGAGATCCCATGAAACTAGGTGCACCAGTGTATCATCAACACTGTTGACGCTACGCTAGCACTGAGCAGATTGACTTAGTAGTGACACTATTACACGGGCTCTGGTGGCAGTTGTCTGAGTTGTGCACCTGAGATTATATATATATAACTGGGACATGTCAGAATTTTATGATAATGGCCCCCCCAGATAACTTGTGTGGGGAATGCAAGGTCTGAGTTTAGAGAGGTTCTACTGTGTTATAATTTCAAATATTCTATTCCAGAAACCCCGTTACACTGCTTACATGCTTTGGGCACGAGAAGTTCGTTCAGGCATCCTCCAGGCAAATGCTAATATGGGTAAGTATTTTTTTTTTTTTTTTTTTTTTTTTTTTTTCTTCTTCTCCTTTTCTCTTCTTCCTCTCCGCGCTCTCTCTCTCTCTCTCTCTCTTCTTCTCTCTCTCTCTCTCTCTCTCTCCCC
>JACEEZ010023044.1:132297-147297 GCA_016584305.1 Chionoecetes opilio
TGTGACATAATCAATGTAAATTATCTAACTCATCCTCATCTCCTTCGTCATCACATGTAACTTTAAATGCATTGGCACACCCTGATCCTTTGCAGTTGCTGCATGGAACAGAACACTCCAGACTATACTTCTTGCATGAGCACCTGAGGCTGCTGCAGTCTGTCATGCAGGTGCATCGGATGACCCGTAGAAGTTCCTGTGGAGCTGGTGGTAAATCAGTTTGGATAGGAACAAGCCCTCCATCACTTTCCCTCCATCCCCATTCTTGTGGTAGGAGTTCATCTTTAATACCCTTCCACTGCTGCACCTGGTAGTACACACGAACACTGTGGTACTTCGCTGCTGCTGATGTAGGTGGCAAAGTTTGTGGCTATACATAAGATGTGTTAGTGGCCACCTTCTCACAAAAGCGCTTGTACCGTAGTGAGTCAAGTCGCTCTCCAGGCTTCCCGTTGTACAGGCACAGCAAAGCATGCTCTCCTGCTGACACAATATCTGCTGTGGAGGCAGACTGCATGTCGAATACTGCAGCCTGCTGACGGAAGTCACTGTTGGTTTTAAACATCTTGAGAGGAGTTACCTTCCCGATGCCATAGAGGCGGGAGGTAGTGTCACAACCTGTTATTGCATGGATGAAGAGGATGTGAGTACATAAACTGGGTCCCAGCTGCTGCTTGATAGCCTTGATGTTCCAGATACGTGGCTTTTTTGTGTTTTTCTTCAGTTCAGGCTTAAAGAAGAGGTCATGTGACTTTGAAAGGTCCAATCAATCATTGGGGGCATACGCCGGGGGGCGCGTCGCCTCGCCCACCCTACGACGCCACTCCCGGGGGTCACCCCGCGCGAGTTCCCATGCAGGCTCCTTTCCCATACCAAGCAGCTCTCGACAAGAAACATCAACTTGCCCCAGCCACGAGCCTTGTGGGCGCCCCCTTGGCCTCCTCCACGCCGGATTGTCTCTTACAGATACAACCCGATGAGAAGGATCGGTTTCAGGGTAGCGTGCCACATGCCCATATAGCCGAAGTTGGCGCTGACGGACTATGCAGGTAATAGGCCTCGATTCAGTCTCACGGTGCAATCGCTGATTTGATACGTAATCATCCCAGCGATACCCAATGATTCTGCGAAGACACTTATTACCAAAGGCATTGATTCGTCTCTTCAAGTCACTATTTAGTGTCCATGTCTCACAACCATAGAGTAAGACAGGGATCACAAGCGATTTGAAGATCCGGATCTTTGTCCTCCTGCACAGGTACCGACAACGCCAAATACTCCCGCTGAGCGAGTCCATAACACCGTGGGCTATGCCAATCCGCCGTAAGACTTCTTGACGTGACCCGCCGTCATTATGGCCTGCGCTACCAAGGTATGTAAAACTTTCCAAGATCTCAATGTCCTCGCCACACGCATGAACAGACTGTACTGCTTCATCTAGTAAGTCTCCAAACACCTGAACCTTGATCTTGAGCCAGGAGACCTTAAGTCCCAAAGGCTTTGCCTCCTCGTGCAGCGCCTCGAGAGCCATCACCAGGACCTCCAGCGACTCAGCAAAGATTACTGCATCATCGGCAAAAACAAGATCAGTGATCTTGGTGTTGCCGACGGATGCTCCACAATCACTTTGATCTACAACCTTGTCCAATACCCAGTCCATACAAGCGTTGAAAAGTGATGGGGCAAGGACGCACCCTTGCCTCACTCCTGTATTCACAGGAAAGAAGCCGGATACACCTGCCCCACACTTCACAGCACTCTCAGTCCCAGAATACAGACAGACCAGTTATCAAACCAATAGTCCCTGCAGGAATCCCTCGAAGTCGCAGAAGATCCCAGAGTGACTCACGATGCACTGAGTCAAACGCCTTCTTGAGATCAACATAAGCTGCAAGCATCCCCTGTCGAAACTCACGTCGGCGTTCCACCAGGACACGAAGCGCTAGGATACGGTCCGTTGTTGACTTACCAGGCGTGAATCCAGACTGTTGAGGTCTCTGATGCTTCACCAGATGGCTGCGAATCCGTGTCAGCAATAGATGGGCAAGCACCTTGCCTGGTACGCTGAGCAGTGTAATACCGCGGTAATTGTGCAGTCCTGACGGTCCCCTTTCCCTTTCCAGATAGGGACGACCAGCCCCCTTTTCCAGTCAGGAGGAATGGTACCTGATTGCCACACGGCAGTCAGGACAGCATGCAACCCGCGGATCATGGCCTCACCCCCAGCTTTGAGGAGCTCCGCACTGATATTACAAACACCAGCTGCCTTTCCACCCCTCAACTTTGCTACAGCCTCTCTGACTTCGTCAAGAGAGGGTGCGCTTTCGTCAATGGGAGGATCGACATCCAATGCCTGTAACCCAGTGGTGTGAAGCTGCTCAGTTGGAGGGTCCACCGTGAACAACTGCCCAAAGTACTCAGCCCAACGAGCAATCTGCCCATCCATGTCCGACACGAGGCGCCCATCTGCTGTTCGAATAGCACTCGCCCGAGAAGGAGACTTGGAACGGAGCTTCTTCAGGGCTCGGTAGGCGGGTCGGAGGTCATTAGCGTTCAAATGACCCTCGACATCCTCAGTGAGACTCCTGACATGCCTCTCCTTGTCTCTCCTCAGGAGGGTTCTAGTCCGGCGTGACAGAGCCCTGTGCTGGTCCCAGTTCCCAGCCAGCCTGGCAGCGCGACACTCCTCGATTTTCTCCAGCGTCTCCGTCGAGACAAAACCACGCCTTGACCTCGGCGCTCCCCAATACACTCCTTGGCAGCCTGTAGAGTTTCACGTTTGAAGGTATCCCACAGTTCTACAGGGTCCCCGAGAGCACCGAGCACATCAAATCGATTCGAGACTGCCACCGCATACTCATGAGCACATGTCAAGTCCTTCAGTTTCTCAAGATGAAACACAGTATGGTTACCTCTTGAGAGTCTACTGGACTTGACATGAAGCTTAAGTGTAGCAACAACAAGTCTGTGATCTGTTCCAAAGAACTCAGCACTCCGGTAAACCCTGCAGTTCTGGAGGATCCTCCAACGAGTGCTAACGAGGATGTGGTCGATCTCCTTAGCTACCCCTCCGGCATTACTATACCATGTCCAGCGGTGCAGCTCTGGTCTCTGATACCAAGAACCTGCAATTCTCAACCTTCTGGACCTTGCAAAATTCAGAAGCAGAGAACTGTTGGTGTTTCTGGTACCGGAGCCATGGGGACCAACAAATAACTCGTAGCCATCTCTCACAGTGCCAATAGTAGCATTGAAGGGTTCATTGCATTTGGTAGCATTGCATTTGAAAGGTTCAATCAATCATTGGGGGCATACGCCGGGGGGCGCGTCGCCTCGCCCACCCTACGACGCCACTACCGGGGGTCACCACGCGCGAGTTCCCATGCAGGCTCCTTTCCCATACCAAGCAGCTCTCGACAAGAAACATCAACGTGCCCCAGCCACGAGCCTTGTGGGCGCCCCCTTGGCCTCCTCCACGCCGGATTGTCTCTTATAGATACAACCCGATGGGAAGGATCGGTTTCAGGGTAGCGTGCTACATGCCCATATAGCCGAAGTTGGCGCTGACGGACTATGCAGGTAATAGGCCTCGATTCAGTCTCACGGTGCAATCGCTGATTTGACACGTAATCATCCCAGCGATACCCCATGATTCTGCGAAGACACTTATTACCAAAGGCATTGATTCGTCTCTTCAAGTCACTATTTAGTGTCCATGTCTCACAACCATAGAGTAAGACAGGGATCACAAGCGACTTGAAGATCCGGATCTTTGTCCTCCTGCACAGGTACCGACAACGCCAAATACTCCCGCTGAGCGAGTCCATAACACCGTGGGCTATGCCAATCCGTCGTAAGACTTCTTGACGTGACCCGCCGTCATTATGGACTGCGCTCACACTGTGCGCTCACACTGTGTGTGCGCAACACACACACACATACACACGGATCAGCTGTACATTAGTGCTGGCTTGTTAATCAGGGGCTTTTCCCTCGAGAGGGACGGGGGGGGGGTTTTTGGGGGCCCTTATTGCGGGGATGATTCGGGGATGAATCGCTATATATTTTTTTTTTATATCTTTATCGTTACATAAAATTGTCCACTAAAAAAAATAATGCTTGGGGGAAAATTGAAAATGAGGTTTTAAGGCTTTTTTTTCGATTTTTGGGTATCATTTGTTTTTTGTGTGGGGGTTGTGTGTTTTGGGGTGTGTGTTGTGTGTGTGGTGTTTTTGTGTGTTGTGGTGTACTCTTTTTCCCCACAAAACCTTTTTTGCCACAGTCGTTCCCTAATAAAAAATGATGATAGGAACCCAAAAAATCACAACGCTCTTCTTTTCCCCCAAAATATGGGAACTCCTTCAACACAATAATGGAGAGCGCATTCTTACCGGGTTTTCCCGGGAACGAGCGTCCCAGGGTGCACGGCGGGCAGGTTGGAGGCGGTGACGGGCAACAACCCAAATCCCTCGCGTCCCTTAGTGTTTCGGGGTTTTTACATTGTTTCTGTGTTGCCGGGGTCTGGGGCATATATAAGGTCTTCCCCCCCGCCAGGCGGGTTTTGAAAACTTTTTGGGGGTGCGGTGGTCGCGGCCCAGTCTGATGCGTTCCTCCACGGGCTGATCTATTTCTGAGGTTTGTATTGTCTGGGGGCGGTGTGTAAAGCGAAAACCACAGCGGTCTGCCCGTGATGGTTCCCCCCCCTTCCCCTTGGGTTTCTGGCCCGACTACCATCGAAATCGCAAAACCACACCTTTTACACAAAACGAAACCCTCATTTTTTGTCGGGGTTTATTTTGTTTTTTTCACTTCCTTCCCTCCACCTCTGTCCCCCCTTCACCCTTATCTCTCTCTCTTTTTATTCACACTTTTACCAATTTTAATAATTTTTTCCCACCCTCTCCGCCCCAAAACCAATCAACTTCAAGGCACGTTTTGAACACGAGGAGACACGTTGCCCAAATCCGATATAAATGAAGACGCTGCCAAATTACCATAACATCAGTCCGATGCCGAGGAAACGGGGGTCGTGTTTTCGGGCACTACTAGACTTTTAAACGCCAGACTTTTTGTTTCACTATATTAATTGTCTTCAAAACTTCTGCTTCTTTTCTTTTGTATGAAAATTACTCGCTTTTGATTTCATGGAACTTTTGCAGTGATGAAAAACATGTTTTCGTTTTTTAATGTTTTTTTAAATTTTTAAAAATTGTTCATGGGAACAACTAACCTTTTTTTTTTCCCCTCCATCGCGTGTGCTCCCTGAAGCACCGAATGCTAAAAAAATTGGTTCGAGACGTTTTTAGCCATGACACACCGTAACTCTCCTCGCTCCTGCGTCACCACCAAAAAAACCAAACAGCCCCCCCGTCCCCTTTGTTGCTAATCGCGTTAATTCATCGAGCACGACGTTTTTCCGATTCATATGTGGCCGGTGAGGCGTAGTGAGTTTTTGGGGCGGGGCGTGAGGCTAAGTGTTTGTTCAAGACTATTCGTGACCTGACTGGTGGACGAGCTCGAAAAGGACGCTGCTGGAGGCAAAGGTAGGGACGCGTTGTTTAAATTGTGTGGGGGCTGACCTTCCCTGCCGCCCATCTCCCTTGCCTCCCCGTTTTCCTTCCCCTCTCGCTGTTCCCAAAAAAGCGGTGTGTTATAGATGTTTATCGTCAAAACAAGATTACAAAAAAGTAAAGCAATTTTTTTTAAATTTTTTTTTCCCGATGTGATTTTTGCGCGAAATTTTTGGTTCTGGAGCAGTAGGGGAAAAAAAAGGGGGGGTGAGGTGGGGCGGTCCCACTCCGGTTTTTGGTGATCAGCCCCTTTGGTTTTTTCCCGCGTGTGATATGCCACAGGGGCGCGGGTTTAAAGGGGTGAGTGAGGGGGTGTGTGCGGGGGCCCATTTTATGGCCATGAAGCCAAAACTTTGTATTTAAAGGGGGTGACTGAAGAGGAAGGGAGGGGTGGTGGGGTGGGGAAAGAACAGTGTGCCAACATGCGGGGGTTTTAGCGGCCCCCACAGTAATAATGATTGCTATGTTATTGATATATGGGTGCGTAAGCTGCAAAGCAATACTTTGATAAACGAGAAAACTGTATACATGTTTGAAATATTTTTATCTTTTTCTGAGCTAAGCCCTTTGAGAAGCCTTCGTCGCGGACCGTTAAGAGCACCTCTGCACTCCGTTCCCAGGGCCGGTCCCTCCCGACGGGGGCGCCCACTGTTGTTTTTTTTGATATTCCACCTTACGGGTACAGGGGCCCTTTCCCGGTGGGGACCATGTGTTTCTTCTTTTCCCCAATGTGTTGGTATTTACCCAAACTCTTTGGGGTGTTTTTTTCCGATCACAAGGGCTTGCTGAGGGTGAAGTTCTGCTTCAGGATCCGTTCCTTCCCCCCCTTTCCAAAGGTGATTTTGGGAAGCAAACTTTCGTCTTCGAGTCTTCTCCCTTGCACCCGGTCCACAGTTCATAGTCTCAAAGGTAACTGACCGGAGCGTCCCCCCCTTCCCTCATCGGGGGAGGTGGGGTGTCGCAGTTTTTTGGCCTTGCAGGCGCGTCTGTACTGTGCCCCGTGTGGCGGCTCGTTGGACAGAGCCTAGCGGTCGGTGCTTGATGTCGACAACACCGTAAAAGTAGCCGTTGACCCTTCTCCTCCTCCTTCTCTTCTTGGGGGTTCCGGGGGTGCGGCAGATGTCAGGGTGGAGCAGCCTCCGCTGGCCTAAGCGGGGCGGTTTCTGTGTATGTGCGGGTACTGCTGGTAAGGTCGGGTTCCAATCTTTGGGGCAGTTCACGCTCCCCCCCGAGCAAAAAAGGGGGAAAACCACTCTCGCTCGGGCAGAACTTGGACCCCCACATGGTGCCCCTTCCCACATTTTAGGGTATCGGCCAGGGGGGTTCTCACCAACTTCAAAGCGTAAACGCACTGAAAAGTGGGATTTTCCATGCAAACCCACAGAGCTCCGAGCGCCTGCAGTCTTCTGGCACCCCCGAAGGCCGACATTTAAAGCCCGCAGAGGTTTTCCGGGGATGAAACTCCCTGATTAAACCCCCAGGCACCTAGATAAAATTAGTTCGGAGGGACCCCCTAAAAGTCACTGACCGCAGCATGGGTTCTCTGGGGCCGTGCCCCCACGCTATAATACCCCTTTCTGGCGAAGGCACACGTGGATCGCCCAAGATGGGCTCCATGCCGAACCCAATGGGTATCGCAAAACGACACCCCGGCCTCAGACGAACCTCATAAAGGGGTGAGCCCAACTTTTTCCTCCCTCGAAAGGGCGGGCGAGAAGGAAAGCAACTCCTCGTCCTGGGGTTGGGAGTCTAAACCCAGACCTCGGGATCCCTGACCCTGACGGAAGGCAGGGTAAGACCTCATCAGGCATTTATGCCTGAAAGTCATTCGCCTCCTGATGGTGAGGGGGCGATACTCCCGGTACTGGGGAGGATTTGGGGCGGTAAAGTCTCAGGGGCCCGCTCGCTCTCCTCCCCCACGACCCCCCTCCCCCGGGGGAGGGAGGTTGAGGCGTTTCCGTGGAGCACTTCTCTGTGATGCCAGGAGAGGGGGGTTAAAAACCCTTTCCTTTCCCGTGCTGACCCGTCTTGTGCGGGGCGCCATTTTTCCTACACCAGTAACGGGCCCCATGACCAGTATCCCGGGACTTTTCCCCGCACAATTTTTTAAATTTGCGGGGCTGCATAGGGCCTGCGGGGGCCCGACAAGGAGATATAGGGGGTCTGGACATCATATAGACTGGTTTATCATATTGGGGGAACTGTAATCTTCGTAAATGCTTGTTTAATATTATAAAATAAAAACTAAATAACGGTAAAGAAATGCCAATAGAACTATAAAAAAATATGCATGAACTTATATTCATTAACTCTTCGCTTTTTAAAACTTTGCGAGTAAAATTTTTATCATAAGTATCAAAAAAACGAAATTTTATTACTTTCCATTAATTTGTTATCGAAAAATTAATAAAAACCCAGCAAAATTAGCTTTAAAAAAATAAAAAAATCATTAACGGGAAATTTTTTCCCGATTGAGATGTTTTTTATTTAAACGCTAATTTATGCATTTCAAATTCTTTTATCAGAAAACGAAATATAGCAAGGGAAAGTAAAAAAATTGCGCTTCTATTGATCCCCCTGCATGATAAAATTTGACTCGAAAAGTTTTAAAGGGCGAAAGTTAAGTTCATTTTAAATTTCTCATATCTCGAAAGGGCATTTTTTTTACCGTTTTTTTAATTTTTTTTTTTTAAATTATAAAACAACATTTCAAAAGATTACAGTAATCTAATACTGATAAACCACTTATTCCGTATATAAATATATATAATAAATAATTTTATAAAATTTTATATATATATATTATATAATTATTAAATTTATATATTATATATAAAAAATATTGAACCCGAGCCCCCCTCCGACTTCAGGCCCTTGCGCGACAGGCCGAATTCCGTGCGCAGTCCAGGTATCAGTGGTCTATAACTGCGCATTCCTCACACCCCAAATCTAAAAAATTTAGCAGATTCCCAAGCCACACGCCCCGCCTCATTACACCCATTCTGCCCCGGGTCTTTGTAGCGTAAAGAACCCGTTTTTTTTCTGAAAATTGTCTTTTAAATGAAACTACTATCTTTCCAAGCTTCATTGTTGATTTAAATAGGCAATTATGGGCCGGCTCTTTATGCATGTTTAAATATATTTTTAATATTATATTAAAATTAAAATTAATATATAACCTTTTTTTGAAAGTCATAAAAAAAAAAATCTAAAATAAATGCATTTCACAGGTTACAGCGCCTGACGGGCGGGCAGTTCCACGCCTGATCTTTGAACGGAATACACGAACAAAGGGGTTTTTTATGTATTCATTCTGCTTATATATTCAGAAATTTTTCCCATAAACATTGGCTATGGAGGGGCGAGAGAGAGGAGAATTTTTTGCACCTTTGGCAGCACTTGATCTACATCCACACAGCGCCACTTTTCGATGCTACTGTCAAAATTCACTAAGTCAGCTTTTACGAAATAGTGGTATTCAAAATGAAATGATTTACTCGAGCGAGCCATAGTGAGCTGGCGAAGGTTAAAAAATTACTTGCGTGGTGGAAGGTGTGAAAGAGGGAAGAGGGGGGGGGCCCAGCCCCGTCCGGGGGGGCGCCTGTTGGCCCGATCCGGGGGCTCGGCTCAGCGCGGCGCTGGATTGGCTGAGGGAGGCCCTTGTCACGGCGAAAAGAGCCCGGGGAGGGGCAGGCGGGGGCCCCCTACTAACGTCGGAATCCAGGTTTAAGTAGGACTCTCCCCCTTTTTTTTTTGGGAAAATTATCCATACTGAGACAAGAAATACGTGTTGTTGAGTTTTTTCTACAAGTGGGCTGTCACTCAGATCCGCCTTTTTTGGTCGATGGGCCCCCTTTTGTTTTTTAAAGGCCTCTCTAATAATACTAAAAAAAAATTTTTATTTTCGTTAAAAGAATTGGGAGAATATTATCTTTTTTTCCTTGAAACGGGATGAGGAAATCGTTTTTCCCACCCTTTCAAACTTTCATGGAATGGTATTGGGAAAGTTTATATAAAGGATTTTGGGAGCATCCCTCGCAACACCAGATCACTTTCTTGATTTTGCCAAATAGCAGAAATTTTTGCTGAGGTGGAGGTTCGGGTGATGGCCTCGAAGCGCTGACGGGGAAGCAAAGTCTTGGGACTTGGGGCCCCTGGCTCAAACCAAGGGCCCCGGTTTTTGGAGGCTTCTGGAAAAACGTAGTCTGTTCATGCTGCGGGGAGGCCCATTGAGATTTTGGAAAGTGTTAAGCTTGGTAGCGCAGTCCAAATGATGGGGGGTCACGCAAGAATCCGCGGTATCACGGGATATACGAGTAAATCACGTGAGATAAAACGAGGCCTTTTTTTTTTATTTTTTTTTATTTTTTTTTGTTTGCCTATAGCGCGTGTGGCAGTGATTTCCGGGGCTGGGGTGGTACCCCTGGAGGCTCATTTGAGGCTGTGATGGTTGGCCCCCCCGTGTGGGGCTTTAAAGGCGTTATTGAACTCTTTTTATACCTCTTTTTCCTTTCCCCCTTCTCTCTCCTCTCTCTTCCTCTCCCTTCTCTTTTCTCGTTCTCTCCTTTTCCCTCTCCTCCCCCCTCTCTGTCTCTCCTCTCTCCCCCTTCCCTCTCTCCTTTTTTTCCTCCTCTTTTCCCTTTTCCTCTTTCTTTCTCTCTCTTTTCTCCCCTCTCTTCTCCCTCGCCCTCTCCCCCCCTCTTTCTTCTCCTCTCTCTCTCTCTCTCCCCTCTCCTCTTTCTCTCTCTTTTCTTAAAACTCTTTCACCCCCCCTATCCCTACTTCCTCTCGCCTTTTCACTTTATTAAGTCCAAAATTTTAGACAAAATTTTCCCCCGGATTCGTTTTTTGCCTTTGTGTTGCTTTTATAAACGGCCCGTTACACACGCTGATAAAAAGTGATCCTTCCTTATCCTCTTTTTTTTACTCGTTTTCCTCTTTTTTTTTTTTCCTTCTTTTCCGGGTTTATTCCCACTCGGAATAAAAAAAGGGAAAACCTGAAAAAGCAAAAGCAGGAGAAAAAAATGGGTTTTTCGGGATTTGTTCAGAGTTCTCAAAAAGTTCCCCCTAAAACTGTAAATTTTCCCCCGATCAAGTTCTTTCATATTGTTTTTTTTTTTCTCTCAAATTAGTCAATTAAAAATACAGAAACACCCAAATTTTCGGGGTGCGGGAGCGGGTTTCAGTTTTGGTTTTAAAGGGAGCCCCCCCGAGGGAGGGGGGGAGGGCCCAAAAAATGAAGAATATAAAATCGCATAGCAAAAATAAAGTGTCCTTAGACGTCACGCAAACTTGCGGGCGTCAGACCAGGCGCCCCCTTTAAAGGCCTTCGCATTAAAGTCTGACCTAGCATCCTATTTCTGATACTGGTTTACCCATATCCTCAATTTTGGTTTTTTTTTTAATACGTTTTTTATGCATTTTTTCTTTTCGAACTGCTTACTCTCTTAGCAAGCGACAGGCGTAGCCGCTAGACCTGGTCCGTGAGCGGTAGTGCCGCAGATAGTCCCAAAGGTAAGGTACCATCACCTGCTGATTTTTTTCCTTGCTTCTGCCGGGTTTTCTTTGCTCTTTTTTTAATTATATGCCCCGCAGTAAACGTAAAGACTTTTTAAAAGGGTCGCGAAGAGCTCTATACGGGAAAACCTGAGCTAATTGAAGGGGAGTGGGGGGTGAAGGTTTTTTCATCAACCACCAAACCCCCGTTTATAAACCCCCCCGCGGAAACCAAATCATCAGATAGGTGGGAAAACCATTAGAAATAGAAATAAATATTAAATCTGAAGAAAAAAAGAGGATGAGTGTGGGGTAGTAGTCCCAAAACCTAAAGATTTAAACTTATGAAGTATATAGACAAGTGGGTGATTGTGTGGTAAAATCACTCTGCACACAAGATACGAGAAATTGGTTTTTTGGTGTGCAACATGAGTGAAAAAGTTTAAAATAAAGAAATAAAATGATTTTTTACCCCCCGAAGGCATACAGGCAAAAAAAGCAGAAAAACAAGACAAGAGTTAATTAAACTAAGCAAAAAAATACATATATAGGCCATTGGGGAAAATGCACCCAAAATCATATAGTACTTGGGGAACAACTAACATAATGGACACCCCGTGTACCCCCATTCTGTACAAAAAGCAGGGGCCCCCACCGCTGTTGATAGGGCACTACTAGCCGAGCCTGCCTGAGGAGGTATGATGGAGTTCGTAAAGCCCCCCCTACTCCTTAGGAACACAGGTGTCGAGGATCCATCTAGATTGTTCCCCCGTTCCTAGCGAGAGCCGAGACGAACTGCACCACCTGGGCAGCCCCAAAGCCCCTTAAGGATGTCATTTGACAGACCTTTAAGGGGGTTCAGAGGCAACCTTTAACCGGCCCCCCCGCGAGTTGCAGTATATAAGTAGCAGTGCTCCAAAAAATCTTACCTCTCGCTACAGAAAAAAATTCCTCTGTAGAGTATTTCCCCCCCGACAAAAAACTTGGTGGTCTGCTTGTGATACATCATCAAACTCTGTCGTGGGTAAACATGGCCTAAAATACAAACTATCCACAAAAATGGGGCAACCCCCGAGCCAAGCTGTTTTTTAGGTAATTTACCCGAGTGGGCCCGGGGTCGTGTGAGCAAAAGTCTGTTTCGAGGGAAAGTCCGTTTACTAACAAAAACTGTTTTATCAACAAAGCCGGACCCCTTGCCACGGACCCCTGTGTACCTTTCGCTTGTGACTGAAGTCCGCTAAAAGTAGGGAAGGTATCTTTTTATTCTTTTTAGGGAAAAACATTCATGAATCGCGTAAGCGCTCTCTTTTGTCCGGTTCGGTGTTTCAAAAAATTGTAAAGCGCAAAAACCCTAGACCCCTCCATATTTCACTGGTTTTTTAGTTAAAATGCTTCCCGATGCATGTTACAGGGACAAGAGGCCCAGCTTTTCCCCTTTCAAAATAATAGTTTCTCAAAAACTTAAAATCCCGTCAAAAGTAAAGCTTTTTGGTGTATATTTTCCCTTTTTCTGAAAACCCAACCCCGTTCATCTACTAAAATTATTACTTATAAGGTTTCTCATGGAAAACTAGTGCCTCAATGTTGCTTTAACGTTCGGGCAACAGTTAAAATGTAAAACCATGAATTGGAGGGGGGTATAAGATTTTTTCCCTGTTTACAAGTTCGCACACACCGGCTTTGTTAAACCTCGTTATATACGGACTTTTCCCTAAACAGACTTTTTTTCACACGACCGGGGAAAACCCCTGCACTCTGTCTTTGTGGTTGTAGACAATGTCAACTGGCGCATACACCTGACACACTTGTAAATCATGCAACGCATCTGCATGGGTGCGAGCAGCTATGCATGAAGAATCCCGAAAGTATTTGATTTAAAAGACAAAAAAGATTAACAGACACCAAGATACCCTAGCCAATAGACCCCTGTATTCTGGACTGCGCACGGAAAATCGGGCCCGTTGCACATGGCCTGAACTTGCCCTAAGTCGGAGGGGCCCCTCGTTTTTTTATATATATATATATATATATATAATAAATATAATTATATATATTATAATATATATATATATATATTATATTTTATATATTATATATATATATATATTTATATTATATTTTTTATTATATATATAATATATTATATATAATATATATATATTTTTATATTTTATATATTATGTATATATTAATATTATAGCCGCAAGCAGACCCCGGGGGACTTTTTTGGGTGCTCCTGCGGGGGGCTATTGGTGGGGGGCCGAAGGCCCACCACCAATATATATTATTTCCGGTTTTGGGGGGCCTTCGGGCCCCCAAAACGGACTCTCCGATACCCCCTTTTAACTTTCCCAAAAAAAAGGTGTAAAATTTTGTATTCCCCCCACCCATTCACTCACCCATTACCCATCACCCCCACCCATTTACCCCCCATTACCCTCACCCCCCCCCTTTACTCACCATTTTCCCATCACCAACACCCATTCACTCACCCCTTACCCATCACCCCCCACCTATTCCCCCTTTCCCTCACCCATCACCCCCAAAACCCCTCCCCAACCCACACCCCCCACCCCTTCACTCACCCCACCCCCCAAACCCCTTCCCATACCCCACCCCTTCACCACCCCTTAACCCCTCACCCTACATCAAGGTTTCCTCAATTCTCAAACCCATTTTTTTTCACAATTATCGCTAAAAAGGGTGCTAAAAAAAAAGAAGAAAAGTGCGGATATCTATAAAGGGCTTAAAACCTTCCCTGGTCAAAACCCGGTTTCCAAAAAAGGCCGTTTGAGGGTTTCGCCCCCGGGGGGCGGAACCAACCAGAACACACCCCCACACACCACAACAACAAAAAACAACACCAAAAAACAACACACCCAACACACACACACACACACACACACACACAGACAGACAGAAAACCTTTCGCTTTTATTTACCCTCCCATCACCCCCCCCTATTCCCTCACCCATCACCCAAAAACCCCCCAACCCCTCCCCCCCACCCATTCATCACCATCACCCCACAACCCCCTTCCCATCACCCCCCCATTCACTCCCCCTTTCCCCTCACCCCATCAAGGTTTCCTCATTCGGCAAACCCCCTTTTTTTTTTTAACAATTATAATTTTTAAAAAAAAAAAATTTTTTATATAATAAATAAAATAAATATAAAAAATAAAAGTATTAGCATAATTTCGCTAATAGGCGATAAAAAAAAAAAAAAAAAAAGGACGGATAAACTCATAATTCGGCTTAAAAAACCCTTCCCCGGGCAACCCGGTTCCCAAAAAAGTGCCATAGGAGGTGATTGCGCCACGGGGCGGAAACCCATACCGAACACACACACACACACAAACACACACCCCACACACACACAACACACCACACACACACACACACACACACCACACAACAGAAGACACACTTTTGTTTATTTACCATTACCCCTCCCCCCCACCTATTCCCCCACCCTCACCCATCCCCCCAACCCCTCACCCCCCCCCCATTCCTCACCCATCACCCCACACCCTTACCCATCACCCCCCACCCATTCCTCACCCCTTCCCCCCTCCCCTACATCAAGGTTCCTCAAATTCCCCAACCCCCTTTTTTTTTCACAATTCTGCTAAAAGGCTGCTAAAAAAAAAGAAAAAAAAAGTGATCGATCATTCATAAGGGGCTTATGACCCTTCCCCTGGGCAACCTGATTCCAAAAAAGTGCCAATGAGGGTTTGCGCCACGGGGGGGGAACCCATACCACACACACACACACACAACAGACAGCACACTTTTGCTTTTTTTAAGATATATTAAAAATATTATATTAAAATATATATAATTTTATATTAATATATAATATTTAAAAATAATATTTATATATATATTTATTTTAATATATATATATTATATATTATATTATATAGATATAT
>JACEEZ010023045.1:0-10043 GCA_016584305.1 Chionoecetes opilio
TCAAACGCTTCTTGAGATCAACATAGGCTGCAAGCATCCCCTGTCGAAACTCATGGCGGCGTTCCACCAGGTCACGAAGCGCTAGGATACGGTCCGTTGTTGACTTACCAGGCGTGAACCCAAACTGCTGAGGTCTCTGATGATTGCGAATCCGTGTCAGCAATAGATGGTCAAGCACCTTGCCTGGTACGCTGAGCAGTGTAATACCGCGGTAATTGTTGCAGTCCTGACGGTCCCCTTTCCCTTTCCAGATAGGGACGACCAGGCCCCTTTTCCAGTCAGGAGGAATGGTACCTGATTGCCACACGGCAGTCAGGACAGCATGCAACCCGCGGATCATGGCCTCACCCCCAGCTTTGAGGAGCTCCGCACTGATATTGCAAACACCAGCTGCCTTTCCACCCCTCAACTTTGCTACAGCCTCTCTGACTTCGTCAAGAGAGGGTGCGGTTTCGTCAATGGGAGGATCGGCATCCACTGCCTGTAACCCAGTGGTGATTGATACGTCGATTGCCACTGTGAAATTACTGGCCGCGCTAATTTTTCTAACTTCATCTCACGTCTAAAGGAAACATATGGTTATAGAATATTTTGTGCTTAGAATTACATGTTCTTTCACCTGTATCAATATTTACATAAACTCGTGTTACACCCTATATATACCTTATATGTATTATTAATTTATATGAATTAATTTTAATTGTGAGCCTGTGAATAGATTTTGTTTTATTTTTATTTGTATGAAATGTTTAGGTTCATATTTCAAGCTGAAACTCAATGTAAATAACTGTAAGCTAGTTGATTTAAGTATGTGCAAATTGTACTTTTTGTTTATGGCTATAACATTTTTTACTAGTTGTAAATCGTGTTCTGCGTCTAGTCTACTATGTAAGTTACTTACGGGAACACAATGGCACCGCAGGACGAGGTGGAGGTACTGGGGGTCACCTACGACCGTAGTTTGACCTTCAGAACCCACATCGAGCGGCTCGATAGAGTGGCCTTAAGGAAGCTGGCATCTCTGAGGAGGATGTCGTGGCTTCTCGACGGTAGGGGGCTAGAAATCCTGTACAAGGCGCAGGTTCGCTCCTCCCTGGAGTACGCGTGCCTCGTGTGGGGCGGCGCAGCCAATAAACACCTCGCCCTCCTGAACAAGATACAGGCCCGAGCGGTGAGGATCATCGAAAGCAACAATGCCGGACAGGAGCCACATCTCACCACCCTCCAACACCGACATGACGTGGCGGGACTCACCGTGGTGTTCAAGGTGCAGGTGAAGCGTGTGAGTCACCTTCAAGCGTTGTGGCAGCCATACTGCCTGGCTCCGGTCACCAACCGTGCTGTCGCTCTGGCTACTGGTGAGCTATTACAGCCCCGCTGCCGTACGTGGCACCACCAGCGCCAGTTCACAAACAGAATTTAACGGAGTGAGTGTCCAGGAATTCAAAGTGATGGTGAATAACTGGTTGCTGGACAGAGCTGAGTGATAGTGATAAGTGACTTTTATAAGGATCAGAGTAAGACTTTAAGATAGGAAGCATGAAAAATGTAACCTTTAGTCTGTAAGTTACTATACTCCAATGTAATGTTGAACGTAACTTCTCAGTAATATGTTAATTAGTTTTTTATTTTTTTATTTTTTTATTTTTTTTATTTGCACCTATAGCGCCAGTAGGCAGTGGTGACCCAGGGCTCGGATGGTAGGTTTTGGAGGTTCACTTGAGGGCTCTGATGGTTGTCCTCTGGACGATGGAAACCCCCCCGTGGTTGGCGCAGGAAGGATTCTTATAGTGACGCCTGTGAATAGAGGCTCATGCCGCCCCCCTGTGTCCTCCGATGCACTTGCAATCGAAGGTAGAGTTGATGGGCAGAGCATGTGGGTGTTCTTAGGCCACTCGACGGTGCAGAAAGGTTTTGATTTTCTTCGGGGATCGAACTCGGGTTACCGAGAACGCCAGTCGGAGACGCTAACCACTCCGCTACCGCCTCCCCAAAGGCGATGTGATAAAGTGATAAAGAAAGAAAGTGGAAAGTTATCGTAAAACAAAACTTTAATCAGGAGAAATTGTAGTACCTCCTCCTCCTCCTCCTCCTCCTCCTCCTCCTCCTCCTCTCCAATCATCGTGATGGCCACAACATTAATACCGCAATTGAAACATCGCTGTTTTTTATAGCACGGCGTCCCGAGAGAGAGAGAGAGAGAGAGAGAGAGGGGAGAGAGAGAGAGAGAAGAGAGAGAGAGAGAAAAAGAGAGAGAGAGAGATAGAAAAGAGAGAGAAGAGAGAGAGAGAAGGGGGGGCCACCCAGAAACGGAGAAAAGGGGGTTTCCAAATTTGGTCGATCATTCCGAGTCAGTGTTTCCTCTTTTTAGAAATATTCCTGATTTTAAGGGATTTCTGGTCAAGTGAAGGATACATAACTTAATCAGGAATTTGTTGAATCTAAGTAATTTAATGGAAAACTGCTTTGCAACATATAATCTAGCTGCATGTGAAGGTAATAGTGAAAAATAAATCCATTAATCATTTTTGCAATAAATAAAAATACTGTCGGAATCCATTTTTTTTTTTATAGATAATTTAGTGTACTTTTCTGCTGTGTATAGTTATTTGATTCATGGAGTGTGTTAGTGTGCCGTCAGGGCATCGCAAGTAGAGGGTATATATTGTGAGGTCAGGTTATGTATAGCTCTGTGTGTGTAAGTAAGTGTGAGCACCGTCGGGGAAATGGCGGAGAGGGGTATAGTGGGACAGACACTGCCTATTCACCCACTTATTCTTGATATTTAATGGAATATTCATGTCGTTATTCACTAGTATATCAATGAATTTTTTTTTTAGAGGGGAAAAGATTCATAGTTTTCTATAATAATATAAGCGAAAGTGTGTCTGTCTGTCTGTGTGTGTGTTTTGGTATAGGTTTTCCGCCCCCCGGGGCGAAAACACCTCATATGGCACATTTTTGGAATCAGGTTGACCAGGGGAAGGTCATAAGCCCACTTATGAGATGATCCGATCACCTTTTTTTTTTTTTTTTTTTTTTAGCAGCCTATTAGCGAGAATTGTGAAAACAAAAGTGGTTGCGAGAATTGAGGAAGCCTTGAGGTAGGGTGATGGGTAATGGGTGAGTGAATGGGTGGGGTGATGGGTAATGGGTGGGGGGTGATGGGTGGTGAATGGGTGGGGGGTGATGGGTTGGGGGTGATGGGTGATGTGAGGGAATAGGTGGGGGTGATGGGTAATGGGTGTGTGGTGATGAGTAATGGGTGAGTGAATGGGTGGGGGGTGATGGGTAATGGGTGAGTGAATGGGTGGGGGTGATGGTAATGGGTGAGTGAATGGGTGGGGGGTGATGGGTAATGGGTGAGTGAATGGGTGGGGGGAATACATACATTTCTACATCCATGATTTCAGGAAAGTTAGAAGGGGCTATCTGGAGAGTCCATGTTTGGTGGGCCTTCGGCCCACCAAACAGGTGGTGGGCCGAAGGCCCACCAATAGCCCTCCGCAGGAGCTAGCCAAAAAGTCCGCCCGGAGGGCGGCTTTGCGGCTAGTTATTCATATAAGTTTTAGATTTTTCTTAATGGGATGATGGGGTATTCATGAAGATAGTAGAGGTAGTATAAGGTAAAGATAGGGGGATACGCTATGCTGTGCGTGGCCATCTCAGGCGCATTAGCATTTATACCCGTGATGGGTGAGAACTCGTTACCCCGGGACCGGCTAGTGTGCCATTTCCCGGGGTTTCCACAGTTATCTTAAAAACTTAAACCCCCAGGTTTCCCGAGGGAACCCCCTTTATCGATTACCCCGCAAGGAAGGATGCACAGCTGTTTGGGCTGAACGCCGACTTGCCCTGGCCCGGATTCGAACCAGAGCCTGCATATTCGTAGCTAGGCGCGCTAGCCACTACACCACGAAGGCGCTTGTAGGTAGTATGAATATTGATTATATTATTCATGAGTTTAAGGCGTATTTTATATATTTGTTCAATTATTCTATTTTATTGTATTCATTTTCCCTGTATTCAGTTGCCTCATCTTAAATATTCAATCATATTTTGTACTATGTGTGTGTGTGTTTATGTGTGTGTTTATATGAGAGAGTGTGTGTGTGTCAGTTTATGTATTTATGTGTGTTCATGTGTGCGTGTGTGTGTGTATGAGTTCACTTAACTCATGGTCTTGTCCACGCGAGCTGGCTCGCGATCGCCAGTTTCACCCTCTCAGTGCGAGCTTGGAGCTCATTATTACCGATATTTGGGCAATACTGGGACCTCACACACCACACACCCCCATCCCCCTGCTCAAGGGATACAGTACCGCCCGAATTTCACAGTGGAAAAATCCCCGGGAATGAGCGGGGTCGGGGATCGAACGCCGGACCACAGAATGATGCCGGGCGCCCCAACCAACTGAGCCACACGGAAGGTGTGTGTGTGTGTGTATGTGTGTGTGTGTGTGTGTATGTGTCTGTCTGTGTGTGTGTGTGCGTGTGTGTATGCGTGTGTTTTGTGTGTCTGTGTGTGTGTGTGTTTGTGTGTCTGTGTGTGTGTTTATGTGTGTGTGTGTATGTGTATGTGTGAGTGTGTGTGCGTGTTGTGTGTGTGTGTGTGTGTGTGTGTGTATGTGTGTGTGTGTGTGTGTATGTGTGTGGGCGTGTATGTGTGTGTGTGTGTATGTGTGTGTGTGTGTGTGTGTGTGTGTGTGTGTGGTCGTGTGCGTGTGTGTTAAGAGGCTCATTAACTCCCGCGGCGACTGACTGGTCTTTGGGGAGAGTGCTGTCGAGGAGTGCATGTGAGGGAGGGAAATAGTAGTGGTAGTAGTATCAATAATGGTTGTAGCGTTGGTAATGGTGGCTTTTAACGTTATTGTAAGCACGAAGAGGAAGAGAGGATTGAAGTAGTAATCGTGGTGACTGTGATGGTGGCAGCTGTAGTAGCAGTAGTAGTAGTTGTAGAAGTGGTATTATTATTATTACTATTATTATTATTATTAGTAGTAGTAGTAGTAGTAGTAGTAGTAGTAGTAGTGGTAGATGTAGTAGTAGCAATAGTAGTAGTTTTAGTAGTAGTGCAGGAGAAGAAGAAGAAGGAGGGGAGAAGAAAGGGCCTTGTATAAGTTATTTCACAAGGACAGAGTTGGCAGGCGAGGTGGAGGAGTTGCGCTTTATGCAAGAGACGCATTGCAGTGTTGTGTCAATAATGTTATACTGCAAACAGATGACAGCATAGAGTCTATATGGGTAGAGGTTACGGAGGGAACTGAGAAAATGGTTTTGGGTGTAGTGCAGTGCTCTTCAACCTTTTTTGATGTTGTCCACCCTTAGTAGTGATTTGGTAAGAGCTGTCCACCACAATTTTTTTCTCTCCTTAAAATTTCACGGCTCTGACATATTAAATCTAACTATATCATTCTACAAAATGCTTAGGTAGGAAAAGGCAGC
This sequence comes from Chionoecetes opilio, assembly GCA_016584305.1. Lineage (NCBI taxonomy): Eukaryota > Metazoa > Arthropoda > Malacostraca > Decapoda > Majidae > Chionoecetes > Chionoecetes opilio. The sequence goes on from JACEEZ010023045.1 coordinate 5,445, forward strand.
TTCATTCATTTTAAATTTACAGTTTACATAATACTATTCTGTATAATAAATAACGCATGCAGTCTAAAACTATAAATATACAAGGAAAAGTTTAACATATCTTCGGAATTCCGCAGCAAATGCATTTTTCTTCATGAAACTAAAGTAACATTTCACCTAATATGCGTTATATTTGGTAATCCAGATAACAAAGCCTTTTCATTCAAGAAACAAAAATCAGAGGCTTGGCTGCTGTTGCAATTTGTCTGCTATCAGCTTAAATCAGCGAGGCATCAGACAATTTTAAAGTGCAACCCGCATAAGAGGATCCAAATTCAGAATGGCATTCCTTTTCTATGCCTTACATAAGAACATTAGAAAGTAAGGAAGCTACAAGAGGCCGTGAGACCTACACGAGGTAGTTCCTGCATACTTAATTCTACCTACATCCACCTCTCTTCCCCATCCATTAATTTATTCAGACTCCTTTTAAAGACCCCAATAGACTCCGCATTGACCAGATTAAACGCATTGACCTTGATTAAAACTAAGCTTGAGAAATTTTGCTGACACAGACATGATGTTGGCATCTGCACAAATATGGCTGTTGCCTTCTCAGCTTACTCCTTGTAGTCCTGACTATCAAGCAGGACAACCCAGCAATGCAATGCATAGGATGGCCAAATATTTTGAAAACTTTTTTTTTAATAACCCACTGGAAGCTCCAATAGGGCATCAGAATGATCAGTTCCATCATCTGAGAATGGATGAAGCTTCCACATGTTGGAGGTCTGAGGTGTCTTGGAAATAGAAGTCAAGGTTTTCCTGCATCAAAGTCAGGTGTCTGGTAATCCAGGGGGACATTCGTATCTCCAGTGTCTGCTCTGCTGTCTGCATACCATGTGCCCAGCCACTGCCAGCCAGCCTTATAGGTATCAAAGACTTCAAAAGCAGAACAAGACCTCTTTTCTACATTGCTTTTTATTTTTTTCACCTTCAGTTTGAATCCATTTATTTTCCCTATACTTGTAAAAGTATCCCCACCTTTACCTAGTTTTATACCATAGATTTATTTTCCCTTATGTATACCGACACGTGGGCATGATCTCGTCCACCCACCTGTCCACCCCAAGACAGCCGTCCACCCCTCTCTCAGTCTCGTCCACCTTTTGGTGGACCGTCCACCCAGGTTGAATAGCACTGGTGTAGTGTATAGGCCTCCAAACTTATGTAAAGAGGATTCAGCTCCTATATGGGAAGAAATAAACAAGGCTTGCAAATATAATAGACTATGCGTGGTGGGAGATTTTAATCTTAGGAATATAGACTGGGATTTAATCATAGGTGACAGCGACGCAGATGAGTTGTTAAATATAATCCAGGATAACTTCCTAAGTCAAGCAATCAAGGAGCCTACTAGAAGGAGATAATATTCTAGATCTATTGCTGACAAATAGAGACGATTTAGTTACAGATGTGGAGGTCGGGGAAAGTTAGATAATAGCGACCATTATGAGATCAGATTTAGCTTAAAATGGGAATTGGAAAAAATTAAGTGGCAATAAACATCGAATGCCTAATTTCAGAAAGGCCAATTATGCAGGATTTAAGAAGACACCTGGAGGTTATTAATAAGAGGTGTGGATGGAGGGGAAAAAATTTTTCCCCCAGGGTAAGGATAGGGCGATGACAGCTGGAAAGGCCAATTTTTGAAGAATTTGGAAGGCACCTGGAGGTAATTAGAGCGGTTAGACATGGAAGTGAGGTCGGGCTGAGGAGTTAATGAGAGCGGTTAGACATGGAAGTGGGGTTTCGGGGCTGAGGAGGTAATTAGAGCGGTTAGACATGGAATGAGGTCGGGGCTAAGGATTATTATACCTTATGTGTAAGGGAATAATTGACGGACAGAAAAGAAATATTCCTTATAGGGAAATAAGGTCCAGAAAGAGTGATCCAAAATGGATGACCACAAATTTAAACATAACATTGGGTAAAAAAACCCATTTATTTATGGTTCAAGGCAAAAATTGATAAGCAAAGAACAGTATAACGTGATGGCAAGGCCCGGTGAAAAAATTAACTCGAGTTGCTAAGCACAATTATGAGATTAAAGTAGCAGGACAGGCGAAAAGGGACCCAAAGGGGTTCTATCAGGTATTTTAAAACCAAGACAAGGGAATTAGTTGGGCCGTTAAGGTCAGGACAGGGTGAGGTCTTAAATACGGATGAGGATATGTTTTAAAAGTCTAAATGTTTTATTTCTTTAGTGTTTTTACAGAGGTGGATACACATACGATACCTGATAGTGAACAGATGTTAAAAGGAAGCGATAAAGGAGAAACTCAAAGATATTGTGATAACTGGGGAAAATGGTGGAAGAGGGTATAGATAAATGAAAATTTTAAATCGCCAGGCCCAGATAAAGTGTATCCCAAGGTATTAAAGGAATGCAAGGAGGTTTTTAGTGAGTCGTTAGTGCACATTTTTAGGAAATGGGTTGAGATAGGCGATGTGCTATTATTGTGGAGGAAAGGAAATGTTGTCCCATATTTAAGAAGGGAGACAGAGGACTAAAGTCAAATTATCGACCCGTAAGTCTAAACGTCAGTGGTGGGTAATTATTGGAATCTATTATTGCAAAAAAACATTAGAGAGCACTTAATAAACATAGTTTGATCAATGATTCCCAACATGGGTTCACCAAGGGTAGGTCATGTCTCACCAATTTATTGAGTTTTTATAGGAAAGTTTATGAGACGGCAGATAATGATAAGGATATGATATAATATATCTGGACTTTAGTAAGGTATTTGACAAAGTACCACACGAGCGACTCTTAAATAAGGTTAAGGCTCATGGAATAAAAGGGGAAAGGTTTTTCATTGGGTCAGAGCTTGGCTAAGTAATAGGCAACAAAGGGTTACAATTAATGGTTCTAAATCTGAATGGGGACTGGTGACAAGTGGAGTTCCACAAGGGTCTGTTTTGGGTCCATTACTATTTTTGATTTACATCAACGGGCTTGGATAGTGGGATTAGCAGTGTATCAGCAAGTTTGCTAATGATTTCTAAGGTAGTAGGGGTTATTGGATCACAGTCTGATGTAAACATATTGCAGGGAGACTTAGATAAACTTAAAGAGTGGCAGTCAGATGGCAGATGGAATTTAATATTGATAAGTGCAGCGTTATGAATGTTGGTAAAAAAACCCTGGTAAAGATACACCATAAGCATGTATCGCTGATAAGATCAGAAGGGAAAAGATCTTGGAGTGAGGGTGAGCCCAGACCTCCGACCTAGGAAACAATGTATTGAGGCCAGAAATAGAGCTAATAGAGTATTAGGTAATTCATTACCTATTTTACATTACGTATTAGTAATTCATTACCAGAAGTGTTAAACGTAGAAGTGCGGAAGTTATTCTAAAGCTTTATCTGGCTCTAGTCAGGCCTCACCTAACTATGCGGTTCGGTTTGGTCTCTATATTACAGGATGGATATAGCCTTGTTAGAAACAGTGCAGAGAAGGATACCAAAATGATACAAGGGATGCGTAAATTTAGTTATGAGAAAAGATGAAGTTATTAAAATTACACTCACTCGAGAGACGCAGAGTAAGGGGCGATCTGATAGAAGTTTTTAAGTGGATAAAAGGGGTTTAATAAAGGAGAGGTAGGAAAAGTTCTTTCGGCTTTTAACCAGGGTAGAACAAGAAGTAACGGATTCAAGCTGGAAAGCGTAGATTTAGAAAGGAAATAGGGGAAAAACTGGTTCACAAATAGGTGGTGATGAGTGGAATGGTTCTCAGTAGACAGGTAGTTAGTGCGGAGTCATTAGGGAGCTTTAAAGAGGGGCTGGATAGGTTTTATGATGGGGATGAAAGGTGGATGTAGGTAGTGTTAGGTGACAGGAACTACCACGTGTAGGCCTCGCGGCCTATTGTAGCTTCCTTATTTTCTTATGTTCTTATATATCTCTCTCTCTCTCTCTCTATCTATTATATCTCTATATATCTATTCATCGCCTGATAAACAAATGTTACAGTCCCGATAGTCAATCAATGTCATGTAATTTTAGAAATTTCAAATCACCAAAGATTGGGCTTGTGTGTTTATACCGATTACTATAAGACATTATGCGAACTAATTTCTTTTGATTTACAAATAGTTTAGCAATATATGTTTTACGTATATGCGCCACCCCAAATAGCAGAACAGTACAATAAATATGGATATGCTAATGATAAATAAATATGTCTTAAACATTCAATATTACAATGGTTTCGGATTCTATATATTACACCTGATCTTTTTGAAATATTATTTATTACATTCTCTATGTGTGTTTTCCATCTCAGTCTGCTATCAATAACAATTCCAAGAAATTTTGTTCTTGTACCTCTTTGATAAAAGATAATAATTTTGATATTGTTGCATTGTGTGTGTTTTTGTGTGAATGTGACAGCATAGAGTGAGTTTTATTGATATTTAATGTTAGTTGTTACATTTTTACCAATTTGTAACATGTACCAATTCAGTATTTATTGTATTTCTTAAGGTCATTTAAAAACCCATCTCTGTAGAAAATGTAGTGTCATCAGCAATAGTAAAATTTAGATTTT
>JACEEZ010023046.1:0-14413 GCA_016584305.1 Chionoecetes opilio
TTTGGCCATAGACCATATAACTCAAATTCTATTTTTAAATTATTTTCATATTTTCACGCGGACTCTCCCCTTAAAGGTTTACTATACAAACTGTAGGAGTATTTTAAACAAGATAAATTTACTGAGAGGAATAACTAGTGTATACTGCATATTGCAGTCCAAGTTGCAGTATTTTCTTGAAGCAGTGAATCCTTTTGAAAGAACTGTCATTGTATTTTGGGCCTCATTGTATGTTAAGTCTTATTGGATTATTGGTTATAGTTCTATCTTTCTACAGATGACTCACCCTTTCCTCTCTTACAGGGTATCCCACAGCAGATGAATGGCTCAGATTGTGGCATGTTTGCCTGCAAGTTTGCAGACTATCTGTCACGCTGTGCCAGGATCAACTTTGATCAGGAACACATGCCTTACTTCAGGAGGAGAATGGTTTATGAGATCATTAATGCAAGGTTACTATAGTTCAGAAATTCCCCTAAGGTATTTGAGTTATGAGTTGATAGGGTTCTTACAATGGTAAGTTTTTGCATTAACATGTCAAGAGATCAAACTATTTATGTAATACCTGAAACAAGAGTTTATTTTAGAATCCAAAGAGATGGTGACTAATGTTATGAAAGGAATGAAATGGAATGAATTTTAAAAGTGCCTGTAGCAGTGTGGCAGTGTGTCAGGTGTAATATGACTGTAGTGATGTAATTACAGGAACTACCTCGTGTAGGTCTCGCGGCCTCTTGTAGCCTCCTTATTTTCTTATGTTCTTGTGACTGGCAAAGTTTACCTGCAAAGTAATTAATAAATGTATAAAATGACTCATATGATGTCTTTTAGTTGCATCAATCACACTACTAGTTATCGAGTGGCTATGAAACAGGCATTCTGATTTACTGGTTCACTGCTGTCCATGAAACCCATGACCTTATTATCACATGATCCAAAGTTTGTTGTGATGGTTGAGGTTAAGTGAATTCACAGCTGGAAGCTTTGGAGTTTTATTGTTAGCCCAAACTGTCAGTACAGGTTGAAATTCCCAAACTCGGCATCCCAAGATTCGGCAACAAAAAACTCTGCTATGGTTCCGGATTTTCCAAAACACGGCAGAACACCCAAAACCCTGGGCGTAGTTTGCCGGGTCAGCCGCTGGTGCCACCACACTAGGCCGCTTGGTTTCTCCCGCCGATTTGTTTGTTGTTATTGTTCAGTGGTGTTGTGACTGTAGAGTTGTGTACACTGTTATTTTGTGTTACTTCTGATTTTCATGCTTTTTTTCCCCTTAATATATCTACGTTCTAAAAGTCGGAAATTCCATTACTCGGCTGGCGCTGGTCCCGAGGTTGCCGTGTTTGGGAACTTCAACCTGTAGTAATAAATCCTTTGCGAGCAGTGATTATTGAGAGTGCAATGTGGGCCCAAGAGTACCTTACCAGTCTCCCTACATGATGAGCCGGCTGGAACCCCACGAGTAGGAATGAAATGTCCAAGTCGCTGGCTACACATTAAATAAACATATGTCTATAAAAAAAGAGTATACGTCTTCCCTAAACACTGACAACCTTTAACCCCTTTAAAGCCGGGGGTCAAGAGCGTGCTCGAGTGTTGTGATAGTTTTGAAGGCTGTTATAAACCCCCGTCAGGGGGGAAAGGTTGGTAGAGAGGTGTTCCAAATGGCAGCTCCCTGTGCATTCGGCAGGGGGTTCGAGCCCGCCTAGTTCAGCTACGTGGCGGCGGTATAGTCAAAAAACCTTTAGTTGGTATTGCAAAGGTCAGATGGATGAAAATCTTTTTTCGTGGTAAACCAAAGTACCATAGAAACAGACCTAAAGAGGAGGAGGAAGAATTCATAGGGAGGGAGTACGGTTGAATTTCCCCAAACTCGGCCCAACCTCGGGACACGCCGACCGAGAAGGGAAATTTTTCCGACTTTTAGAACGTAGTATATAAGGAAAAAAAGCACCAATTTCTTCAAAAAGGAAAATTTCTCAAAAAAACCATTGTTCTTCCTTTTCTTCTCACTTGCCCATGGGTTTTTCCGGACGTTTGGGAGCAATCCCAATAAAAACCCGTAAAAGTACACAAATAACAGTGTACAAAATTACAGTCAAACACCACTGAACAATAAAAAACAAAAAAAATCGGGGGAGAAACCCCAAGCGGCCGTCCGGCATACCGCGGGTTTTGGGTTCTGCCGTGTTTTGGAAAATCGGAACCATACCCATTTTTGGGGGTTGCCGAGTCTTTGGGGTGCCCCAGTTTGGGAACTTCACCCCGTACAACAAACTGCCCCGGAAACCAAAAACCTGAACAAGGTTGTGGTCCCCGTTAAGAGATTAGAATTTTGTTACTTTTTTTTTTTTTTTTAAATGGTGGGACCCCCAAACAGGGAAAAGGAGCTTACGATAACCCAGTTGATTTTTCAGGGGTTTTGTGAAAAAGTTAAAAGGGAACTCTGCATCCAGATTAGTCGGGGGGAGGGGGGAGGAGGGGGGAGATAAGACCAAACTCACTGAAAAACTGATTGAAGATTTAATGTATAAATTTTTCTTAAGGTTTGAAAAAACTATGACGAAAAGGAAGGTCCCGAAAGTAGAAATAATAAATGAAAAAAAAAAAAGCAAAAGTAAAGGAAAAGAATAAATATTTTTTTTTTTTTTTTTTTTTTTTTTTAATCACGAAGGCTGGCCAAGGGGACAACAAAAAAGGGGGAACACAAAGCCCGCTTAGTTGCCCCTCCCTATAAAGAAGACAGTAAGAGAATAAAATAAAAAGAGGGTGAGCCAATTTATTTCGGGAGGTGTCTTGTTACTCTTCTTTTGAAAAGATTTAAGTCATAGGAAAGTGGAAAAATAGAAACAGGAAGAGAGTTCCAGAGTTTACCAGTGAAAGGGATGAAAGTGTAAAGATACTGATTAACTCTTGCATTAGGAAGATGGACAGAATAGGAATGAGAATGAGTAGAAAGTCTTGTGAAGCGAGGTCACGGGAGGGGGGGGGGGGCATGCAATTAGCAAGTTCAGAAGAGCAGTGAGCATGAAAATAACGGTAGAAGAAAGCAAGAGAAGCAACACTGCGGCGGTGATTTAAAGATTGAAGACAGTCAGTCAGAGGAGAGGAGTTGATGAGACGAAAAGCTTTGACTCGACCCTGTTTAGGAGAGATGTATGAGTGGATCCTCCCCAAACATGTGAGACATACTCCATACATGGGCGGATAAGGCCCCTGTAGAGAGCAAGCAATTGGGAGGGAGAAAAAAAAGACGCAGATGCACAGGACACTTAACTTCTTAGAAGCTGTTTTAGCAAGAGATGAGATGTGAGATTTCCAAATAAGATTTTTAGTAAAGGATAGTCCTAGAATGTTCATTGTAGCAGAAGGAGACAGTTGAGTGTCATTGAAGAAGAGGGGATAGTTATCTGGTAGGTTTTGTCGAGTAGATAGGTGAAGAAATTGGGTTTTTGAGGCATTGAACAAAACAAGGTTTGCTTTGCCCAATCAGAAATTATAGAAAGATCAGAAGTTAGGCGCTCGGTGGCATCTCTCCGTGAATCACTTAGTTCCTGTTGAGTTGGACGTCTAATAAACTACGTTGAAAAATGCAGGGTAGAATCATCAGCGTAGGAGTGGATAGGGCTTGAGTTAGACTTAGAAGATCATTAATGAATAATAGAAAGAGAGTGGGTGATAGGACAGAACCCTGGGGAACACCATTATTGATAGATTTAGGAGAAGAACAATGTCCGTCTTACAGTAGGCTAATGAGTAGGTGTCTGCAAATAGGCTAATCATATGTAAATGCATTTTTTAGTCATCTTTGTGTTAAATTTCATATTAATTTTACTATACACGTACGGCATATTCTTGGAAAATTCTTGGTATTATACTAAGAGTGTTCAACCTGTTATATCATTTGAAAGTATAATAATCATAGGGAATATATTTAGTGACGTCTATACGGCGCCAGTGTAAAACCGCCTTTAGTGGTCAGTGGCCAGTAGCTGTACGTGACGCATTAACTACTTGGCGTACCAAAAGACAACCACAGGTTTCACATTAGAGAAGCAAATTTCATTTTCTAAAATGGCTTCAAAAATAAATCTCCTTGACTCATAAATTTGTTCATATGTATTTTGCCTTCATTTATCTTATGCCTTCTCAACATTATCAATAAACGATTAAGTTATTGTTGTAGTTATTAGCTGTTTGAATTTTGTTTATATGTGTTATGATATTGGTTATTTCAGTTTATTTTTTTGTGTTTACAGATAGAGTAGATTTTTTGTGTGTGAATGAAAACCTCCGTATGAGGCCTCATGAACAAATAGTTTGATTTCAGTTACGTATTTTTTATTTTTTTTCCATTGTGAATAAACTTAGTAAGAGAAACGTAACTTATTTATTGCTCAACCCCTTCACTGCGGCTGGTACAAATACGGTCTCTCAGCTATTTAAGGGTTTCACTGCGGCTGGTACAAATACGGTCTCTCAGCTATTTAAGGGTTTACTGCGGCTGGTACATATATGGTTTCTGTATTTAAACTGCCGCTCAATGATATTATGGGTAAATATTCGCTGTGATAGGCTTGTATGGCAACAGTGTCAAGTGTTGTGATATAATAGAAACTCTTTTCTGCTTGCGTGAGTAGTGTGACTAATAAGGTCAAGCGGTACAGTACGACGTGTTGACGCTGCCGCGCCCTCTAGTTCAATGGCGAGGCTAAATAGTCAAGATATTCAATATATTCTTGATGGATATAAAACAGATGCATGAATGAATGAAGCATTTATGTACCAAAATAAGCTGTATTATGTTGAGTAGTAAGTGGTTTCATGGTGCATTCTGGCAGCACGGTCACGGCCCTGTTGCTGCACTTTGACGTAACTCTTCACTTAGCTGGTAGCCTCCACCAAGACCAAACATAGATTTTCTGGTATGGAATGAGCATCCTATTCATTTAGGCACTTTAAAATATGATCAGTAATTTTTATATTTTAATTAAACCTGCCGCACAGGGGGTAGGCCTATGAATTTGATATCCGCAGTGAAGGGTTAAACCAGTTATCAGAAGAAAAAATATACATATTGTTTTCCTTATGAACTTTAAGTTTATAAAAGAGAAAGAAAGATGTTAATAATGATTTGTAAGATTTTTTATGTAGGGGTTCCTGAGACATGGAAAATTATTGCCAGGGTTCCACAAGGGTAAAAAGGTTGAGAAATGCAGGGTTAGCGTCTTGGAGTGGTGAGCTCAAATTCCCGAGTTCGATCTGCCGGGGGCAACTCTTTCAAGGGCCTGGTAGGGGAGGAGAAGGTCCTGAGTTCACGTCCCACCAAGAAGCAACCGTCAAATCCATCGTCGAGTGGCTGAAAAAACCTGCATGCTGTTATAACTGTTCTCCGTCTGCGAGTGCAACAAAGAAACTCCAGGGGCCTATACTGAAGATCCGAATGTCAGAGAAAACGGGATCTTCACCTAAGACCACAGGCGTCAATATAAAAATCCAGCCTGCGCCACCAACGGGCGAGGTCAGCCAACATCATCAAAACCTCTATAAGGCTACAGGCGCTATAGGCTCTAACATAAAAAAAAATAAAAAAAAAAAAAAAAAAAATTGCCATCAAGAACTGTCACGTCAGTGTGTGTGAGGAGGGACCTTGATGGCCCCGGGCAGACACCAGGGAGGTGAAGGAGGCAGCACCGGGCTGACGGGTGCAGGACGACACAGGCCGAACAGGATAGTGGAAGAGGTCCACAAAGGAACCCAGAGGACTCAAGGGACAGCATGACCAGGCATCATGGAGGTAAGTCTTTTTACTTACATGAATTTTAAATTGTATTATCATAGAATATATTGCAAGATTATATTACAAAATAGAATAGAATATAGAATTATATTACAAAATTGCAGTAAGACTACACCAATATTAAGATAATTGAAGGAAAGTAAAATAGTGTACAGGAGGTTCCGAAGATACGAAGAGTTAGGTTCCACCTGACATACTCGTAAAATGAAATCTCGGATAGCGAAATACTACATAACTATGGTAAAATATAGGTTTGGTTCAGGACCCCATCAAAGACATGTTTCTCACGCATGTTTTCACAAAGACATGTTTTTCACAATTTTTGGGGCAGCACACCTGGCTAATTACCCCAAAAGGTCAGGCCGCACCATATGCTTAAATACCCTTCAGGTCACGCCTTGCTAGAGGTGACCTGACTGGGGTCAACCAAATCCCTCTTGTCCAGCCCGGGAGTCCTATATTCAGGCAGTTACCTACCTACCATCTGAGGCAACAATCACTCCTCTCCCTGTGTTCCTCGTGGGATCACTCCGCTGTACTTACCTACATTCCCACCGTAATAAACTTGGGTGTGTGAACGCTGTGTAGGTAGGTAAGGGACAAGGGAGGGGTGCGCAGACCTCTTCCACTGCCCACAAACTCGTCTCTGCGAATCTGAATCATTGTACATCATCATACAGCCCAGATACATATGTGGTAGGGGGCACATTTTTAACTTTGTAATTTTACTCACCCCAGTTTGAATGTCGTAGCATTGGATTTTCGATCTCGTATATTGAAAATAGACCCTAATTGACTAAGTTAGTATCATTTATTTCTCATATAACTAATGTTCGTATAACAGGGGACCTCCCTGTATAAACATTATGTCTTGCTTTTCGAGTGTGCCTATATACAGGGGGGTCCCGAAGATACGAGCAGTTAGGTTCCACTGGCATACTCGTAAAGCGAAATCTCGTATAAACGAAACACATAAACTAATGGTAAAATATGGGTTTAGTTCCAAGACCCCATCAATTAAAAAAATAAAAAAATATAAAAAAGACATGTTTTTTTAAGCTAAAATAAACTATAGCAAGCACAACAAACACACAGCGTCTATATTACCCACACTGTACTACCTATTCTGTAGAAAAAGCATTCTGAAAGAGAAAATAGCACACAAAATAACATAACTGCACATTAATTAAACATAAAACATGCATAACAAGCAAAAAAGACGTTGTAATGTAGGGGACGCCGCGTGATACAAGAGAAGGTAGTGTAGCGGTCCCAAGGTTGGGGCCGCACACCTGGCTAATTACCCCTAAGGGTCAGACCGCGCCATATGCTTAATTACCCTTCAGGTCACGCCTTGCTAGGGGTGACCTGACTGCGGTCCCAAGGTTGGGGCCGCACACCTGCTAATTACCCCTAAATGTCAGGCCACGCCATATGCTTAATTACCCTTCAGGTCACGGCTTGCTAGGGGTGACCTCACTGGGGTCAACCAAATCCCCCTTTGTCCAGCCTGGGAGTGGTAGGGTGCGCATTTGAACTTGATAATTTTACTCACCCCAGTTTGAATGTCGTATCATTGAATTTTCGATCTCGTATATTTAAAATAGACCCTAATTTACACATCTCGTATCATCGGATTATCGTATACCGAATGCTCGTATAACGGGACCTCCCTGTATAGCTAAAGTCATCCACCCTGAAGATGCTGATGGATGTCTTGGCCTCACGTGAGGTGGTAGTGTGGTGAGAAGGCAGAACCCCTTAAGCTTTCGACAGTTCCCCTGTGTCTCACGGCCCTTGTAGCGTCATATTTTTCTTTGTTCTTAATTCGATTCAGAAAGATTCTGACATTTTCTATGATGAAGGGTTTTTGGTGAAGTTTCGTAGATTTGGCATGAATTAAGGCAAAATTAAGGGCCATGATTTCAAGAGATGGATGGTTACTGTACCGTTTTGTGAGCCACCTCTCTATCGTGCAGCATGAAACAATCCGATTAACAAAGGTTGCAGGCGTTAGGATTAGAGAAAGTGTGTGGAATGTAGAGCCTCCTGCCAGAGACCTATGACCCTCAGTTTACTGCGTCTGCACAAAAGAGGGTCTCTGACATGGAAGCAGTATCATTTCATGGAAATGAGAGTAGTACAGGGAGGTCCCGAAATACAGCAGTTTAGTGTTTCCCCTGGCATACTCTTAAAGCGAAATCTCGTATAACGAAACCCATAACTAATGGTAAAATGAGGTTTGGTTCCCACCCCCACATAAAAAAAAACAAAAAAAAATAATACATAAATAAATATCAAAAAATAAATTTGTGAATATTTAGTAGAGTTGCGCGAACCCCTTGAGGAATCCTATGGTCCCTGGTGGATATCCTATGGTGATATCACATGCGTGGGAGCCTGACCTACTTCTTCAGGAAGGCACTATTATACAGCTGGTAACGGGGTGTTGTGTTTGGGCGGGTGGGTCCGGCGATGTCCGACGCCAACGGCTCTCCTTGGTAATTATTTAGTAGGAAAGTCGAGGACCCTTTTGAGGAATCCTATGATCACTGGATATCCTATGGGGCCATCACGGCGTAGGAGCTGACTGTCCTTCTTCAGGAAGGCACAGGGGCGATGAACGGCGGTTTTTGAGAGAGGCGGCGACGGGCAGCCGCGCGCCTCCTCCGCCAAGGTAGGTTTGGGCAGGCGTAAACGTCTTAATCACTCGTTATTATACAACTTAGTGGATTCTGGGAGATGTTATATCCACGTGGTCATTATCTAAATCAATGTACCCTGTGTCACCTTAAATAAGGGTGATTTAAAGATGCTCATGATGATGTGACTGCTTGCCGATCTGGCGGGGCAGAGATTGAACGGAGAATACTTGCCGCGAGCCGCCCCATATCACAATATTCACCATTTTAACCACACTATACACCTTCTACCACCAATACACTACAACCAATAGGCTCCTTACTTATATATCTTACTATCTGATACATAAAACTACTTAAAACGCAAGCTTCACAATAAAACGACGAATTAGTTTTTAGATGAACGGGACAGAAGGTGGACAGAGGCAGTCCTGCAATGCCATTCTTGCCCGGAAATATGTATCGCTGGCTTGTTATTGGTCGAAAGTCTTAAAACCTGTTTTGTCATTGGCTTGGTGATGGCTGACGCCTTTAGCCATCCACAACCTTCCTACTCTTTTACGACCTATCGAGGGAGCTTTCAATCACTTGTAATGCTTCCGTCATTAGGGAAACAGTACCTAGGTAGTGCGAGAGCAGGTGTTGCTGGCCGTAACACCTACCTTTGTTGCTTCTCGCCCAAGGTTTGGAATTTTTGTAGCCACATTGTCGTACTGAGCCCCAGAATTAACCATACGTATTTTTCGATTGATTTATCGTACAACCTTTAGGTAAAATCATATAGTCATTAAATGACTTTCATAATTTTTAGTAAATAACTTGTATTTACTTTAGTATCCTTGTAAATTTACTTTAGTCAATAACTTGTAATTTAGCTTTAGTAATAACTTGGAATTTACTTTAGTAATAAACTTGGGAATTTTAGCTCACACCCCTTTGAATGTCGTAACGAATGGATTTTTTCGATCTCGTTATTGAATAGACCCTAATTTACACATCTCGTATATCGGATTCTCGTATATCGAATGCTCTGTATAACGGGACCTAATTCCCTGTACTGCCTTAGTCTTCCCACTTAGCTGAGTTGAAATGCCAGAATGCAACCTCCGCTTAGGTGGGTGTCCGAGCCGGCACCGGAGCGCTAGACAGAGTTACAGAGATAAGATTGTGATTCGGCAGGACCCAACGGAAAGAATAGTTTTCACAGATTACGATAGGTTTAGTAGTTAGGAAAGGGTCCAGTATTTGGGTGGTGCTCCAATGCAGTCAGGAAATAGACGGTAGGTGCGGACCACTGCTCGAGTCTTGGATGATAGAAATTGTGCTTGTTCCCAAATTGGTCGGTGAAAGAAGATGATAGCCAAGTCTGGTGGTGAACATTGAATATCGCCAAGGTAATACCAATGGAAGACTCATGGTCTTATCTAGATGGTAAGTTTCTAATGAATGATTATATTGAAGTATGAGAAATGTTCATGTTTTATAGTCAAGTGGTGTGTGGCGTGCTGTCAGCAGCTTGTGGTTGATGGTCCATTCCAGTTTTGCTGGTTAAATTGAAATGTTGTGTAAATGGTTCGTAATGACTGGGTTTATTGTGTGATCTAGTTTTGTTCCTTCAATAGCTTTCCAGACTGGTGAAACGCACTTTCAGCAAGAACTATGAAACCAAATATACAGGTGTGGCATAATATGATATATTTTTTGGTTTAATACCGTTTATTTCAAAATTTTCTTTTTACCTAGTTGATATGGAATCAATGCATAATTTTCATATCGAGGTACTACTTTTTTTTCATGGCTGAATTTGCAATGATAATGTAGTTCCTGTTCGCCTCGGGCTGGTTTGGGGTACCCAATCTGCCCCTGCTGGCAGTGTCACTCTGTGGATTTTTAGGTAAGGTCTTCGTGCTTGAGGTGCTTATGTGTTGGGGTGCGATGTGGATCTTGGCTGACAGTGGATGGCACGAGCGTGGAAAGATGCAGCAGAACACTCGGACCTGTGGCGCAAGGAAGTGCACATTCAATTTGTTTGGATGTTATGAAGTTGTTGAAAATTTGAAACTGACTTGAAACAGTTCGAATTATCCGAAGTCGATTCATGTCGGGTTTGATTAAGAGGCTTTACTTATTAAAATTTTTATGAATAGTTTTTTTTTGGGGCATTCTCATTATTATCATTATTATTATTTACGGACGCTCCATGCCGCCCCTGACATGTCCTTCCGTGCCTCACTGTCGTTGCCTGCCTCCCGTGCCCTCATCACAATACATAATTGTTTTAATTCCCGGTGTGCCGTGTATTAATTTTGTGATGCTGCATTACGTAAGTAACGCTATCTCATCTAATGTACATTACCGGAAATGGTCTAGAATAGAGAACTTTCACCTATACGTATAACGAACAAAGTTTGGGGATTTTTAAACAACAAAAAACAAACCTCGATTTCCCGAAGCCTCCCTTTCCCCGGATATCGGAGTTGCCGGACAAATCCGAGGTCCGGGGATATGTCAAGAGTCCCGGACAATTTTATTAATTTTTTTTTTTTTTTGTTTTGACGTTTGCAATGCATGCTCCTGTTCTAAATTGACAAGTTGTCCCGCGGTCCGAGCGTCCTCCTGTCACCTGTCAGTGTCCGCGCTCTCCCGCCAGGGGCAGCATGCTCAGCGTCGTATTGTTTAATTTGGGCCACGACACACAAGTTCACCTGCACCGCCCTCTTTAGTCCCCTGACCCCACTGCCCCTGGTTAGCATGAACATCTCTGAGACTTTGAACACTTTCTGCCTGCCTCCCGCCAGGTGACAGCATGCTCAGCGTTCGAATTGTTTACATTTGACCACGACCTCATTGTTCACCTGCACCCCATCCGTTAGTCCCTGACCCCACTGCCCCTGGTGCAGGAAACTCTCTTTGAGACTATTAACACTTTCTGCTGCATGCCCAGCCAATGGCAGCATCTCAGCGGTCGTATTGTTTACATTTGCTCACACATACTCACCGTGTTCACCTGCACCCCGCCTCCGTTAGTCCCCCCTGACCCACACTGCCCCTGGTGCAGGAACGTCTTCTTGAGACTATTGACAGCTTTCTGCTGCCTCCCGCCAGGTGTCTGCATGCTCCGCGGTACGTAAAAAGTCCGCAGCAGGGGTTTTGATATTGGCGTTGCCGGACAGTAATACTATAGTGGATAAACGTCCGGGGGTGGGTAATGGCTCGAACTGGTGCGATTCCCCGGACCATGCTCCCCCCTATTAGTCCGAGAAAACGAGGTTTGGTGGTATATTGCGAAAAAGCTCGGATCCCCCGATATAACAAACTTTCTAATATACGTCCGCGCTTCCCCCTAACTGGTTTCGTTGCTTAGTGAGGGTTTAATATATTTACCTCTAAGTATGTATTTTACGCACTGTTGCGCTTCTATGCCAGAAAGACTTAATTCTGTAATTAAAACCATGGTAATATGTCTAAATAGAAAATACACCACCCTCGTTTTCCCACTAATAGAGTAGCAAGGTTCCGTGAATCGCAAAAGTCCGGGAATCACAACGAGTCGAGGCAATTACCCACGCCACTGACGTTTATCCTACTCTAGTATTTTACTGTCCGGCAACCGACAACATCAACTACCCCGCCGCAGAGCTTTTACGTCACTTTGTTGTTGTTTTTTAGGGCTGCGAGGAGCCTTGGGGAGCACTATGATCCCCGTGGTGATGTTCCTATGATGCTATCACAGATGCTGATAGGAGTTTGACCTTTCTTCCTCAGACCAGGTGATGCTGATACAGCGTGTTGCCGGGAGGGGTGTACGCCAACACGCTGCCAGCAGGGTGGGCAGGTCACAGTGGCGACGTTTCAGGGTGATGAGTTAGTGTGTAACACTAACGGTGTGAGTGAAGCGCGGACACTGCAGCAGAATGTGTTCAATAGTCTCAGAGACGTTCCTGACACCAGGGGCAGTGGGGGTCAGGGTACTGACGGAGGCGGTGCAGGTGAACCGTGGAGTGTCGTGTGCCAATGAAACAATACGACGCTGACATGGCTTGTTCCACCTGGTCGGGAGGCGCGGACACTGACGCAGGGGTGACAGGAGACGCTCGGACCGGCCGTAGAACTTGTCGATTTACTACTGTGCCAGGCATTTGTCCTTGCACGTCTGACATATCCCGGAAACCTCGGATTTGTCTCCGCAAATCGTATCCGGGAAATGGAGGCCGTGAATCGCGGGTTGGTGTGTATAAGAAATGAATTGTATAAAAAATGTTTAGTTTCATCCTTCATTGTTTATTTACTAAGTAAAAGTAATATTAGCGAATAACAAAGGAATCGTCTAAATTTCTCCCCGGCCACTGTAGACACACATGGTAGTTCCTTTAAACGTTATCATTACCTACATCCCACTTTTCTCCCTCCACATACTTCTTATCCTTCATCAAGCCACTGAGTTCTTGATAGGAGTCTCTGATTAAAAATCATAACGCAAACAAATTACATTAAATATTAGTTAACCCGAGCTCTGGCTCCTGACAAGAACATTTTTCATGCACACTCGGGGCATGACACTGAAAGTGTTTACTAAGACACTCTCTCACTACATCTCCAGTGAAAGTACAGGCTCAGCTACGTATTATAAGTATGGAAGCCTTATGTAATTGTCAACCTAAGTTGTTGGTCTAAGACTGCATACACAATATAGCTAGCAAAAAATGTTTCATCCCTTTCACTAGTAAACTCTGGAATTCTCTTAATGATTCAATTTTCCACCCTTACAAACAAGTTTTTTTTGGAGAGAAATGTCAACGACCCTCCAAACAAAACTACCCAAACCCCTTTTTAATCTTTTTTAATATCCACAGGAGTACTGCATAAGCTGTACTTTTGTAACTTTTTTTTCTGCTCCTGTCCAATATAATGTGCATATATATAAAAATACATAGCCGGTAATGTAAACATAGACACGGAGCACACAGCGACTTTCAGTGTCTTTTGAATAGTTTGAGAGTGGATGGAATTAGTTATCATTATACACTAAACGCATGTTATTGAGCAATTTACATAAGTAGATACAGATGATACTTGATATTCCCAATTTGCACCCTTCTCCACATACAGGTGAGGTCCCGAAGATACGAGCAGTTAGGGTTCCACCTTGCATACTGTAAAAGCGAATCTTGTTATAACGCAACCATTAACCTAATGGTAAATATGGTTTGGTTCCAGGACCCCATCAATTAAAAAAAAAAAAAAAAAAAATAAAAAATTAAACACATATTTTTTCAAGCTTAATAATAAACTATAGCAAACACAACAACCCCAGCGTCATATATTCCCCCACTGTACTACTATACTTAGAAAAAGCATTCTGACAGAAAATAGCACAGCAAAATACATGAATACTAGCACATTAGTTAAACATAAAACATGCATCACAAGCAAAGAGTGTACTGTATGGGGACGCCGGTGATGCAAGAAGAGGGTATGGTGGGGTCCAAGGTTGGGGCCCCAAACCTGCTAATTACCCCTAAGGGTCATGCTGCGCACATATGCTTAATTTACCCTTCAGGTCCACGCCTGCTAGGGTGAACCGGAACTGCGTCCCAAGTTTTGTGGACGCACACCTGCTAATTACCCCAAATGTCAGACCCGCCATGGCCTTAATTACCCTTCGGTCCACGGCTTTCAGGGTGACCTCACTGGGTCCAACCAAATCCCCCCTTTGTCCGCGGGAGTGTAGGGCACACATTTGACTTGATAATTTTACTCACCCAGTTGGAATGTCCTATAATTGGATTTTCCGAGTCTCGTATATTGAAAATAGACCCTAATTTACACATCTCTATCTCGATTCTCCGTTACCGAATGCTCGTATACGTGACCTCCCTGTACAAGTAATTTTTGTTTGAATACCTACCGGGTTTTTGGCATGGCCATAACAGTAAACCCTTCATGCTCGCTCGTTTCATGATTTGTTTTC
>JACEEZ010023046.1:14438-46938 GCA_016584305.1 Chionoecetes opilio
AGGTTTGATTTCTCGCAGTTTTTCAACCCTTGGGATAAATAATAATAAATAATGAAAAATAATAAAAAATAAGGAGTTTGAATGGCGCGCGCAAACATGTTTGTGCATACACCCGTGAGAGCTTTACTATTCATTATAATTAATCATTAAGTTGTTATGCACAAGAGGGGAGGATTATGGCCTAAGGGTAGAGGACGAAAGACGGAAGGACAACAGCAACAAAACACTTGTAAGTTTCGATCGGTATCGATTGCTTACATTTATACAGTAGTGTACCCTATTACTAATCATTAATACACCTGTAATATACAATTTATACTATTTTGCATTATTTGCATCCATAATTATCATTATCATTATCATTCAAGCAACATAATCCATTTTCTTTATACCGTAAGCCTATTTTCGGGGCGGGAGGGGTAACTCACGTCAAGAAGTCTTACGGCGGATTGGCATAGCCCACGGTGTTATGGACTCGCTCAGCGGGAGTATTTGGCGTTGTCGGTACCTGTGCAGGAGGACAAAGATCCGGATCTTCAAGTCGCTTGTGATCCTTGTCTTACTCTATGGTTGTGAGACATGGACACTAAATAGTGACTTGAAGAGACGAATCAATGCCTTTGGTAATAAGTGTCTTCGCAGAATCATGGGGTATCGCTGGGACGATTACGTGTCAAATCAGCGATTGCACCGTGAGACTGAATCGAGGCCTATCACCTGCATAGTCCGTCAGCGCCAACTTCGGCTATATGGGCATGTGGCACGCTACCCTGAAACCGATCCTTCCCATCGGGTTGTGTCTGTAAGAGACAATCCGGCGTGGAGGAGGCCAAGGGGGCGCCCACAAGGCTCGTGGCTGGGGCAAGTTGATGTTTCTTGTCGAGAGCTGCTTGGTATGGGAAAGGAGCCTGCATGGGAACTCGCGCGTGGTGACCCCCGGGAGTGGCGTCGTAGGGTGGGCGAGGCGACGCGCCCCCCGGCGTATGCCCCCAATGATTGATTGAGGGGTAACTAATGTCATGCTCCGGGATTTACGATACTCGCGGGTGTCTCTGTTCCCTAACCCCCACGAGCATGAAGGGTTTACTGTACCTCCTCCTTTATTCTCCATTAATTTTGTGCCTATATATTTTTTCAATCATTTAATAAATCATTATCTTTCTAATGTTATTCTTATGTCCACCTATCCATGCTAGAAAGGAAGAAAAAAGGTGTACTTCAGATGTACAGGAGAACCTCGTTTAACCGGCATTTAAAACAACGGCAGCCTCAAAACAACGGCACTAATCGACCCAGGCTTTTTTTTTTTTTTTTTTTTTTTTTTTTTTTTTTCCCCACTGATAAACTCTGGAACTCTCTTCCTGTTTCTGTTTTTCCACTTTCCTATGACTTACATCTTTTCAAAAGAAGAGTAACAAGACACCTCCCGAACTAAATTGGCTCACCCCACTTTTTTATTTTATTCTCTGACTGTCTTCTTTATAGGGACTGGCAACTAAGCGGCCTTTGTGTTACCCATTTTTGTTGTGCCCTTGGCCAGTTCCTTGTGATGGGAAAAAAAAAAAAAAAAAAAAAAGGGATTTTGGGGGATTCCATAAGAGTAACTCTCAAAACAACGGCAAAATGAGTTATCCGGCATGCGCTCCCCCCCGAGGGTGCCGGATAAACGAGGTTCTCCTGTATAAGTAAACAAAGGCCAGTAACAGGCTGGTAGTGAGAAAATACTGCACACACTCATTTAACGGAACCTCACTGCTAAAGTTGAGAGTTAAGCAAAAAAAAAAAAAATTTAGCTCAAATTTGTTTGATGCACGGAAAATTCGGCCATTCATAAAATTGTTTTTATATTTTAAGAAATCAATGGGAATATCAATGAGGACAAGATTCGTTCAAGACATGTTTTGTTTAACGCACAATTTTTTAAAGCACTCATGAGTCAAACGAGGTTCATTCAATTTATTTTTGCTATCTATTCTTTTTGTGTTTATGTACTAGCAAAGAAATACGTTTTCGGAACCTTTTTACTGAGTGCATCATTGGAATTGCAAATGTGACATGGTGGGGAAAAGATTTGTTATTGTCATCTTACTCCTTCCTCGAGCATTTATAAGCTGTCTCAATGCTGGAATCACTTTGTAAAATGGTGGAACTATATAATAACATAAGAACATAAGGAAGCTACAAGAGGCCGCGAGACCTACACGTGGTAGTTCTTGTTACTTAACACTACCTACATCCACCTTTCATCCCCATCCATGAATTTATCCAGCCTCCCTTTAAAGCTCCCTATTGACTCCCCACTGACCCTCTGACGACTGAGTCCATTCCAATCATTTACCACCCTATTTGTGAACCAGTTTTTCCCTATTTCCTTTTTAACCCGTCGGGTGCCAGCGACGTAGATCTACTTCGGCAGGGCGTGTCACCCCCAGTGCCAGCGACGTAGATTTACGTCGGCATAATTAAAAATTCATTTGGGCAAAACTATTCACTTATTATTTTCCATTTCCACCTAGGGTGACACATGCACCCTTTGAGCGATGTGGCAACAGTATAGCATGTGGATAAGGCTGCACTCACACCAAGCGAGTCTAGTTGAGTCGAGTCAAGGAGAGTAATTGTCATAACGAGTGATCGAAGACTCGTTGTGATTTGAATTGACTCGACTCAACTCGAATTGTTTGGTGTAAAACGAATCCTCTCGCGATTTGTTTGGTGTAAAACGAATCCTCTCTCGAATTGTTTGGTGTAAAACGAATCCTCTCGCGATTTGTTTGGTGTAAAACGAATCCTCTCTCGAATTGTTTGGTGTAAAACGAATCCTCTCTCGAATTGTTTGGTGTAAAACGAATCGCTTATTATTTTCCATTTCCACATAGGGTTACACATGCACCCTTTGAGCGATGTGGCATCATTATAGCATGTGGATAAGGCTCAATGGATACACTCAACACTCAAACTAAACTCTATGGATACAAAAACCGAATGTAGCAAAAATGTCCATAGCTAATTTTGACATGAAAAATAAATTTGTTAGGAGTTTGTTTTTGTCATTATATTGTTTAATTTAACCAATAGACCACAAATTGAAAATACAAAAATAATCGAAAATTGGCCAGCACTGGCGTAGATCAAAGGTCAAAAATTGGGCAGCACCCGACGGGTTAAATCTACGCTTTTCCTGTTTTAATCCGTTACTTCTTGCTCTATCCTGATTACTAGCCGTAAGAACTTTTTGTATACAGCTAAGTATTAATTATCCGACCTTGGGGGGACCGAAGGTAGGTCGGATAATTGGAATAGTCGGATGTTCGGATATCACAGTAACCATAAACGTAAGGACAAAATGGTATAGAACATAAAAGATGCAGCTCTTGAAGGACGATCCAATGGTATACTCGAAAGTAAAATTCATGCATAAATAAAGCCACAAATCAATGTTTTATATAAAAAAAAAAAAAAAAAAAGTAAAATAAATGGCCAAAACAAGACACAATGAGGTGGTGAAAAAAGTCGGTTGTTTGGACAAGTCGGATGTTTGGAGGTCGGATGTTGGGAATTTGGCTGTATCCCTTTATTGTATTAACCTTTAAGCACTTAAAACTTCCATCAGATCCCCCCTTACTGTATGCCTCATACCACGCCCTTACTCTACCCACTCTAAAATACATATGCAAGCACCCAAGTCTGCCCTCAGTACAGGCCCTGCCTCCCTCATGTCTTCAGTTACAGACAAACCTGTCTGTAAATACAAATGACAGTTTTCACTATCTTATCCCACCAACATATCTCATAAGCATTAAAGTAAAGCCTGTGGTAATGGTTATAGCAATAATCATTGAACTATACCGTTTAAAGCTGATAAAAAGTTGCTAAGTACCATTGAGGTATAGTTGTACTGCAAAAACTATTTTTTCAGGGCTGTGTACAGTATTCCACATTACAAGAGTAACATTGGACTTACGTACACTCAAACCTCGGCTATCGCGCCTAATTGGTGCCGCTATCGGTGCGCGATAGCCGAAATCGCGATAGCCAAACAATAGAACTAATGGTGATAATTATAATTGGTGCCAGGACCACCAAGATGCTATCGGTTTTAAAACATGCCACATGTTTTACCACTTTTTTCATGTTCTTACAGTTTTTTCAACATATGATAAAATAATAAATCAAATCAGGAATCATAAAAACAACTTACATTTTACAGCACATTATTTACCTTTTTTCAGGGATGACGAGGGGCTTAGATGGATGAGAGCCGAGACTTGTGTGGAGTGTTGTCATTTATGACCACCACGACGGGCCTGTAACTCGTACTCGAATGTCTTCCATTGTTGCACAAGTGAAGCCCTCAAAGTCAGATGGTTCATCAATTGCTTCTATCTGTGTCTCGAGTGACTGTGGGTTACCAGGCACTGCCACCTGGCGGTCCTCAGGTAAACCCTCCAAAATGTTACGCCAAGCATGATTGATAGTGGCAGGCGTTACATTGTTCCAGCAGTCTACTACTAAGTCAACTGCCTGTTTTACGTTGTACGATTTCCAATAACAAATCACTTTATGTTCTGCCTCAGTATCACATTGCGTGATAGTGGGAGGACGAGGTTGAGGTAAATCGGCCATTATACAAAGTTTCCTTCACTGCTATCACTGCACCCAGAGAGTGTGCGCACTTGAGTGACTTGACTGAGGTGGCGGGAGCTGCGGGAAGTCCAGGAATTCAGCAACCCATCACAGCTCGCTGCTAATGTCCTGCCGTCTACTCGATCGCAACGCCTCTACCGGCTGGCCTATCTTGAGCCCTCGGGTGGGGTTATGGGATTGCAGCATTGTTGTCACGTTCACCATTAAAGTGGCGCTAACAGGCTGTTGACGACGTCTCTCATACTGTTAGCCGTTACGTTAACTATTTAAAAATTATAAATTTGCATAGTACGTCTGCATGGTTTGCAAACGTCTGCAAATTGCAATGGCTTGCAATTTGAGGGCAAAACGACGACTCTGTATACCCTACTATACATTTGGCAACGTACCTCGAGCGACAATGTCGCCCGAGTGTCCTTGACAGCCTGTGATAACACCTGGGGAACCTGACCTGACCTCACTCCCCTCTACCTGCCCTGGAATGTCCTGATGGTAGTATTTATAGAACAAGGATACCTAGCTGTTATGCCTTTGTGTGTGTGTGTATGTTTGTGTGATCGTTGATTAAAAGAAAAAGTGAGTGCATTATAACGTAAAACGCAGAGGCAGCTGCAGCATCCTCCTCACTCACAGACATCCTGTTCCACCACCACAGACATCCACCATTTCCTGGTGTGGACGGGCCGTAATAAACCGTATAAATTTGTTTATTACCGACTACAGTAAATTTGCTCGAATTGTCCTCCGTTCGAAAATGTGGTATTAGGTGGGTAAAGTGAGCTTTCAAAAGTGCTAGGATTCTTACCTAGTACATCATCGTGTAGATTTCTTCACTCTGAGTATTTATCTCCCATTTCCAATGGGGGATAAATACGATCTGCTGATAAATACGAGGTCTGGAATCGTCCAGACACCCTCTAATCACAGGTGCCACTTTAAAACTCCTGCCTGCGCTCCTCCTGCCATGCCTCCATCCCCCCCCCAAAAAAAGCATGCATGCGTGATAGCCGTAAAGCGCGATAGCCGAATGCGCGATAGCCGAGGTTTGAGTGTACAATAAACCCTTCATGCTCGCGGGTTTCAGGCTTGTGGATTTGATTACTTGCGGGTTTTCAACCCTTGGGATAAATAATAATAAATACAGGTAATTAAATATAATTTTAAAATACGAAAAGTATTTTTCGTAAAAACTACTGTGCATGCCTCTTCAGTGGCACATAAAAGTCTGTAGTGATGCTAAAATTCGCAATATATGGCGCCTGGCGATATTAGTGCAGTGGCGAGTGACTGGCGACTAGTGTTGTCTACGGACTACGGTAGCCACACACTGGTGGGCTGAGCGCTGCGTGCACACCTCAACTTCCTCAAGCCACCACCAGACCAGACACAATAGTGAACATTTAAGCAGTGCCAACCCAATCACCCTAAAACACAGGGAGGAGCACTAGAGCTAGCTGGTGTGGTGGACAATCTGGCCGTGGTGCGAGAGGCATAGCTTTGCGCCAGCCACCCCAACACAACACACCCTAACACAACCCTCACCGTTGGCCCACAGCGATCCACGGGGGTTCAGCGTCCACTTCCTCCTCCTTCTGGGCTCAGCCATAGGCATATCCATGGTGGTGGTGGTGGCGGGGAGGAATAGTGTTGTGATGTAACCCTGGCAGCGGCTACACGTGTGTCGCGGCCTCAGCTGTTATGGGTTGTTGCTGATGATGACAGTGTTCAGTTCAGTTGTTGGTAGTCTGGCCTTTTTTATCGGCACTCCCTGATGTGATCTTTGATGTTTGATGTTTGAAGAATTTCGTCAGTTATCGACACAGCTGAGATGGATCTCCACTGTAACCAGACAGCTCTCTCTCATACTACCCCTAGAGAGCTGTCTGCTACCAGTGCTTATAGTGTTGGCCGAAGCCAGCACCCCGGGAGGCGGGTTACAAACCCCCGGCTAACACCCGGTACCCGTTCACTGCTGGGTAGACAGGGGCTCGGGTTTTAAGGAAACAGCCCAACTGTTTCCGCTCCGCTCCAAAATTATCATTATCATTATCATTCAAGCAACAAAATTCATTTTCTTTATACCGTAAGCCTATTTTCGGGGCGGGAGGGGTAACTAATGTCATGCTCGTGGATTTACGATACTCGCGGGTGTCTCTGTTCCCTAACCCCCGCGAGCATGAAGGGTTTATTGTACATACATTTCAAGTTAAGTAGGGGATCTCCTATGTAGGGGACTGCACATGCGGACATCAGTCTCTTAACCCCTTGAGACCCAGAATGTAAATTTCATTGTAATTTAGCTACCAATAGACAATTTTTAGGGAATGTAAGCATTATTTTATAGATATGACCAGTTTAATATCCTTGTCGACTAACTAATTTGGTATATTCAGTTACTTTTCGTAATTTTATGGCTAGCAATATACAATTTTTTATAGCAAAGGAAAGATCTGGGTGTGAAGGGGTTAAGGGTCAATAGAAAGAAATAGTTTAAATATATTATGGTAGAAATACAGGCAAAGTCATATAAAAGCATATTGAAGAGTAGATAGAAACCTTGGTCATGTGGAGCGCCCGCTGTAAACAAGCCGTTGTCCAGGGCCCGCACGTACACCGGCGTGTCTCCCAGCTGGATGGCCACAGAGCCCGTCATCTGTGAGGATGTATTAGAACATAAGAACAAAAGAAAATAAGAAAATAAGGAAGCTACAAGAGGCCGTGAGACCTACACGAGGTAGTTCCTGTTACTTAACTCTACCTACATCCACCTTTCATCCCCATCCATGAATTTATCCAGCCTCCTTTTAAAGACCCCTATAGACTCCGCATTGACCACCTAACGATTGAGTCCATTCCAATCATTCACCACCCTATTTGTGAACCAGTTTCTCCCTATTTCCTTTTTAAATCTACGCTTTTCCAGCTTGAATCCGTTACTTCTTGTTCTACCCTGATTACTAGCCGTAAGAACTTTTCCTACATCGCCTTTATTGTATCCCTTTAACCACTTAAAAACTTCTATCAGATCGCCCCTTACTCTACACCTCTCGAGAAAGTGTAAATTTAATAGCTTCAATCTCTTCTCATTTAACAATCTTCTCATTCATCTATTCATTGTTTATAATATAACACTAACACATTCTATGCAGGGAGATAATTGTTCCTAATTGTTGACAAGAGATGTTGCATGATAATGTGTTATTGTATTTCAAAAAATGTTTCCAAATAGACAAGTCCAAATTGGATGTTCATATTTGCCAATAATACAGCTAACCTGGCAGCTTCTATCTGATCGCCAGTACCGTTTCCGTGGAGGGTTGTCCATTGGCTATCTTCCAGCTTTCCAAACAGAATCTTGGTCATCCTTTTTTAGGAGTTTCAGTGCAACTTTTGCTGTTACCCTTGATATATCAAAAGGTTTTGATATAAAAAAGGTCTGGCACAAATCAAAAATTTCTAAACTACCTTCTATTGGTTTCCATCCTTCTCTTTGCTCCTTCATCTCTAGTTTCCTTTCAAACCGTTCTATTGCAGCTGTTGTAGACAGTTTTTGTTCTCCTAAGTTTATTACGGGGACCGACCAGATCAGCTGACATTTTCGTATTCAATAGAGCTCAGTCAAAATTTAACACACGATAGGGGACAAAAAATAATGACTTTTGAGAGATTGCAATTGACAATTGGTCAATCAGTACTGGAATTAGAGCCGAAAATCAGGTTTTGTCCCTAATTTTGAATCCTTTATTTTTGGAACCTCCAAGATTATTTAGTACAATATTGGTTTAGGTCTCGTTGGAAAGAACGTGAAACATAATTATCCTTATAGAAAAGAAGTTATACCTGTTCAGGTTTAAAAGTCATGACCCTCTAAATGTTGATGACCCTAGCAACCCCAGTTTCAACAGTGTTTTTTGTACTCGGAGATCTGTAACTCTGAAACTAAGACTGGTAGGGGAAAAGCTTCTATTACGATAGTCTATGTTCCACGCTCTTCCAAACAAAACCTCAACCATAATGTAGGTCCAATTGTTTTTGAGTTATAAAGCTCTAAATTTGAGGGAAAAAATTGCATTTCAAGAAAACGCGTTCAAAGTTTTAGAAGTGATTTACAAACTAATATTTTCCATAATGTTGGCAAAATAAGGCAATTTTCACTAATTTAGGGATGTTGGATAGGGAAATTTTGCCTCGAGGGATATTCTATTACTTTTGGAGCACTTCCAGCTCAATTACGGAAAATGCTAGCTAGGATGGTTGAGTTTTTATCATTATGAACCGTTTATTTCTTATTTTTGGCCAGTCTTTTATAATTAAAATAAGAAAAAAAGAGAAAAAAAATCATCATATATATATAAGTAGACGCTATAATTAACCAATACAGGGAGGTCCCGAAGATACGAGCAGTTAGGTTCCACCTGGCATACTCGTAAAGCAAAATCTCGTGTAACGAAACACATAACTAATGGTAAAATATAGGTTTGGTTCCAGGACCCCATCAATTATATAAAAAAAAAAAAAAAAAAAAAAAAAAAAAAAGAAGAAGAAGACATGTTTTTCAAGCTAAAATAAACTATAGCAAACACACAGCGTCTATATTACCCACACTGTACTACCTATTCTGTAGAAAAAGCATTCTGAGAGAAAATAGCACACAAAATAACATAACTGCACATTAATTAAACATAAAACATGCATAACAAGCAAAAAAGACGTTGTAATGTAGGGGACGCCGCGTGATACAAGAGAAGGTAGTGTAGCGGTCCCAAGGTTGGGGCCGCACACCTGCTAATTACCCCTAAAGGTCAGGCCGCGCCATATGCTTAATTACCCTTCAGATCACGCCTTGCTAGGGGTGACCTGACTGCGGTCCCAAGGTTGGGGCCGCACACCTGCTAATTACCCCTAAATGTCAGGCCGCATCATATGCTTAATTACCCTTCAGGTCACGGCTTGCTAGGGGTGACCTCACTGGGGTCAACCAAATCCCCCTTTGTCCAGCCAGGGAGTGGTAGGGGGCGCATTTTGAACTTGATAATTTTACTCACCCCAGTTTGAATGTCGTATCATTGGATTTTCGAGTGAAAATAGACCCTAATTTACACATCTCGTATCATCGGATTCTCGTATACCGAATGCTCGTATAACGGGACCTCCCTGTACTATAAAGAATAGAGCCAATCAGTTTCATTAAAGTGGATCACCACTGACAAACCATCCTTCCTATGCAGCCATGCACGGTCCTGCCAAGGCAAGCGAGGTTCATCTTAGAAGCTGTATTAACCTATGAACTCTAGACAAGCCCTTGCCTGGGGTAGCGTCTGGCAGTGCCACCACCCGCCATGATCCACAGTGTCACTATCCTTGGTGCCACTATTGCTGCTTCCATCCTCATCCTTTATCTTCCTCTTCTTTGACTTGTGCTTCTTGTGTGATCTGTAAAGGTTCAAGGTCATCATCAGAATGGATCATGTCCTTCAAAAGGCAAACCTACCGCACTCACTCATAGGGTGAGCTGCCCTAACATATGACATGAGCATATTGCATCCCACCCTATATGCTGCATTGAATGACTTTTGCTTTGGTAGTCTTTTGAAGACGGGACAACCTCCGTAAAAAGTTAGAAAAGCAAAATCAATGGGAAATAATAAAAGAGTCCAAGAAGAGAAGAGACTCAGAAAATTGAGAAGCAAAAGTGAGAAACCTTTGTGATTTGTGAATGACGGAAGGGGACCAAGTGCTAACTAGAAACCCTAATCCTAGCAAATAAATGATCACATATTTATTATATTTATTTCTAAACCTCTAAATTAAAAAACATTTCACTTTCTTAGAAGACGGCTGTTATCTCAAAACTAATGTTTTCTAACTTGTAACCATAATTGAGACATTACTGTCAAGATCATAAACATAAAGATTTGTCAACATTCAGTAATGCCAGGAGAACATTTCCAAAGAATAGTTTTTCTTTATTATGCACTGCAAATTTTTTTAATATTTTTTTGGTCAAAATTTGAGCAAATAATAATAAAAAAACTTTCCCTCAGCAATGCAACAACCTATCATAAAACAAATTCATTGGAAATATTACTGTGAGTGGTTATAAGTGGATTAAATAAACAGTATTTGCATAAAATGTATGCTCCCCATTTTTTTTTTTTGCATTTTTAAAAGTTCTTTACACCCATTTTCTTTTTTTGGGGAAACTATAGAACCAAGTTGAATGAAACTTTCAGATTTTCAAATTTGCACAGCCTCACACTATATACATAAAAATCACCCAAATTGAATGAATACGAATGTCACCCTCTCTATAAGAACATAGAAAATAAGAAAGCTACAAGAGGCAGCGAGATTTCACATGGTAGTTCCTGTTACTTAACACTACCTACACCCACCTTTCATCCCCATCCATGAATTTATCCAGCCTCCTTTTAAAGCTCCCTGTTGACTCCGATAAGAAAATAAGGACAACATGAGAAAATAAGGACAATATAAGAAAATAAGGACAACATAAGAAAATAAGGACAACATGAGAAAATAAGGACAACATAAGAAAATAAGGACAACATAAGAAAATAAGGACAACCTAAGAAAATAAGGACAACCTAAGAAAATAAGGACAACATAAGAAAATAAGGACAACATAAGAAAATAAGGACAACATAAGAAAATAAGGACAACATAAGAAAATAAGGACAACATAAGAAAATAAGGACAACATAAGAAAATAAGGACAACATAAGAAAATAAGGACAACATAAGAAAATAAGGACAACATAAGAAAATAAGGTAAAAAACTATAAGTGCCGGTGGGTCCCTATGACCCTTTCATTACTATGTCGCCGCTGCTGGTGGTCCGAAATCGTCGCTGCGACCATTAGTCAGACTTAACCCCTTCAGTTAGGTAACTGTTCTAGTATTTTGAAATTACAACAAGTATATAAACGGAAAGGGTGGGGAGGGAGAGAATAAATACTACGTCTTACCTGAGTGGATGGGAGATGAGAAGTGACTCACATGGCTTGGGGTGGTTGTGTGGTGAGGCGTTCATACGTCATCTCACTGACTTAATACCATTGATATTGAACGATCAACACCCGGGGTGGAATGTGGGAGCAAAAGGAATACTTAATGAATAACAGTGTAATAAAGTCTTTCAATTGATGAGAAAAATTTGACTGGAGAGAACAATTTAACTCTCGTTATTAACTCAAAACCCAATTGCATATTCGCATCATTCTCTCACGGTAAGATTGTTCGAGAATGTTCTAAGGAAAGAAAAGGGCGTTCATAATTTTAGCGTTATCGCGGAAAACTCCTGAGGTCCATTGCTTACGGAAGGTCTGTACTCTGAACTCTCAAATATCCTAAGAATTGAATGGGGTTGACCAATAGATTAACGTTGTTATTGGGCTTCGGGGCAGTGTTCCATGAGAAAACACCTTCCACGAATTTAAATATCCACAGAGATAATAGGTTTGAGTTGGTTTTACCGGGAGGGGGGGGAGGGGACGAACGAGGGTTCCAAGGAGAAAGAAAGAAGGGGGGGGGGGAGAAAGAAAGAAAGAACATGAAAGAGCTGTTATAAGGAATAAAATTCACCACCTAAACAACTGTAACTATGCTCACTTAGCCTAGAATAAAGAAATAAATTGTTCTTAAGACACTACACATCTCGGAATACCTTATACGTAATACTGGCATTACACACGTTTTTCCTTCGGGATTTTTTTTTTTATCATCAAACAAATAACATACTGAACCTCAGTTTCCTTTCATTCCTTCATCAAAGTTATGTGTGCGAGTGGGACTGACCTATTTTGAATTGACTGGAAACTCTCATATTCTGGAAGTGGCACCTGTCGGTCCACACACCTTGCGTGTCTCAGAAACGAATGTGCAGAGAATGCACGAACATTCGGTGAAAGAAGGGTATCCCAATCAAGCTCCTACCTGGGTAATAACATGGCCGTCAACCTTGACTTAGCCCGTACTCTCGTTGCTAGGATCGTCCCAGAGGCGCTTCCCACTCACTCTACCTGTCATACAATTTCCATTCGCTCTCTCATTCATACTATCTTGCACTTCCCAGCTACACTCGTGGTAACTGACGAGAGCCCATCAAGTCCTGAAGTATCCGCTACACACCAAGTCGTGTTGACTGTAGAGTTGAGAAGCCGTCGACGACTTTCTTGAATTAAAATACACACAAACCTCCATTTCCCGGATATCAGATTTGCCGGACAAAATCAGAGGTCCGGGGATATGTCAGTCTCAGACATTTTTTTTTTTTTTTTTTTTTTACGTTGAAATGCCTGGTCCTGTTCGTAAATTGACAAACTTGTCCGGCGGTCCGAGCGTCTCCTGTCACCCCTGGTCAGTGTCCGTGCCTCCCGCCAGCTGGCAGCATGCTCAGCGGTCGTATTGTTTACATTTGGGCGCACGACACTCACGGTTCACCTGCACCGCCTCCGTTAGTCCCCTGACCCCCACTGCCCCTGGTGCAGGAACATCTTTTGAGACTATTGAACACTTTCTGCTGCCTCCCGCCAGGTGGCAGCATGCTCAGTGGACGTATTGTTTACATTTGGGCACACAACACTCACGGTTCACCTGCACCGCCTCCGTTAGTCCCCTGACCCCCACTGCCCCTGGTGCAGGAACGTCTCTTGAGACTATTGAATACTTTCTGCTGCCTCCCGCCAGGTGGCAGCATGCTCAGCGGTCGTATTGTTTACATTTGGGCACACGACACTCACGGTTCACCTGCACCGCCTCCGTTAGTCCCCTGACCCCCACTGCCCCTGGTGCAGGAACGTCTCTTGAGACTATTGAACACTTTCTGCTGCCTCCCGCCAGGTGGCAGCATGCTCAGCGGACGTAAAAGTCCGCGGCGGGGTAGTTGATATTGGCGGTTGCCGGACAGTAAATACTAGAGTAGGATAAGCGTCTGGGGGTGGGTAATGGCATCGGACCTTTTTTTTTTTTTTTTTTCAGTTGCGATTCCCGGACTTTTGCGGTTCCTGGACCAGTGCTCCCCCCTATTAGTCCGGGAAAACGAGGTTTGTGTGTACCTAGAAGTCTCTCACCGAACCAGGCTGAGCCCGTAAGAAGCAAATAACACCGAACCGAAGTGAAAGTGAAAAGTCAATAATTTTAAGACAGCCCGACTGCACTCATCACTTTGGCCATCACGTAATCCTAACATTTCTTGGCCAATACTTTACATTTAACACTTTTCGATTAGATTTCTAGGAGGTTTCCTCATGAGTAATACCAGGGTGAAGATACAACCACCCGAGACCGAGTGGGTACTATCCTTCCAATTTAACACTATTTGCTCCCGAACTTTTCCATCTTGTTGTTGATGAGACCCTTCATGAATCTTGTTGACGCCATGTACTTCTTGATGGCCTTCAGCTCTTCAAAACTCTTCAGGAACTCCTAGCGGATCTTGGAAACTAAGAGTGTGCCCATGCCTGAGCCGGTGTCGCCCTTCTTGACGGTGGCGTCCACGGTGTCGCCCTTCTTGACGGTGGCGTCCACGGTGTCGCCCTTCTTGACGGTGGCGTCCACGGTGTCGCCCTTCTTGACGGTGGCGTCCACGGTGTCGCCTTTCTTAACGGTGGCGTCCACGGTGTCGCCTTTCTTGACGGTGGCGTCCACGGTGTCGCCCTTCTTGACGGTGGCGTCCACGGTGTCGCCTTTCTTGACGGTGGCGTCCACAGTGTCGCCCTCAGCGGCGGCGAGCAGGCGGTTCAGATGAGGAAAAAAACCCACTAATAAGGGCGGGAAAGGACTATAGATTTTTACCCACTAACCTAACCTGGGCATTAATTACATAACCTAACCTCGCTGGGGGAGGGTGAGTGTTCGCCCCCCCAGACCCCCCTTGTGATATATTTAGTTTCGAAAGGCAGTTGTAAGGGTTCTACTGCAGTTTAATGGATTACAAGGCAAGTAGTTATGTAATGAACATAAATACATCAGAAACCGTAAAGCCAATCGGTATATGTACTGTACCTATTGGCTGGGTCGGTAATGCGCTGGTCTCGGGTGCAATTTCTTATGTAGCATGGGTTCGAACCCTGCGCAGGGGAAGGGAAAAGGAAATGATTTAGTTCCAAATTATGAATTACCAGCCTCCATCTGGTAAGGCCATCAGAGTTCCATGTCTGTTGAAAGGACTATACTGACAGGATTTCAAAAGGTAAATGTGGCCCAGGGCAATGTGAAGCCTTTGTCGGGACCCAGAGTTGCCTCCCATAGATGCATCACCTGGCTCCACCTTACGGCCACAATGCAAGTCTCTGTCAACAGGGCTTGGTTATCCCCCCTTGACCAAGACTGCCCCTTCAGGAATCCCCTTCAGAATACCACAACAGCAAGAATAAGTAAAGAGAAGAGAGAAGATAAGAAGAAGGAGTAAGAAGAACAAGAAGCAGAGAGCTTTCACCGAGAGTCACTCGGTTGATTTAACATGGCGCGCCATTTTGATTTCATGGACGGCAGCGATCCTAGCGGAGGGTGCAGTCCCGGTGCACGCACTGACAGTCGCCCGCGCAGATAGAGGGGGAATCGCTCCTCCTTTTGGTGATGATGGGGTGATAATGGAAGGTGGGAGAGAGGGAAGGAAGGAGATATGAGAGAAGGAAAGGAGGAATAAGGAGTAAGGAAGAAATTGAAGGGATGAAGAGAGTCAGAAGAGGAACTGACGAGGAAAGAAATAAGGAATCAAAGAGAGGGAATTCCTCCATTCACCCATTACCCATCACCCCCCACCCATTCACTCACCCATTACCCATCACCCCACACCCATTTCCCTTGTCTGGCACATTCACCTTTTTGGCATTAAATCAATCAATCACCCCCAACCCATCACCCATCACCCCCCACCCATTCACTCACCCATTACCCATCACCCCCCACCCATTCACTCACCCAATACCCATCACCCCCCACCCATTCACTCACCCATTACCCATCACCCCACACCCATTACCCATCACCCCCACCCATTCACTCACCCATTACCCATCACCCCCAACCCATTCACTCATCCATCACCCATCACCCCCAACCCATTCACTCACCCATCACCCCCAACCCATTCACTCACCCATCACCCCCAACCCATTCACTCACCCATTACCCATCACCCCCCACCTATTCCCTCACCCATTACCCATCACCCCCAATCCATTCACTCACCCATCACCCCCAACCCATTCACTCACCCATTACCCATCACCCCCCACCTATTCCCTCACCCATTACCCATCACCCCCAACCCATTCACTCATCCATTACCCATCACCCCCCACCCATTCACTCATCCATTACCCCCCACCTATTCCCTCACCCATTACCCATCACCCCCAACCCATTCACTCATCCATCACCCCCAACCCATTCACTCACCCATCACCCCCAACCCATTCACTCACCCATTACCCATCACCCCCCACCTATTCCCTCACCCATCACCCCCCATCCATTCCCCATCACCCCACACCCATTCACTCACCCATCTCCCATCACCCCCACCCATTCACTCACCCATTACCCATCACCACCCACCCATTTTGACTTCAGCCAAAACAAAATGTGTGTGGGGGGGAGTGGGTATTGAGATTGGAGACAATTTATTGGAATGACAGGGTTTCGGTATGAAATACAAAAGGAACAAAAGGTGTAATAACATAAAAAATACATCCATCAATACCACTTCAGTTCATTCTTTTAACGTAATACTACATATATTTGCGTCTTAGGGTATTGAAAAGGCACAACACCGTGCACAGTAATGATATAAGCATTGTGACACTTTTGACGAATTGCACCATCCACATAGCGGCGCCACCTGTTCAAAATCCAAAATGGTGCTACCTGAGTGACACCTCTCTGTGAAGCTCTCTGCAAGAAGTCCCCCTCCCCCCCATCACAGTTATAACCATCCTCAACTTGTAGATCCGACAATTTGCAACATTTCTAACATCTACAACACCCGTCGGAAATTAAAATAACATAAAGGTGGTCTGGGGGAGCGAAACACCCCAGCGGGTAGGTTACGTTTTCAATGCCCAGGATTGGTTAGATAACTAGCAGGGGGTTTGGGGGGCACAGCTCCCCAGTTATGTCAGGAGAGTATTGGTCAATAAGGAGTATTGTACTAAACTGCAGTTTCACCGTTGTAAGGGTTAGAAATACTGCAAATGGTCAGATCTTTAAGTTGAGGATGATTGTAACTACGTGCCTTGTAATGCACTAAACTGCAGCAGAACTGTTTCACCTCATTCTAGTACTTTGACGTCATTATAACCCTGAGTGGTATCATTTAAGACTTTTCACCTTAAATAATACAGGTTATAATGGAAAAGAACTGCGCGGTCCCTACTGCCGTTACCACTTACGTTTTCTGTATTATTTTTTGCTGAGTATAATGTGCAGTATTAATCCACTTCTGCGTAACCTTTAAAACTTACACACATATTGAAGAAATTATATAGTTGTCTAATAGCGCATACAGACACCCTCCCCTTCCGGGGCACCCCCACCCTTTAGGAGGTTAAGTTAAGGTTCGGTTAGGGTAATCTAATCCTCTCGGCAGGGCGGGGCAGAGCGGACCACTCGGCGGCTGGCTGGCGAATGCGAGGTGGAGCGGGGCACACTTGTTTTTGCACAATTTCATCACTTCTCTAGTTTCTGAGAAACTGATTATTATTTCCTGGCTAAGTTTCAATGATTTTTCTGATGGAGATACATTGTGATCAATGGAAACGGCGATCACGAAATTGGGATTGGAGAAACGGCGTTGGGGGCATACACTATACTGCGAGTGGCCATCGGTGCTCATCTCCGTGTCATTAGTCCTTAGAGCCTGTGGTAGGCGAGGACCCATTACCCCGGGACACAGGGCTAGTGTGACATCCAGGCTACCACAGTTACCTTTTCCAGGTTTCCCCAGGTACCAGGTATTTATCAACCTCGAAAAGGAGGAAGAACAGCTGTGTTGGCTGGTCACCGACTTGCCCTGGCCCGGATTTGAACGCCCGCCTCAGAGGGCCCGCAGATTGGTAGCCAGGCACGCTAGCCACTACACCACGGAGGTGAGGTATTATTAACCTAACCAAACCTCCTAATGGGTAGGGTGGCCTCTGAACAGGGAGGGTGTGTCTCTATTCGCTATTAGACAACTATATCATTTCTACAATATGTATACAGCCAAATTCCCAACATCCGACCTCCAAACATCCGACTTGTCCAAACAACCGACTTTTTTCACCACCACATTGTGTCTTGTTTTGGCCATTTTTTTTTTTTTTTTTTTTTTTTTAGTTTTTAGAAAACATTGATTTGTGGCTTTATTTATGCGTGAATTTTACTTTCACGTATACCACTGGATCGGCCTTCAAGAGCTGCATCTTTTATGTTCCATACCATTTTGTCTTTACGTTTATGGTTACTGTGATATCCGAACATCCGACTATTCCAATTATCCGACCTACCTTCGGTCCCCCCAAGGTCGGATAATTAATACTTAGCTGTATAAGTTTTTAATGTTACGCGAAAGTAGACAACAAAAATAATACAGAAAACGTAAGTGGTAACAGTGGTAGCGAACACGCAGTTATCGTCCATTATAACCAAAATATCTACATACATGTGCAAAAGCACCAATTTTTGGCAAGGAAAAACTAGTATTTCACTGGACTTAAGCTGTATTCGGGAAAGTAGTGGATCTTGGTTGTAAAGTGCCCTACCAAACTTCTGGTGCTCTACATGAGTATATCAGGCAGCTTCTTGCACTACCCTTCCTCCCAGCAATGTTTGAAACCCTAGCTGACAACGCCACTCCGCCACTGCAGCCACTGGTGGATTACATCAGGACAACTTGGGTCGATAACCCTACGTGGCCAGTCGCTTCCTGTTTTTTTAATACCATGCGTGAATAGTAGCATATCTATGATCTTACTGATTAATTAGACATTCGCTCGAAAGGTTGTGTATTCGGCGAAAATGGCAACTAGTTTTATACTGATAGTATATTATGTGGATGACATAAAGTATATCCGGTAAACACTCTATGGGATGACATAAGGCCAACAATACATAAAAATATATAACCGATAAAGTCTTAAGGAAATGACTTCCCTATTCATGGAAAAATCTCTAGTTAATTATTTAACTACAACGGTAAAATTGAAGTTTAATACAATACATGGACATTGGTTACATAACCTGACATAACTGGGGGGTTCCCCCTAGACCCCCCCCCGCTAGTTCACTAACCTAACCTGGACGTTGGTTGAGAAGCCTAACCTAAAGTGGGGATAACTGCAAAATTATGCATTTTCGACAATTTTGAATATGACCATCATTCTTAAAGGAATCGTCCAGACCATTTCATCATTCCTGATTTAATGTAATCAAATTATAGCCATTATTGCGTATACAAGTTGAAGTTCCCAAACTCGGCAACACCCAAAACTCGGCTATGGTTCCGGATTTTCCAAAACACGGCAGAACACCCAAAACCCGGCGCGTAGTTGCCGGGTTGGCCGCTAGGTGCCACCACACTAGGCCGCTTGGTTTCTCCCACCGATTTGTTTGTTGTTATTGTTCAGTGGTGTTGTGACTGTAGAGTTGTGTACACTGTTATTTTGTGTACTTCTACAGGTCTGTTATTGGTATTATGGCTCCCAAACGTCCTGGAACACCTACTGGTGGAAGTGAAAAGAAAAGGAAGAACAATGTGTTAACTATTTCTGAGAAAATAGACCTTTTGAAGAAGTTGGATGGCAGAACCTCTAAACCTCTAAGTCGGAAAATTCCATTACTCGGCTCGGCACTGGTCCGAGGTTGCCGAGTTTGGGAACTTCAACCTGTATCAACAATATGTTGTCACTGTTTGCATCCAGTCAGCCATTTTTAAATAATCCGCAATCAAAATCTACAAATTCCCCGAGCTTCGAAAACGCTCCTCACGGCAAGCAGACGATGCACCATGGCTTGGTGACGTCACTTGAGGAGGCCTCCCAGCCCCGCGCTAATCCAGAAGCACGTAAACACAAGAGATAAATATAGTACTTGAAGATTTTTGGGTTTCTGATAGATTTTTTTTGCGATATGCCACATGCATACATCCTTTATGGGCGCAGCAAGACAGCTACGCCTTTCCAGAGAAGTTTGCACACGTTTTCGACCGATACAGACAAGTTAAATGTGTGGAAAAGATTTGTGCGGCAGACAAGGGCAAGGGCAGAGCAACACTCCCTTGCCTGTCACACTGTTTACATCACCCCCAAACTTTATCCTTCATCAACCCATCCCTTAGCCACACCATAGCGTAGCCTTGTATGGCAGTCTGCATCACAAACAAGTCAACAAACACTCCCTTGCCTGTCACACTGTCTACATCACCCCCAACCCAAATCCCGTTGTTGCATAAAATAGGTAACGCCGCAAAATAAGTACCTCCAGCAACCACAGTACCACACACGTCCTGGTTAATCACTTATAAAGGAGTATTTTGTGGTAAATAAGTAAGAAACGGCGGGGGTGTGAGGTAGGGCGCTACTTATTTCGCGGCGTTACCCATTTTATGCAACGCCGTAGCCAGAGCTGGGCAGTATTTAAATACATTTGCATTTAAATACGTATTTAAATACATTTGTGTATTTAGAAATGTATTTATAAATACATTGGTAGTCATGTATTTAAATACAGTATTTAAATACATTGTATTTAAATACTCATAATATAAAAATGTAAATACTTTTTTATCAGTTAATTTGGCCATAAACCCGCCCAACTATCTGGCAATCCTGATGTTAAAGTGAACCAGTGTTTCCGCTTTTAAAGAAATTTCCTTATTTTTAGGAAATTTAGGGCTGAGAAGGAAATTGCTAAGGAAAACCAAAATCTAAGGAAATCCTAAGTAAATCCATTTTTTTCGGACATGATAAAATTTGTGTATATCTAAAATGTATTTACAAATGTATTTATTATATATAAATACAATTGATGTATTTAGTATCTAGTATTTAAATACATTCAATGTATTTAGTACCCAGCTCTGGCCGTAGCCACACCATAGCGTAGCCTTGTATGGCAGTCTGCATCACAAACATGTCAACAACACTCCCTTGCCTGTCACACTGCCTGCCTTCCCACCGGCATATTTTCCAAGTCTATGCTATAATGCTACTACAGTAAAACCCTTATAACTCGGCACTGTATAATTCAATTTTTTTTTTTTTTTTTTACACACACACCTATGCTTATAGCGCGTGTAGGCAGTGAGCTCCAGGGGTGGGATGGTAGGCCCTGGAGGCTCACTCGAGGGCTGTGATGGTTGGCCCTCGCCTGTGGTGGCGCAGGCAGGATTGTTATAGTGACGCCTGTGATTAGCTCATGCCGCCCCCTGTGTCCTCCCATGCACTCACAGTCGAAGGTAGAGTTAATGGACGGGGCATGTGGGTGTTCTTAGGCCCTCGACGGTGCAGAAAGATTTCAAGTGGATTTATGGGTCTCACTCGGGATCGAACTCGGGTCTTCGAGAAAGCCACCCGGTGACGCTAAGGACTCTGCTACCGCCTCACCTGAACTGCATCTCATGGTTTTCACTCAGCATATCATGCCCTCACAACCTCTTGTGTGAACATGTAAACAGAAAGGCGGCAAAAAATAATGTATCTCGGCATATTGATGTTATAACTGCATCTCTTCGCTTACACTCGGCATATCGTCAGTCACATAAAGTCGTATTTTTGTCCTTTTGCTCTTTTCCTGCAGGCTCAGGCTCTTCAATTTCATTCCCTTCCTGCTGGAGACACCCTTGCGTGATGGAGCTGACATCTTGAAATACAGTATGATGTATTCCCAAAACACGTAAAATAGGTGGCAAAGTAAAGCAAAGGTCGGGAACCAGCGTGTAGGCTGTCAGCTGAGCCGTGTTTATGTCGTCAAAGCACCGTCTTGGATACGAATTCCGTTTATTGTTGAAATTGAAAAAGGATTGGTTTCTGCTTCAAAAACACAACAAGCTTGGTAGGAGCCAAAATAATAATCTATGCAAAACATTGCAAACAATATCACAAAGTAGTATAACACACATTTCAGCAAGTGTTATTGGATTGGGATTCGTAATCCAAGACGGTGCTTGGACGACAAAAACACGGCGCAGCCTACGCGCTGGTACCCGACCTTTGCTTTACTTTGCCACCTATTTTACGTGTTTTGGGATTACATCATACAGCACTGTATATCAAGATGTCAGCTCCATCACGCAAGGGTGTCTCCAGCAGGAAGGGAATGAAATTGAAGAGTCTGAGCGTGGCCACCGAGATGATAAGGCCTGGTGGATCGCCCGTGACGTCACACCATAAGAATACAACCCGCTCCGCTCCCCGTACAAGTTTACCTACCCAATATAATGTTTATCAGTATAAAAGATATACTGTTATCTTCGGAAATGTTTGTTCTATAATATTATCAAATAAAAAACCGTAAAACACACAAAGAAAAATGCCATTATGAGACTTTCAAGAAATATGCATTAACTTAAACTCTTCGCCATTTAATATTTTGCTCGCAAACATTTTACATGGAGAATATCAATAGAAGCGGAGTTTAATTAGCTTTCCATTGATATATTTCGTTTAGTGATAAATGAATTAGCGCCATGCATAAATTAGCGTTAACTAAATATAAAAAATCATGAAATCGGGTAATTTCCTACCTAATATATGTTTATCAGTATAAAATATATACTGTTATCTTCGGAAATGTTTGTTCTATAATATTATCAAATAGAAAACCGTAAAACACACTAAAAAAAATGCCATTATGAGACTTTCAAGAAATATGCATGAACTTAAACTTTTCGCCATTTAATATTTTGTGGGAAAACGTTATACATGGAGAATATCTTAGGCTTTTTTGTCTACAATTTCAGAGGTTCACAATGGCGAAAAGTAAGAAGGCACGCAGAAGACAAGAAATATGCAGAGCAGCAAGACAGACACAGCTACAGAGAAGAATGGAAGCAACATAATGTAAAGGAGGGTCGGTGATCACCGCACCCGCCCGCCGTGGCGTGCACTTCAAGCACCTCACAAGCCACCCAAGACTGCACCAGTCCTAGCACCTCTTCGCACCCCAAGCCACGTCCAGCACTACCTCTCCCATCTTCATTTCCATCTCCAGAGAAGGTGCCATCCTTATGAACAGTACACAGCTGCGCAATCTGTTCTTCAATATGATATGTGGCAAGTGTAAGAAGAAGGTGGAGGTTTGCAACATCTGCCTACATCGCCTCTGCCCAAGAGAAAAGAGATAGAATGAGACACCAGACACCAAAGCACAAAATGGAGAAGAAAAGAGCAGAGGATAGCAATGAAGAAATCAGGACTGGAAGGAAGAAGAAGGGCAAGGAAGAAAGTTCTTGGTACCAGGCCGGGGCGTACAAGGACTACAAGATGGTCGTATAGATTCCTCCCTCCCCCCCATGCACTATTTACTGAAAATGTCGTTTTTTGAGTATGTTACATTGTTCATTATGGTCTGATAATTTTATACATTGTTTCATAATGATAGTACGTTTTTTTTTATAATTTTTTTAGCATATAAGTAAAGGTAAGCAAAACTTTAAACGCATTTTCTCAAAACCAAAAATCTTTAACTTTAAATGAGATTTTCTCAAAAAGTTACCAACCAATACACGATCTGTTTTCTTTGTTCAATAGAGGAATAAATGGAAAATAATTGCATGCCAGATTATTGCTCGAACTGAAAATCCAATCATTTAATTGAAGAATCATTAGGAAAAAGTGTCAAAAAAATAGTTTAAAAAAAATTCCCTAACAATTAATTTCTATCCTATCTAAAATTCCTGGCATGGGAATGTAGCATAATGTCTTGTCTACCTACCATGGCAAGCAAAATACCGTAAGTTCATTTTTTGTAGAGAAGATCTGATTTAAATATACGGTGAAAAACCTACAAAATGGCTTTTAACTCAGAAACCATAGATTTCAGAGGTACAAAACTATTGAACAAAATAATGTACATTTTAATATCTATTATGTGTAAAAATTTCAGCTTGATTGGGTAAGAAATAATGGATATGAATTTCCATTAGATGCTCCCCTTAACTAACCTAGGGTATCTATATGAAAGAGGGTAACGCCATTCATAGGCCCTATGTTAAGCGCTACTGGGCGCCATCTTAGCGCCAGGGCCTCTTCGTTCACTCTAGACCCGGGGAAGTTCTCAAGGCATTACCCCGCAGTATATCATATTATACATAACTAATACATGTATGAAGGATAGACTGTTATCTTCGGAAATGCTTGTTCTATAAGATTATCACATAAAACATAGTAAAACACATTAAATAAAGGTCATTATGAGACTCTGAAGAAATATGATGAACTTAACATTCACTTAAAACTCGTCGTCATGTATAACTTTGTGGGACAGCTTATAAGATGGAACATATCAATAGAAGCAGAATTTTATTAGTTTTCCATGGATATATTTCGTTTTCTGATAAATGCAGTAGTAGCATGTATAAATTAGCGTTAACTAAATAAATCGCGACGGCGGCCGCTCTCTCTCTCTCTCTCCGTGAAGAGAGAGAGAGGAGAGAGAGAGAGAGAGAGAGAGAGAGAGAGAGAGAGAGAGAGAGAGAGGAAGAGAGAGAGAGAGAGAGAGAGAGAGAGAGAAAGTGAAAGAGAGATATGAGAGAGATGAGAGAGTAACCAAAAACTTTTCTAATTCTCTCTCTCTCTCTCTTAAATATATATATTATATATATATATAATATATATATATATATATATATATATATATATATACATATATATATACATATATACATATATATATATACATATATACATATATATATATATATATATATGTATACAGTAAAAGCCTTATAACTCGGCACGATAGGGGCTCTGGCCCTTGCCGAGTTATTCAATGTGTCGAGTTATGCAATGTCCTCTGATATGGGAAAAAAAAAAAAGAAAAAAAAAACCACATAAAAACTACACTTACCCAGTGAACGGGTAGCAGCAGGCATATACTCGTAATCCAAGGAGAGGGGAGCCTTGTTGTGACATGTAGAAGATGTTAGGAGGACTCAGTCGCATTTTAACACTGGTATCACTTTAATCACTTTATAATCACAACTCTGTACTGTATTGTATACAGTACTGTACCTGTACAACTTAATTTTACATCACTTGAGCACTTACTTACTGCAACACTATGCCTTGTCCATTAACTCTACCTTCGACTGCGAGTGCATGGGAGGACACAGGGGGGCGGCATGAGCCTCTAATCACAGGCGTCACTATAAGAATCCTGCCTGCGCCACCACAGGCGAGGGCCAACCATCACAGCCCTCGAGTGA
This sequence comes from Chionoecetes opilio, assembly GCA_016584305.1. Lineage (NCBI taxonomy): Eukaryota > Metazoa > Arthropoda > Malacostraca > Decapoda > Majidae > Chionoecetes > Chionoecetes opilio. The sequence continues at coordinate 39,511 of JACEEZ010023046.1, forward strand.
GCCTCCAGGGCCTACCACCCCACCCCTGGAGCTCACTGCCTACACGCGCTATAGGCATAGATGTGTGTGTGTGTGTGTGTGTGTGTGTGTGAAAAAAAAAAAAAAAACGCACAAGTCCTTGCCTTGCCGAGTTATATCAAATTCAGAGTTATAGTGCCGAGTTATAAGGCTTTTACTGTATATATATATATATATATATATATATATATATATATATATACCGTATTTGCCGGCGCATAAGACGTAGTTTTTTCCCTTAAAAAGGAATGCAAAGTTCAGCCTGCGTCTAATGCGGCCATATTAGCGCATGAGAGGTCGGGCAGAGAATGCAGAACAGCCGGTGGTGTATTACTAAAGGGGTCTAGAGTGATCTGTGTTGAGCAGTAGTTCACTGAGCACAAATTTGTAACTGTGTTATCAACAGTAATGCATAATACTAAGAAAAGGTTGGAGTTTAAGAGAAAATAAGAGCTGGGGCAACAAGATAGCGATTGTTGCTGCAAAGATGGCCGTGTCAGATGTAAACATCATTCACCCCCCGCTGCTGCTCTCCACTGTAAAACGTCTGATATCTCAAGTCTGCCGCTTCACCTGGGATACTTCACTCGGCGACGCCCTCCCCGCACCCACCATGGGTCATTACCGCTCAGACTCCTCCCTGCACCCATGGAAAAGACAAACATCCCGCATATCAGATGTCGCCTTAACCCGCATTCGACCTGCAGCTGGTGTTGCAGCTGTGTCGGCGAGGACAAGTCAGGTCAGCGTCAGGTCACCTCTAATCCTGGTCCCAGACAAGGGGGTGGCCTAAGCTGAAGCTGATGCAGGTGTGTATGTGTTAGCGCCGCTACAGTGGTAGGCAAGGTGGGATAGGAGACAGCATAGGCCTTTGTACCACCGCGACCCCTCAATCCTCACCCCTGTACCTCTACGGATAAGGAAACTGTTTGAAAGAGTGCTAGTAAAAAGGCTGCAATGGTACCTGTAGACGGGACAAAAGTCTTCCACACGGTACACCAAGACCAAGACCCATCACGGCGCCACACCGTCCGCCTCAAGGCCGAATCACACCATACCATCATGGTGACATTGGTGACAGGGCACCGTCTCATCACATCCGTTAGAATTTCTTACATTCAAACAAATAGACGTGTTACACTAAACGGTGCGCCGCCGCCACGGCTCCAATACATCACCGTCCTGTTACGTAACGGTTTCTGGGGAAGAATATTTTAAAGTAATGAGACTGTGCCGTGCTGATAATTGTCGCTTTCTCAAGGCTTTATGTACCCAAAACAGTGTCTTTTAGAGTTCAACTCCTCTTCTTCATCCGACAGAAGTGCTATTAATGCAAATTTCTTCAACCATAGCCTCTGAGGCACCATGTCTGCTTAGAGGGTGAGCAGGAACTGCCGAAAATGACGGAACCGTGACGAATAGTGTGAATACAAGGCACGGCTGACGGAACGCTGCCGTGATTTCAGAGTGTGAACCAGCCTTCACCTGTACCTTCCTGAAGAAGACTAATCAACCCTCGCGACTGTGATAGATTCATAGGTGTAAACCAGGGCAAATATCGTCGATCCCGACAACGGTGCCCTTCAACAATTACAACAATAACAACAAGGTAGAGATGGTTACCTTTACAGTCTTACCTAAATATCTTCGTAAAATTTTGTTATTGGGCAACCACCGATTTCGAGGCCGAAACTTAATCCTCCTGAATAATTTTGATGTGTTTTGAATTAATCTGGCTCTCGTTTTTGTCGGAAATCAATGTTTTTTACATGCGTGTGTGGGGGGGGGCAACCTGCCCCTCCAGGTCCGCCCCGCAAACATTTTTACACTTCATACTGCCATAGTATTGGTAATTCTCGTTTTTTTCTCTATATCATCTGTTACTAAACCAAACCCCACCTCTAACCTAACCTAATCTGATTTAACCTAACTTAACTTTCTGGCTGAAATAACGGTAGATTTTCGGTACTACGTGTAATGCCATTATTATTCAATTGCGCCATGGGAAATGGGGCTCAAAATACTCAGAATGAAGAAAGCTACACGATGGTGTAGGTCATCGTCAAAAGTCCAAGGACTTTTGAAAGCCCACTACCAAAATAATACCAATATCTATACTGCACATTTTCCACAAAGTCTAAACACATAGCAGAAAAGCAACAAAGGCATACCTACAACATTAAATCTAAGCTATATGTCATAGGTAGCAAATATTAGAATATCAATTCGTGGGGGCATCCTGCAATATATTATGACCGATTTTGATTACCCTGTCATTCCCTTGACATTTTAACTACGTGCAGTATAATTTTTCATTCACATTCCCTGCACTGTGAATATTGTATGCAGGTACATGCTCATAATCATTGGCTTTCCCCTACAAATCCTTTTATTTTTTAAATAACTATTGATAAATTTACGATTTTTGTTTTTCCCACAAAAACCAATATTTTTTCCCCCTCAAAACCTTCTTGTAAAATAGGGGTGCGTCTTATGCGGAGGTGCGTCTTATGCGCCGGCAAATACGGTATATATATATATATAATATATATATATATATATATATATATATATATATATATATATATATATATATATATATATATATATATATATATATATATATATATATATATATATATATATACCGTATTTGCCGGCGCATAAGACGCAGTTTTTTCCCTTAAAAAGGAGTGCAAAGTTCAGCCTGCGTCTAATGCGGCCATATTAGCGCATGAGAGGTCGGGCAGAGAATGCAGAACAGCCGGTGGTGTATTACTAAATTGGTCTGGAGTGATCTGTGATGAGCAGTAGTTCACTGGGCACAAATTTGTAACTGTTATCAACAGTAATGCATAATACTAAGAAAAGGTTGGAGTTTAAGAAAAAACAAGAGCTGGGGCAACAAGATAGCGATTGTTGCTGCCAAGATGGCCGTGTCAGATGGAAACATCATCCACACCCCGCTGCTGCTCTCCATTGTAAAACGTCTGATATCTCAGGTCTGCCGCTTCACCTGGGATACTTCACTCGGCGACGCCCTCCGCGCACCCACCATGGGTCATTACCGCTCAGACTCCTCCCCGCACCCATGGAAAAGACAAACATCCCGCATATTAGATGTCGCCTTAACCCGCATTCGACTCGGGCCACACAAGTTGACACAACAGTTGGAAGGAGATGATAGAAGGGAGGCAGAAAATGGTGATGGATTTTCGCTGGACTGAGTATTGTTGATAAATGGAATAGTGAATCAAAGAGCGTGTTAAAGGTTTTTTTTTAATGTGAGCGGTGAGAGGGAGGTGTAGTATCTTGGGGAGTCTGTCTATACACACAAGGATGGAGAAAGGGCGTCGTGGCTTTGTTGTTTATTTGACAGCGAGTGGGGACTTTGGACAGTGGGGAATTTGTACAACGTGGGGACAAGAGGTGCGCGGCGTGTGTCTCTGTGTGTCCTGTGGCTGACTGAATTACCTGGCTAGTGTTGCAGTTGTGTCGGCAAGGACAAGTCAGGTCAGCGTCAGGTCACCCACTAATCCTGTTTCCAGACGGGTGGGGGGTGGGGGGGGTGGGGGTGGCCTAAGCCGATGTAGGTGTGTATGTGCGTGTGTGTGTGTTAGCACCTCTACAGTGGTAAGCAGGGTGGGATAGGAGACAGCATAGGCTTTTGTACCACCTCGACCCCTCAATCCTCACCCCTGTACCTCTACGGATAAGGAAACTGTATGAAAGTACAGTGTACTAGTAAAAAGGCCGCAACGGTACCTGTAGACGGGACAAAAGTCTTTCACACAGTAGCTACACCAAGACCAAGACCCATCTCAGCGCCACACCGTCCGCCTCACATCATGATGACACTGCACCGTCTCATCACATCCGTTAGAATTTCTTACATTCAAACAAATAGACGTGTTACACTAAACGGTGCGCTGCCGTCACGGCTCCAATACACCACCGTCCTGTCACGTAACGGTTTCTTGGGAAGAATATTTTAACGTAATGAGACTGTGCCGTGCTGATAATTGTCGTTTTCTCAAAGCTTTATGTACCCAAAACAGTGTCTTAAAGAGTTCAATTCCTCTTCTTCATCCACCATAAGTGCTATTAATGCAAATTTCTTCAACCATAGCCTCAGAGGCACCATGTTTGCTTAAAGACTAATCAACCCTCACGACTGTGATAGATTCATAGGTAAAACTAGGGCAAATATCGTCGATCCCGACAACGGTGCCCTTCAACAATTACAACAATAACAACAAGGTAGAGATGGTCACCGTACAGTGTTACCTAAATATCTTCGTAAATATTTGTTATTGGGCAACCACCGATTTCGAGGCCGAAACTTAGTCCTCCTAAATAGTTTTGATGTGTTTTGAATTAATCTGGCTCTCGTTTTTGTCGGACATTAATGATTGTTTACATGTGTGTGTGGGGAGGGGGGCAACCTGCCCCTCCAGGTCCGCCCCGCAAACATTGCTACGCTTCACACTGCCATATTATTGGTAATATTAGTTTTTTCTCTATATCATCTGTTACTAAACCAAACCTCACCTCTAACCTAACCTAATTTGATTTAACCTAACTTAACTTTCTGGCTGAAATAACTGTAGATTTTCGGTACTACGTGTAATGCCATTATTTTTCCAATGCGCCATGGGAAATGGGGTTCAAAATGCTCAGAATGAAGAAAGCTACACGATGGTGTCGGTAAGAGTCATAGGATTTTTGAAAGCCTACTACCAAAATAATACCAATATCTATACTTCATAATTCCACCTAGTCTAAACACATAGCAGAAAAGCAACAAAGACATACCTACTACATTAAATCTAAGCTATATGTCATAGGTAGCAAAATATTAGAATATCAATTCGTGGGGGCATCCTGCTATATTATGATTTATGACCGATTTTGGTTACCCTGTCATTCTCTTTACATTTTGACTAGTATGATTTTTCATTCACATTCACTGAACTGTGAATATTGTATCGAGGTACATGCTCATAATTATAATCATTTGCTTTCCCATACAAATCCTTTTTTATTATTTTTTTAAAATAACCTTTGATAAATTTACGATTTTTTTTTCACCCTCAAAAACACAAATATTTTATTTTTCTAAAAATCTCTTTGTAAAGTGGGGTGCGTCTTATGCGGAGGTGCGTCTTATGCGGAGGTGTGTCTTATGCGCCGGCAAATACGGTATATATATATATATATATATATATATATATATATATATATAAAATATATATATATATATATATATATATATATATATATATATATATATAATCATAGACCACTATACAGTAAAAGCCTTATAACTCGGCACGATAGGGGCTCTGGCCCTTGCCGAGCTATTCAATGTGCCGAGTTATGCAATGTTCTTCTCTGATATGGTATAATAAAAAATAAAAAATAAATAAATAAATAAATAAATAAAACAAAACATTAAAAGCATAAAAACTACACTTACCAGTGAACGGTAAGTGAGTGTAAGCGAAGAGATGCAGTTATAACATCAATATGCCGAGATACATTATTTTTTGCCGACTTTCTGTTTACATGTTCACACAAGAAGTTGTGAGGTGGCGTTGAGGTGGTCACCGGGTGGCGTTCTCGAAGACCCGAGTTCGATCCCGAGTGAGACTCATAAATCCACTTGAAATCTTTCTGCACTGTCGAGTGGCCTAAGAACACCCACATGCCCTGTCCATTAACTCCACCTTCGACAGTGAGTGCATGGGAGGACACAGGGGGCGGCATGAGCCTCTAATCACAGGCGTCAGTCCAGGGCCGGATTAAGGGGGGGCTACCGGGGCTCTAGCCCCAGGGCCCCCACCAAATGTATATTAGCTTTAAGCAGTAATATTAAAAACATTGGCAATTTACAAAACAAAAACATATTTGCCTGTCTCTGTTTCATCCTTTATCTCTGAATACCAGTCTATGCATTAATAGTTCTTTGCCAAACATAGGCCTCAAAATACCCACAAAAGAGCTTAATTTTCGTGCGAATATAGGGCCCCCACAAAAGCTGAGCCCCAGGACCCCCACAGCTCTTGATCCGGCCCTGGGCGTCACTATAATAATCCTGCCTGCGCCACCACGGGCGAGGGAGAAAAAAAAAAAAAAAAAAAAAAAAAAAAAAAAAAAAAAAAAAAAAAAAAAAAAAAAAAAACTTTGTCTTTGCCATGCCGAGTTATATCAATTTCCGAGTTATACAGTGCCGAGCTATAAGGCTTTTACTGTATACCTGAACTGCGCACGGAATATCGGCCCGTCGCACAAGGGGCTGAAGTCGGAGGGCCGCTCGGATTCATATACAGGGAGGTCCCGTTATACGAGCATTCGATATACGAGAATCCGATGATACGAGATGTGTAAATTAGGGTCTATTTTCAATATACGAGATCGAAAATTCAATGGTACGACATTCAAACTGGGGTGAGTAAAATTACCAAGTTATTTACTAAAGTAAATTACAAGTTATTTACTAAAATTATAAAGTCATTTACTGACTATATGATTTTACCTAAGGTTGTACCATAACCAATCTGAAAATATGATAATTCTGGTGGCTCGGTACGACAATGTGGCCTACAAAAATTCACATCTCTGTTGGCAACACTGCAGGCGGACAACAACAACACGCGCTTGCCAACCTATCTCGAGCCTTGTTTTAGCGTGAAAATATGTCAAAATGTACGACGAAGTCATAGACGAGGTGAGTGAGAGGTGCAGGAAGATGTGCCGCGTGTGTGTGGGGAGGGCGGGGAGGGTGTGAGAGGTGGAAATAGCCAGCTCTCGTGTGTCTCAGTTGGGGAAAACGTGAGGAAAAGTGAACGATGGACTGAACGATGTACAATGATTCAGATGCGCAGAGACGAGTTTGTGGGCAGTGGAAGAGGTCTGCGCACCCCTCCCTTGTCCCTTACCTACCCTACCCTCTCGAGTCTAGTGTATCACGCGGCGTCCCCATGAGTACATACAACGTCTTTGTTGCTTGTATGTATTGTGCCTTGTGAGTCAATTTTAGTGATTTGCTGGTTTACTTAATGCGCTTATTGTGACTTATTTGTGCTCTGTCCTACTGTGCTGTCACACTCTTAATTCACTGTGTTTTGTGTGGTGGTGTGGTGGTGCGGTGGTGTGGTATATAGAGCCCTATATTTGAGAGTTTGAGAGTTTGTTGTGTTTGCTATAGTTTATTTAAGCTTGAAAAACATGTCCTTTTTTTTCTTTTTCTTTTTTCTTTTAATTGATGGGGTCCTGGAACCAAACCTATATTTTACCATTAGTTATGTGTTTCGTTATACGAGATTTCGCTTTACGAGTATGCCAGGTGGAACCTAACTGCTCGTATCTTCGGGACCTCCCTGTATATATATATTTGCATCATATAGA
>JACEEZ010023046.1:49438-56216 GCA_016584305.1 Chionoecetes opilio
ATGTATAAAATTGTATATACACGCTCCCTCATTTAACCATGGTTACTTTTCTTGGGAAATGTGGTTAAAGGAAAAATGCTTAAACGTCCTTTTTCCCTTTGACTCCCTTATAAAAGTCGAGATACGTTTTTTACAAAAAAAAAAACACAACCTAACCCTCTCATAAAATGCGTCATACTTTAAATTTTGTGAGCATAGACATATGAAATATAATTAATATTTTAAAGTTAAATGATATATAGAAGTTGTTCACTATATAGAAGAATACTTTAGGTTAGGTACAAAGATGGTGGCTGGGGGTGTCGGAGAGTTTGGGGGGAGGTGGGGATCATCGTCGGGAAAACGTAGAAGTAGAGCGGTGGGGATGTTCAGCAGGTTTATGAAGAATGATGTTTAGTTTTCTGTTGTGCTTGGGGACTTTTTTTTTGATGAAGCTCTTGTAGGCGGAGGCACTTTTTGACTGTGTTTTTAAATTGAGACTGCTTCACGGTTTTGGGTGTTATTCACAAAGTATGAATGCCACTTTTTAAAATTTTGGGGATAACTCAGCTAAGATCTTTCCCAGTTAAAGGGAAACTCGGCCTGGGGCATTTCCTCTGCGTTTTTCCCCCTCTAGTGCTGACTGTTCGATGGGATTAAGTCTTCGTTGCGAGTTCTATCATGAGATGCCAACAGCTCAACATATCTTCTTCTCCCACTTCGTCCATACCAGCTGTATGTAAGGTTAAAAATTTCTCGCACGACAGGGGTTTGGGTTTAGAAACCTTTTAAAATTGGGACACATTCGGCCCCAAAATTTTTAACAAACCCGCATTTATATTTGGTGGGGACCTCATCCCCGGATTCAGCAAGTTGCAAAAGCACTTTATGTTGAATTCCTTCCCAAAATTTACGAATGGAGAGATTTTCGTCACGTCCCCAGCTTAATAACACGGGTAACAAAAAAAAATGTTTTTAAAAACGTCAGGGTTTTCCAGCTGAATTTGACTAATTTTATGCTCGAGTCCGAAAGACCTTGGTTTTGCTCAATCAGGCAGGTTTTTTTTCTACGAAAATTTAAAAAAAATCGATTTTTGTAAAAAAAAAAAATTTTGCGGATCATACTGAGAAACCCTGAGATTTTTTCCGTTTTTTCCTCAAAAAATAAAAGTCAGCGTATCCAAAATTCATTCAGTTTTTATTTAGTCCATCAAATTTGATAAGCATAATTATCATAATATTAGTATAAGAATGAGCTTTAAACGTGACACAAAAGTTCAGAGTTCACGGCATAAATCGGCGTTTCTTCGATTCCCGTTTTGTGAGCAGCTGCTGGGTTGTCTCTCTTCAGCGACCACCCAGTAGTCCGCCATCATGACTGCGTCCCACCCCCTGGTACCTCTCCTCCATTTGGCGCATGCCATGATGGAACCTTTCTCCCTGCTGGGTCGCCCCATCGCCCCAAGGTTTTCAGGAAACTTCTCCATGTGGTGAGAACAGGAAGTGCATCTTAATATCATCAAAACACCCGATTTTTTGGGAAAGGCCTCTATCATGCTGCTGACGGAGTCTGGGGGTTTGCTGCCTTCGTGTTCCCCAGGAAGTTTTTCCCCACCTGCACAAACGATTTCCACGCGGGGGCACTCTAGCGTGTTTCATGGAGTTTTGGAACTCTGTGTCCTTTATGAGCTGCCGTATCTGTGGGCCATCGAAAATGCCGGCCTTCAGCTTTCAATGGCAGTCCAGGAAAGGCTCGGCACAGGTAGTTGAAGCACTCCATCCTTGTCCAGAGCGCGCGTGAAACTGTTTTTCATTAACCCAAGCTTCAAGTGTAGCGGTGGGATCAATATCTTCTCCCGGTCAACAAGAGGTTCGTTTATGATGTTCTCGCCCCAGGTACTAACTGCTCTCGCGCCGGCCACTCTTTCTTTACATAGTGCTGGGCTCTGTCTCGACTGTCCCACATGCATAAAAAGCATGGGTACTTCGTGAACCCGGACTGCTGACCAAGTAGAAAGTTCACCATCTTCAAGTCGACGAAATGAATCCATTGGGGGGGGCTCCCTCATATTGGATTTTGTCGAGCACGTACTTCACTGTTCATATTTCTCTTGAGAGTTGTGGAGTGCGCAAGAGGGATTGAGGCGAACGGTTTTTCCCCTTGTGGAGGAGCACACACTTCAAAGAGCGCTACAGCTGTCAATGAAGAGTCGCCAATCTCTCGGATCGTATTAGGAGGCGCGGAGTTTTAACAAGAAGAACCGGGGGAAAATCTCGGCAGTACACGAGGTCTTCCTCCTGGCAGAAGTAGCCCATGTAGGCCTCATGCCTTCTACGAAAGGAAAAGGATACGCGCGTCCTTGCCAAGTAGATTTTTCTCTTGAGTCTGGAGGCCACAGCTCGAGGAAGTCTTCGACAATCTGAGATCCCGAACCAGATCATTAAGCTCACATTGTGAAAAGGGCTGCGGACTATCTTGTGCTTCAATACTCTTTTCTGTATATCCCGCTCGTCTGTACTGGTGGCCTCGTCGTCGCTGTCGGGAAGCTCTGTGACGCTGGGTACAGGAATTTCTTCGCAGTGAGCCAGTGGACGGCGGGCAGATGGAAGGTCGGGGTACTGGAGGCTGTGCCGATTCTTCCGGTTGATGCCATTATATTGGGTGGCGCAGAAGTAACAATCCGATGCATGGTCAAACGGGTCCCCCCAAACCATCGGAATCCCAAACTTCAGTAATTTTTCGCGCCCTTTCGTCCACCGCCGGAGTATTTTCCCCGCACGTCTTTTCACACCGTGTGCGGTGCCCAGGACTTATCTTGGTCACCCAGCTTGACTTTAAAGTAAGCCCCGTAGGCGCGCTTCACAAATCCTGTGATGGGTTCTTCCTGTCCCCTGACAGCGTGTATTGTCCGCAGAATGTAGCAGAAAACGTTCAGGATTATTCCTTGCATGACCGTCGCGCCGAAGCCATCACAATAAACTGAAAGAAAAAAGAAAGATGCAGCTGAGTGTCAGACAATGAAATTTTTTGAATTTTAGAATTTTGAAATTTAGAATGGAGTTTAAAGGTGAGAGGATTGATTTGATTGGCTAATTGTGGAATTCCCTTTATTCGTGTCTGTGCATTGTAATTCGATATATTCTTCAAGAAAAAATATGATTGAACTCAAAACCCCTGATATTAGCATATGTATAGCTCGTCAGGTAGGCCTATGGCTGTATCTCAAAAAAAGTTGACCTGATAGAGCAAAATCAATGTGATATTCGGACCAGAACACCTAAAATTAGGTCTAAATCAACTGAGGAAACCCCTGACGATTTTTGGCTGTTACCCAGTGTAATTTTCTGAAGGTACGACGGAGATAATAAGCTTTAAAGGTGCAATTGCCCCTTGGTCCATTGGTTGGATTAGTGATGTGGTGTTTTTTGGTAAAAATTCCACTCGAATGTGTTCAGACAAGTCAGAAAGGTTGTTAGGGTGGGTGGGGGCGTTGTCAAGGAGCAGCAGTGCATTGTGAGCAATATTCTTCCTCCTACAGTAGCGCTCCACAGCAGGGCAAAAATAATTGGTGAACCAATCCTGGAATATGTATTGGTTGGTCCACGCTTTTTTGCTAGAGCGGTAAATGACTGGCAGACATTCCTTAGCATGACCCTTTAAGGCCCGAGGGTTTTTTGAATAGCCAATGAGGAGCGTCTTTAGCTTGAAATCACCCTCTGCATTGCCACCAACCAGCAGTGACACTCTATCCTTGGAGGCTTTATGACCTGGTGCTTTCTTCTCCTCCCTGGATATCACTGTCCTCTTTGGCATTCTCTTCCAGTAGAGTCCAGTTTCATCAAAGTTGAACACTTGGTCTGCTGTGTACCTCGATAATTTTCTTGAGCACTGGCAGATAAGCCTGAGCAGCTTCTTTGTCAGCCGACGCTGCCTCCCCAGACTGTGTTACCGAGTGCAGATGATTCCTGTTCTTGAACCTTTCCAACCAGCCCTTGCTTGCATTGAATGGTGGAGGAGCAGCAGCTCCACTAGGTCCAGCACTTGCCTCATCCTTAGCCAATAAATCATCATAAAGTGAGCGAGCTTTTTCCTGCATCAAGATGTTCGTCATTGGCGAGTCATCCGGCTGCACATGTCGTCCACCCATAATGCCAACAGTCTTTCCATCTCTTCCATGATAGGTGGACGATGCCTTGTAGCTAACTTTGCTGTCAACGGAGTAGCATTCTTCGCACTTGTTTTAATTTTGTCCTTGTCCTTCTTAATTGTCACCACAGTCGACGGAGCAAGGTTGAACAAATTCGCGATGTCTTTCAATCGCATCCCTTCATCACTTTTCTTCAACACTTCTAATTTAGTTTCTAAATTTATAGATTTTCTACACTTTTTAGGCTTAGGAGCACTAGCACTACCACTAGCAACACGCTTAGTAGACATTATGCAGTCGTTTCACTCGATAATGGACGATATAACAGAAGCACTGGAAATCCACTGTTTATCTGTACCGCGCAAAACGTAAACAAACCATACGGGGGGGAAGCTGAGCTGTGCTGCTTGTTCGTTGGTTCTTTTACAGGGTAGTATATTTATAATATATTTTATTTGTGGGTTGTTGTACATTTTCTTCTTTTTATCATTTTTTGCATATTTTATTGTCGTAAATTTGTGCGTAACTTCGAATTTTTATATGTTAATCGATTTTTGGTATACAAAAGTTTTGTGCGTAACTGAAATTGCGTTAATCGAACCTGCGTTATACGAGGGATGAGTGTATATATATATATATATATATATGTATAATATATATATATATATATATATATATATATATATATATATATATGTATATATATATATATATATATATATATATGTATATGTATATATATATATATATATATATGTATATGTATATACAGGAAAATACCTTTTATCCGGATACCCAACAACCGGAATAACCCAATAACCGGAATTTGTGGCAGGTAAGTAAATAGTATTAAAAAATAAAAAATTAACGAAATATTTAACTTTTAATTTTGCCGCCGTAGACGTGAGCGCCACCTATCGCCACCTGTTTATTCCCGCCATAATGCGCCATGCGCTATGATAATTCAGTGTTTATCAGTCCGTGGGCAAGGTCAGTGCTACCCGACGACCGGAGTGGTATTTTGAGTCATCCCACATACCACCCAACACACACACACACCCACACATCCCACCCAACACACCCACCCACACATACCACCCGTGTATGTGTGTGTATGTGGGTGTAGTGTGTAAAATAAAAAAGTAACGAAATATTTAACTTTTAATTTTGCCGCCGTAGACGTGAGCGCCACCTATCGCCACCTGTTTATTCCCGCCATAATGCGCCATGCGTCTATGATAATTCAGTGTTTATCAGTCCGTGGGCAAGGTCAGTGCTACCCGACGACCGGAGTGGTATTTTGAGTCATCCCACATACCACCAACACACACACACACCCACACATACCACCCAACACACCCACCCACACATACCACCCCTGTATGTGTGTGTGTGTGTGTGTGTTGTGTTGGGTGGTATGTGTGGGTGTGTGTGTTGGGTGGTATGTGTGTGTGTGTGTGTTGGGTGGGTATGTGTGGGTTGTGTGTGTGTTGGGTGGTATGTGTGTGTGTGTGTTAGGTGGTGGGTGTGTGTGTTGGGTGGTATGTGTGTGTGTGTGTGTTGGGTGGTATGTGTGGGTGTGTGTGTTGGGTGGTATGTGTGTGTGTGTGTGTGTTGGGTGGTATGTGTGGGTGTGTGTGTTGGGTGGTATGTGTGTGTGTGTGTTTGGTGGTATGTGTGGGTGTGTGTGTTGGGTGGTATGTGTTGTGTGTGTGTTGTGTGTTGGGTGGTATGTGTGGGTGTGTGTCATACAATACAAACAATCATACAATATTATGTTTATTTTTAGTAAATGCATCTTTCGTAAGTATACTTACCATTAACCGGGACTTTCCATTAACCGGCTACCCGGGAAGTCCGGATATATCCGGATAAAAGGTATTTTCCTGTATATGTATATATATATATATATATATATATATGTATATATATATTATATATATTATATATGTATATATATATGTATATAATATATATATATATATATGTATTATATATGTATGTATATATATATGTATATATATGTATATATATATATGTATGTAATATATATATATATATGTATATATATGTATGTATATATATATATATATATATATATGTATATATATATATATATATATATGTATATATATGTATATGTATATATATATTATATATATATGTATATATATGTATATTATATATATATATATATATATGTATATATATGTATATATATATATATATATATGTATATATATATATATGTATATTAATATATGTATATATATATATATGTATATATATATATTGTATATATATATATTTATATATATATATATGTATATATATGTATATGTATATATATGTATATTATGTATTATATATATATATTATATTCTCGTTAATATTTTTACAGCTTCATGTCATTCCCCTTTTTTTTTCTGTTCTTGTGCTGGTTTTTTTCCTGCTTTGTTATTACCTTATCCTATATTTCTTTCCTTTTACACACTCTTTCCCCCCTGATGAAAATATGATTTTCAAGAAACTGACGGCAAATTATACAGCACATCAAAACTGCAATATTCTCGTCTTGATGAGGCACAGCGATGCTGTATGAGGCAAAGGATTGCGCACACCGCACGCCTAAATCACGCTAATTTAATTTT
>JACEEZ010023046.1:57570-80070 GCA_016584305.1 Chionoecetes opilio
GAGAGAGAGGAAAAGGGGAGAGAGAGAGAGAGAAAGAGAGGGGGAGAGAGAAAGGAGAAAGGAGAAGAGAGAGAGAGAGAAGAGGATTTAGCTCGAGGGAAGTAGGGGATTTAACATGGGGGAGGAGAGGAAGAAGGGGAGGAGAGGAAGGGGAGGGAGGAAGGGGAGGAGAGGAAGGGGAGGAGGGGAAGGGGGGAGAGGGGGAAAGGGGGAGGAGAGAAGGGAGGAGAGGAAGGGGAGGAGAGGGGGAAAGGGAGGAGAGGAGGAAGGGGAGGAAAAGGGGAAGGGGAGGAGAGGAGGAAGGGGAGGAGAGGAAGGGGAGGAGAAGGGAAAGGGGGGAGGAGAGGAGGAAATGAGGAAAGAGGTGAATACATAGAGAAAGAGATATTAGAATGTAAAAGTGACAGAACTCATGAAGGGGTAAATAGAGAAGCGTAAAGATAATGGAAGAGAGAAGACTAAAGAAAGAGGAAGAAGAGGAGGCAATGGAAGGGAACAAGTCAAAAGATAAATAATAGAAGTAGTGAGAGAGAGAGAGAGAGGAGAAGAGGAGAGAGAGAGGAGAGAGAGGGGAGGGGAGGAGAGAGAGAGAGAGAGAGAGGAGAGAAGGAGGGAGAGAGAGAGAGAAGAGGAGAGGAGAAAAAAAAGAGAGAGAGAGAAAGAGGAGAGAGAGAGAGGAGGGAGAGAGGAGGGGAAGAGAGAGAGAGACGAGGGGGGAGAAAAAGAGAGGAGAGAGAGAAACCCATTGAATTGAAAGCGGTAGCCAGGAGGGAGAGAGGGAGAGAGAAAGAAAGAAAGCGATGGAAAAGAGAGGGGAGAGAGATAGAGAGAGAGAGTGAGAGAGGCTTTTTCGTCCCCTCGCCATAAGACTCATGACACAGTGACATTAATATGGGTTTTTCGCCTTTACTTGGCCTCCCGACAGACTGTTCTCTCACTCACACAGTTAATCTTAAGCCAATTCTCGGAGGATTATTGCATTATTTACACCCCACGCGCTCATCTCCCCCCTCCCCCCCCCCTCCCCCCCCTATGACTAAAAGTAATAATGAAAGAATGAAATTTCATCTCCATAGAGAAAAGAAAAGTGAAATAGATTCTATATATAAAAAACCATCAGAAATATATTTGATACGTAACAATAAATCGAGTAATAATGGTAAAAATAATAATGATAAAAAAAATGATAATAAAAATAATGATAAATAACAAGGTAGTTAAGGAAAAAAAATATATATATATAGTTTACAAAATAGAAATCTAATTAATAAATATTTTCTTTGTTATACAGTGTGTGTGTGTGTGTGTGTGTGTGTGTGTGTGTGTGTGTGTGTGTGTGTGTGTGTGTGTGTGTGTGTGTGTGTGTGTGTGTGTGTGTGTGTGTGTGTGTGTGCGCGCGCACGCGGAAAATGTCATCTTAGTGATAGCAGTCTCGTTTATTTTTTCAATTTTTAAACCATGAGTCGACGGGAGAAGAGAGAGAGGGGGAAGAGGAGAGAGAGAGAGAGGAGAGAGAGAGAGAGATGAGAGAGAGAGAGAGAGGGGAGAGAAAAGAGATATCAGCTTACATATATGGATATTTTTGCTACATAATCTCTCTCTTTTCTCTCTCTTCCTCTCTCTCTCTCTCTCTCTCCTCTCTCTCTCTCTCTCTCTCTCTCTCTCTCTCTCTCTCTCTCTCTCTCTCTCTCTCTCTCTCTCCCTCTCCCTCTCTCTCTCTCTCCCCATCAAGGCGTTAGTATGCATCGTAGTTATACAAAACCTGGAGAATTTTAAAGCAGCAGAGAGTGTGCGACGTGATGTACTTTTTGACAAGAGAGAGAGAGAGAGAGAGAGAGAGAGAGAGAGAGAGAGAGAGAGAGGAGAAAAGGGAGGAGGAGGGGAGAGAGGAGAGAGAGAGAGAGAGGAGAAGGAAAAGAAAAGAGAGAGAAGAGAGAGAGAGAGAGAGAAAAAAAAAATCATTATCGGAAACAGTTGAGCATGGAGGATCAAAAGAATGAAAAAAAAGAAAAAAAATGGATGCAAGTAAAAAAATTAAAAAATAATAATAAACATAATACCTATGAATAATAATAATAAATTAATAATATAAGTATATGCAGGAGAACTAAAAAAATACTTAATATAATGTAATGATTATGCAAGTAGGAGGAGGAGGAGGAGGAGGAGGCCGTAGAACTGCTCCCACGTGTATATAGGTAGGGATATGAGAAGAGGAGGAGGAGGAGGAGGAGGAGGAGGAGGAGGAGGAGGAGGAGGAGGAGGAGGAGGAGGAGGAGGAGGAGGAGGAGGAGGAGGAGGAGGAGGAGGAGGAGGGTTAAGGAGATGGCGGGGTATGATAATTTTACCTTGGGGGAATGTGTTCATGTTTTAGAGAATGAGATCTTTACTCAACCCCCCACCTACCCCCTGAAATCTCCCCCCGCCCCTCTACCCCCTAAAACCTCCCCCCCCCATATGTGTCTCCTAAGAGGGGGGGGATAACGAGGGGCTTGTGGGTAAGTACTGCTCCTTAGTAATTCACTTCCCAAGGTCAGGAAGAAGGGGAAAAAAGAGAGGGAAAAGGAAAGAAAAGGAGAGAAAAGAAGACAGTATTATTATTATTATTACTATTATTATTACTATTACTATTACTATTATTATTACTATTATTATTACTATTACTATTACTATTATTATTACTATTACTATTATTATTACTATTACTATTATTATTACTATTACTATTACTATTATTATTATTATTACTATTATTATTACTATTACTATTATTATTACTATTATTATTATTACTATTACTATTACTATTACTATTATATTACTATTACTATTTTTATTATTTACTATTATTATTTTATTATTATTTTTACTTTACTATTACTATTATTATTACTATTACTATTACTATTATTATTACTATACTATTACTATTTTATTTTATTATTACTATTACTAAATTATTATTACTTAAATTTCTATTACTATTATTATTATATTATATTACATATATTTCTATTATTATTACTATTTTTATTATTACTATTTCTATATTTTTTATTACTATTACATTATTATTTTCTATTACTATTACATTATTATTTTTATATTTTTATTATTACTATTTCTATTACTATTATTTATTATTATTTATTTCTATTATTATTTCTATTACTATTACTATTATTATACTATTTCTATTAATATATTTTTATTATTATTACTATTACTATTACTTATTATTTATTATTTTTATTTCTATTACTATTATTATTATTATTTCTATTATTTATTATTACTATTATTATTTCTATTATTATTATATTACTATTAATTATTATTACTATTTCTATTACTATTATTTTACTATTATTATTCATTTTTATTATTATTATTACTATTACTATTATTATTACTATTACTATTACTATTATTATTACTATTATTATTACTATTATTATTACTATTATTATTACTATTACTATTACTATTATTATTATTATTACTATTACTATTATTATTACTATTACTATTACTATTATTATTACTATTATTATTACTATTACTATTACTATTATTATTATTATTACTATTACTATTATTATTACTATTACTATTATTATTACTATTATTATTACTATTACTATTATTATTACTATTATTATTACTATTACTATTATTATTACTATTACTATTACTATTATTATTACTATTACTATTACTATTACTATTACTATTATTATTATTATTACTATTATTATTACTATTACAATTATTATGATTATGAATATGATGATGATGATGATGGTAGTAGTAGTAGTGGTGGTAGTAGTAGGAGTAGTAGTAGTATTAGTAGTAGTAGTGGAAAAAATAAAATAAGGGAAGGAAAAGGAGAAAAAGGAGAAGTAAGAGGAAGACAACAATACAGAAAATTCCAAAAAAATAAGGAAAAAGAGGAACAGAAAGGAGAGCAGCGGCAGTATAAAGAAAAAAAGAAAAAAAAAAAAAAAAAAAAAAAAAGTGAAACAAAAATACCTCCAAAAAATGAAGGAAAGGTAGAGGAAGTACAAAGAGGAAGAAACAGAAAGCTCTTCCCCCAAAACACACACACACACACACACACACAAAACAAACACATGAGCCACACACTAAAGAGACAACACACGCATCCCTTCGTCAGTAGTTCAACAAAACACGTTCATCCCCCTAAACATGTATCAACACGAAATAACACATAAACACACGCATCTCATTCACCACACATGTTGACTAGGTAAGCTAGACGACCCGCTTCTCTCAGGTGTGGCTTTAATTACCTTGCCTGGACGCATTCTCCCGTTCTCTGGTACAGTATGTGGTATGGGGATGTCTCTAGCCAATCACCGCTGTCCAATCTCGTGACGTCATTTGGGGGTGGAGCTTACGTGATCGCTGGGCTATAATACGTAGGGTTTACTTAATATTAGACTAACAAAATTGTTCTATTTAACCTAACTTAACCTAAACTAAACCAACTTAATTTAACCTATACTAAATAAATTATGTTAAATAAAAACTGATTATAGCCAAGTGATCACGTAAGCTCCACCCCCATGTGACGTCACGAGCTTGGACAACGGTGATTGGCTTGAGACATCCCCATACTGCATGCTATTCCAGAGAACGGAAATATGCTGCCCGGACGTATATTCCCGTCCTCTATGCGAGTATGTGGTTTCCGAGTGAAGAAACTTGGCTGTAGCTCCGAAACTTACCATAGGAAATTCTCGAAAATACCTTCATTGTGATTTCCACGCAAAGTTGCCATGAGAGGACCAGGAAAACCTAACCTACCTTATCTGTAACCTAACGTAACCTAACCCGCCGTGTTTAAGAGTAAACGCCACATACTCTTCCAGAAAACGGGAATATGCTGCCCGGAGAGGTGAGAGGCAACCCCGTCCACGTGTTCGAGTCCCGCAGGTGGACAGGTGGACAGGGACAGGTGGAGAAGAGTAATTTCATATTTTAACCAGATTACCAAGCAGATGGTTGGGTAGGGGGTGTTGTATTGGGGGAGGGGGGAGGAAGGGTGCTATTCCTGGTTAATTTGTCGTATCTCCCCTCCCCTTTTCCCCTCTGTTTTTTCTCCCTTTCCCTCGGTTTAGAGATCCCCCTTACCCTCACACTTTCCCCTTCATGTTTCCCCTCTTTCTCTCCTTTCAATTTGGTTTATTCCACTTTTCCCCTTAGTTTTGTTCCACTTTCCCCTTCTTCCCTCGCTCTCACATCCCTCTTCCCCTCAATTCCCCTCGGATCTGTGTTTTTAGTTATCTTTCCCTCCATCTCTGTTATTCAACTATTCCCCATGGAGTGAGTTCCCCTTTTTGGTGGCTTTTACCTCTCTCTCTCTCTCTCTCTCTCTCTCTCTCTCTCTCTCTCTCTCTCTCTCTCTCTCTCTCTCTCTCTCTCTCTCTCTCTCCCAGGTCCTCCACCAAAACCCGATTTCTCCCTACCAATCCTCACCACTTTCCCTTATTCTTTCTCCCCTCTTCCTCCTCTCTCTCCCCTCTTCCTCCTCTCTCCCCTCTCTTCCCCTCTCTACTGAGCACTTGCTGGGATGAGTACGTTGAGTGAAGAGGAAACTGGGTGAGGGAAACACAGTGGGAAAAAAATATAGATATACTGATAAGAATAAAGAATCATCTTAAATATAATTCGAATCCTAAAAGATGATGTCGCAATAAACAAATTCCAGAATAATAACACAAAAACGATAAAACAAGGCAGCCATATTTCTAAACACGATGCAAAGTAAAAGTAAATAAATAAACGTAGGAAAAGAAACAGCCTTAATAAATAGCCCGTAAAAAAAGTACGTACTAATCTGTCCCTGAAAAAAAAGATGAAAAAAATAACATGAAAAACATATGTGATAAAAAGCTTTTAAAAACGGCTGGAAATGTGTATAGAAATATATATGAACTAGATAATTAAAAAGATAAAAGAGTGTGCATGGTGAGAGAGAGAGAGAGAGAGAGAGAGAGAGAGAGAGAGAGAGAGAGAGAGAGAGAGAGAGAGAGAGAGAGAGAGAGAGAGAGAGAGAGAGAGAGAGAGAGAGAGAGAGAGAGAGAGAGAGAGAGAGAGAGAGAGAGAGAGAGAGAGAGAGAGAGAGAGAGAGTTTTTATTTTTATCTAGATTTCCAAGTAAGATATAATACACAATGAAATAAAAGTTTCCATTAACTATCTACCTTCGCTATTTTTCTATTCAAAATCTATCACATAATAGACATCTTATCAACTGCCTACACATGCATCTACTCAGACTATCAATTTATCTAATCATCCGTCTATTCACATGTCTATTTATACATCAAAGTATGCATATGTATCTCTGTTATAACCATGTGCTTATGTTTCTATCATCCTTTGCTAATTCATGTAGCAGAGAATATACATCGCATTGTAACCCTCTGTATCTTTCTTTCATTATGTATTGGTAGGCCTATGTATCTTTGGATATAAGAACACCATCCTTAGGTGCGATTATTCAATCTCCGTTTTCACGTGTTTGTGAAGAAATATATTTTCATATATACTGCAATGATCAACTAAATGCGTAGGACGGTAGGAGTAGCCTACACGTGTTGCCCCTTCAGCAGTCCCGCGAAGGTTCCCCGAGCGTTGGGAGCGACCCGCACGTCACCCACCCCGACGCCTCACACCGCCGCGACTGTGTTCATAGTACACGGCTTTAGTAATATTGTGTTTACCTCTTAAGCCTTATGGGCATCAATAGTCCCTCCAGATGGTCTCCAGACAAAGGAAGGAAACGCATGGTTTAGTGTAGTTATTCCTATGGGCAGGAATACGAGTACGAGTTCGGATGAGGGGTTCAAATATATCTTCCCTTTTTCCTTGTAGGTGGAACTCCATAGCTCAGTGGTAAAGTGTTGGTCTTTCAACACACGTGTGGTCCATCTACACGTGGGTTCGAATCCCTAACAGTCCAATATGGACAACTTTACCGAGCATGGATCATTGCCTTATGAAGGTAAGGATTTGTGTTCTATAATAACTTTCATGAATGTTCTCATAAAACTACTTTTATTAACTTTTATAGAGATCCTTTTTATAAACGTTATAAATACGTGTGTGAACTTGCTTTATATTTACATAATATTACGCGACCTAAACATGCAAAACCAAATGTCATCATTAATTGATGCTAGTGTCATACCGTAAAAGCAAATAAACTATAATACTAATAAATCAAAAATGCAAATTATAATACTAAATAAATTAAGATATATGAATAAAGAATCTAATAAGATTTTGTTTATATAAATAAAAAAGAGGTAACACAAAGCCCGCTTAGTTGCCAGTCCCTATAAAGAAAACAGTAAGAGAATATATAACAGGGGGTGAGCCATTTTAGTTCGGGAGGTGTCTTGTCACTCTTCTCTTGAAGAAATTTAATTCGTAGGAAGGTGGAAAAATAGAAACAGGAAGAGAGTTCCAGAGTTTACCAGTGCAGGGGATGACAGAGTAAAGATACTGATTAACTCTTGCATTAGTAAGATGGACAGAATAGGGATGAGAATGAGTAGAAAGCCTTGAGCAGCGAGGCCGCGGGAGTGGGGGAGGCATGCAGTTAGCAAGTTCAGAAAAGCAGTGAGCATGAAAATAACGGTAGAAGATAGCAAGAGAAGCAAAATTGCGGCGGTGATTTAAAGATTGAAGATAGTCAGTCAGAGGAGGTGAGTTGATGAGACGAACATTGGTCTCATCAATCAGCGGTGGTGAGGTGCAAGTACAGAAGCACAGTTTTTCAGAACAATAGGAGGGAGTCCGTCAGGAGCGTATCATCCTTCTGAGGATCTAGGCCAGAAAGGGCAAAGAAAACATCATTACGAAGGATCTTAATAACAGGTCTCACATAGTCAGAGTATGGAGGAGAAGGAGGAACAAGCCCTTCATCAACCAGAGTGGAGGAACATTTAGATACTAGACAATAGATAGAGCGTATCCATATTTTTTTTTTTTAATGTAATATCTTTATTTTATAAATATTATTCTATCAATTCCGGGAACTATTGGTCACTGCATTTGTATTTCATAAAACATAATAAATGTAAGAGGAAATAAATGATAAGGTAAAGACATGAGAAAAAAAATGCAAGACCAGCAGCCACATGATATAAGAATATAAGAAAGAACATAAGAAAATAAGGAAGCTACAAGAGGCCGTGAGACCTACACGAGGTAGTTCCTGTTACTTAATTCTACCTACATCCCCCTCTCTTCCCCATCCATGAATTTATCCAGACTCCTTTTAAAGACCCCAATAGACTCCGCATTGACCACCTGACGACTGAGTCCATTCCAATCATTCACCACCCTATTTGTGAACCAGTTTCTCCCTATTTCCTTTTTAAATCTACGCTTTTCCAGCTTGAATCTGGAATGATATAACTTATATTGTAGTAACAGATACAAAAGAAATGCATGTAGTCCCTAATAACCAGTCAATGTATTCACGTATCCCTACCTATAATACATAAGGAGAGTTATTAGGTAGACGTATCATGTAACACTGCATCACTCCCTCGTTACCTCCTCAAGCGTGTAACATCGTCGGCAACACATGCGGCAGGGCTGAGGGGAAGGTCAGAGGGGAAGGTCTGAGGGGAAGGTCTGAGGGGAAAGTCTGAGGGGAAGGTCTGAAGGGTAGGTCTGAGGGGAAGGTCAGAGGGGAAGTCTGAGGGGAAGGTCTGAGGGGAAGGTCTGAGGGGAACACCGTGGCAGCAGCAGAGGCCGCCTGTGAGCCACCTGGGCCCCGCTCCCCGACGCTCACCTTTAAGGCCACAGCGCCACGGCTTCGCCAAATCACGCCCGTGTGAAATACCGAACTTGTAGTGAGCAGTGGATAGATTTTTTTTTCTGTGGGGAAAGTACGCTAACAACCAACCAACCTGTTTTTTCTCTCTCTCTCTCTCTCTCTCTCTCTCTCTCTCTCTCTCTCTCTCTCTCTCTCTCTCTCTCTCTCTCTCTCTCTCTCTCTCTCTCTCTCTCGATTGATACTTGTCTTTTGTAATAGTGGTAGTAGTTATTTGTAGTTTCCTCTTTTTTCAGGTAATTTCAAGATAAACTATTCTAGCAAAAAATAATACCATCTCTCTCTCTCTCTCTCTCTCTCTCTCGTATTACTCTTCATGTTAAAATAGTTTCCATCTCATGAACTTACGTAAAAAAAGGGGAGCCACAAACACAACTACAACTACTACTACTACAAAAGACAAGTATATCAATCAACCCCACTACAAAGGAAAAATAAAAAGTAGTCACCGAGACGGCAAATCATCCCCGCTTATAATTTCCATTTGATCCTCGGCCTAAAGCCACACAAGACAGGCCGGGGTCTTGGCGAGGCAGGGGGGCGTGAGGAACCCTGGATGGAGTTTGCGTCAGGGTGAAAGGAAGGGAGACAAGAGAAGGAGGCACTATAGGAAGGAGGAAGGAAGGGAGACAAGAGAAGGAGGCACTATAGAGGAAGGAGGAAGGAAGGGAGACAAGGGAAGGAGGCACTATAGGAAGGAGGAAGGAAGGGAGACAAGAGAAGGAGGCACTATAGAGGAAGGAGGAAGGAAGGGAGACAAGGAAGGAGGACTATAGGAAGGAGGAAGGAAGGGAGACAAGAGAAGGAGCACTATAGGAAGGAGGAAGGAAGGGAGACACGAGAAGGAGTACTATAGGAAGGAGGAAGGAAGGGAGACACGAGAAGGAGTACTATAGGAAGGAGGAAGGAAGGGAGACACGAGAAGGAGCACTATAGGAAGGAGGAAGGAGGAGGAAGGGCTCTATCTAGGGGTGAGTCTCGTGTTGTCTCTAGAGCCTCGCTGCAGACTCTATCATTGAGTAGGTAAAGTGATCGTGTTGGGGTAGCGAAGGATCACTCTGGAATCTAAGGCTTTGTATTGTTTTGCTGGAACGAGATGGATCGAGGGAGGGAGGGAAGGCAAGGAGAAGGAAGGAGAGAAGGAGAGAAGGAGGGAAGGAGGGAGGGAGGGAGGGAGGGAGGGAGGGAGGGAGGGAGGGAGGGAGGGAGGGAAGGGAAGGAGAGAAGGAGGGAGTGAGGGAAGAAAGGGAGTGAAGGAGATGAATTAATATAGAGGGAAGGAGATATATTGAAGGAGAGATATGTAGGAGATATGTATGTGAGTGAGGAAGGCAAGGGTAGAATGGACTGAAGTATGGATGTAAGGGAGGACCATAGAAAGCAATGAAGGAATAGGGAAAGAAAGAATGAAGGAAAAAGAAGGAATGAAGAAGACGATAAAGAGATGCGTGTCTTTGGTTCAATCTATGACGCATTATTACTTATTATTCTTAATCTTTCTATATCTAATTCATTTCCTTCTCTCCGTCTCTATGTCTTCTTTTGTAACCCTTTAACCCTGCTCCTCCTTCCTTCCCTCCTCTTTCCTTCCTTCCCTCCTCTTTCCTTCATTCCCTCCCTCCCTTTACTCGTCTTTTTACATCCATACCTCCACTCTATTTTTTTCATTATCTTCCTTTTCTCAATCTCTATATCTTCTTTAAGAACTCTACTAACCTTGCCTCTTCTTTCTTTCCTTCATTCCCTCCCTCCCTTTACCTGTCTTTTCTTTCCTTCCTCCACTCTATTTTTTCATCCTCTTCCTTCCCTCCGCCTTCCGTCCCTCCTCTGGTAAGCCATCAGCATATCTCATCAACTTTTACACTTGCCTTCACCGCCCGCCGGACAATATTTATGTTTCATCATCTTCCCTTGAATCAAAAATTACTCTGGAGAGAAAATTCCTCCAAAATATTATTAAAGTTGGCTGTGTTCTCTTCGTCGCCGCGAGAGACGCTTCGGCCAAACTTAATTTTCACTCTGGAAGCGAAAGTCAAGTAAGTGACGGAAGGAGTCAGGGCTATTCTCCCTGTACGCACAAGAGAGAGAGAGAGAGGAGAAGAGAGAGAGGAGAGAGAGAGAGAGAGGAGAGAGAGGAGAGAGAGAGAGGAGAGAGAGAGAGAGAGAGAGAGAGAGAGAGAGAGAGAGAGAGAGAGAGAGAAAAGAGAGAGAGAGAGAGAGAGAGAGAGAGAGAGAGAGAGAGAGAGAGAGAGGAGAGAGAGAGAGAGAGACGAGAGAGGAGGAGCGAGAGGAGAGGAGAGAGAGGGGAAGAGAGAGAGAGGAGCGAGAGAGGAGGAAGAGAGAGAGAGAGAGGAGAGAGAGAGAGAGAGAGAGAGAGAGAGAGAGAGAGAGGAAGAGAGAGAGAGAGAGAGAGAGAGAGGAGAGAGAGAGAGAGAGGGGAAGAGGTTTAGAAAGCCCAGGGAAGTGCCCTAAACAAGAATATATATATTTGTATTTCCTTGGTTAAAGAGTGTGGAAAATATAACGAAAATAGAAATATTGTGTTTCTGCTGTGTGTTGCCGACCTAAAACTATCATAATACAATTTCATGCACACAATATCAAGAGTCAAGTGTTGGTATTGGATAAATGCACCGCGGCCACCTCCCCGCCACCTACACGATCCAATTCCCTTTGTACTTTTGTTTCTCTGAGGTTCAGATTCAGTCCAATTCATCGAATCCTTGTAATCTAAACTTGTATTCCTCCCTTTATTTGGAATGATATGATATTTGTAATTTCAGGCGAGTGTTTCATTTCACACTCAATCCAAATCTTTTGTGGTGAACGAACACATAAGAAACACAAACCAATCAAACTTTCCCAGAACTTTCTCCAATCATTTATACATTTCATTAATTAATTTCAGACTCAAAATTACACGAGGGTTTTATATTTTGGCTTCGGGTTGCCACGCGCCTCCCCTCTCCCCTCTTCCCCTTTCCCCTCACCATCCTGCCAATTTCTTTTCCATTTCCCATGTTTGATTTCCGTTTTTAACCCCTCCGCTCTTTACTCGCCTTCTCCCTCACCTCCACATCCGCCTCCCCCCCACACACACCTGCACATCCCCCTCACACACACCTGCACATCCCCCCCACACACACCTGCACATCCCCTCCCCACACACACACCTCCACATCCCCCCCACACCTGCACATCCCCCCACACATACACCTCCACATCCCCCCCACACACACCTGCACATCCCCTCCCCACACACACCACCTCCACATCCCCCACACACCTGCACATCCCCCCCACACACATACACCTCTACATCCCCCCCACACATACACCTCCACATCCCCTCCCCCACACACACCTGCACATCCCCCCCACACATACACCTCCACATCCCCTCCCCCATACACACCTCCACATCCGCCTCCCCCCCACACCTCCACATCCCTCCCCCATACACACCTGCACATCCCCTCCCCCCACACACCTCCACATCCGCCTCCCCCACCCCCCATATCCTCCCCCCTTCCCCCCACACTTGTACATCCGCTTCCCACACACGCGTCTGACACACCTATGTTATTATTATTAAGAAAAAATAATTGCAGAGGCTTTGATACATACAGCTTTTCTCTTATATACAATTCGATATAATAAAAAAAAGTCATAAAGGTTAATGATCATATTTCGTCTCCATGACATAATTCATCACAAAAAATACCAAAACTAATGAATAAAGCAAGATTAAAACTATTTCTTGGCAGTTTATTCAGTTTCTTTCTTATGTCTGTGTTTTCAAGTGTCTTTTTTCCATGTATCTTATAATTTTTCGTATCAAACTTATTTCTTATTGGACGTTTTATCCATTATTTTCTTATGTCTGTGTTTTTAAAGTGTCAATTTCCATATTATTTTCTTATGTCTGTGTTTTTAAAGTGTCTTTTTTCCATATTATTTTCTTATGTCTGTGTTTTTAAAGTGTCTTTTTTCCATATTATTTTCTTATGTCTGTGTTTTTAAAGTGTCTTTTTTCCATATTATTTTCTTACTAGCCGCAAAGCCACCCTCCGGGCGGACTTTTTGGCTAGCTCCTGCGGAGGGCTATTGGTGGGCCTTCGGCCCACCAAACATGGACTCTCCAGATAGCCCCTTCTAACTTTCCTGAAATCATGGATGTAGAAATGTATGTATTCCCCCCACCCATTCACTCACCCATTACCCATCACCCCCCCTCCATTCACTCACCCATTACCCATCACCCCCACCCATTCACTCACCCATTACCCATCACCCCCCACCCATTCACTCACCCATTACCCATCACACTCACCCATTACCCATACCACACACCCATTCACTCACCATTACCCACACCCCCACCCATTCACTCACCCCTTACCCATCACACCCCACCCATTCACTCACCCATTACCCATCACCACACACCCATTCACTCACCCATTACCCATCACCCCCCACCCATTCACTCACCCATCACCCCACCTATTCCTCACCCCTCACCCATCACCCCCAACCCATCACCCCCCACCCATTCACTCACCCATCACCCCACACCCATTACCCATCACCCCACCCATTCACTCACCCATTACCCATCACCCTACATCAAGGCTTCCTCAATTCTCGCAACCCACTTTTGTTTTCACAATTCTCGCTAATTGGCTGCTAAAAAAAAGAAAAAAAAAGTGATCGGATCATCTCATAAGTGGGCTTATGACCTTCCCCTGGTCAACCTGATTCCAAAAATGTGCCATATGAGGTGTTTGCGCCACGGGGGGCGGAACCTATACCACACACACACACAGACAGACAGACAGACAGACAGACAGACAGACACACTTTCGCTTATATTATTATAGATGTCTGTGTTTTTAAAGTGTCAATTTCCATATTATTTTCTTATGTCTGTGTTTTTTAAGTGTCTTTTTTCCATATTATTTTCTTGTCTGTGTTTTTCAATTGTCTTTTTTCCATATTATTTTCTTATTTCTGGTTTTTTTTTCTTCCATATATCTTATAATTTTACGTATCAAACTTATTCCCTGCCCCTTGCTCTCCTTATCCCTTATTCTCTGTCCCTTATTCCGTCCCTTATTCCCTGTCCCTTGTCCTTATTCCCTGCCCCTTGCTCCCTTGTACCTATTCTCCGTCCTTATCCGTCCCTTATTCCCTGTCCCTGTCCATTCCCTACCTTCTCCCCTTTCCCTTATTCCCGTCCCTTGTCCTTATTCCCTGCCCTTCTCCCCTTGGCCTAAGTCTGTTCTCCAGCTGCCTTCCACTCCCTCCTTCCATCTCATCCCTATAACTCTCTTCACTTCATCTCCTTTTCCCCTCATCCTCGCCCCTTCCCTCCGGCCCTTCTTCCCCTCGCACCCTATAAAATGTCTGTTATCAACCTGCCTCACTTCTTAAGGCATCTCTCTCTCTCTCTCTCTCTCTCTCTTCTCCTCTCTCTCTCTCTTCTCCTCTCCTCTCTCTCTTCTCTTCTCTCTCTCTCTCTTATCTCTCTCTTCTCTCTCTTCTTCTCTCTCTCTCTCTCTCTCTCTCTCTCTCTCTCTCTCTCTCTCTCTCTCTCTCTCTCTCTCGTAATTCATGTGTTCCTTTTATAACTTCCGTATTTCATTCATCTTTCTTCCTTTTTGCCTGTCTCGTTTCCTTCTTCCTTCCCTTCTCCATTGCCCCCTAATCTTGCCCCCCCCCTCCCCCCCCCCTCCTACACTGTCACCTCTTCAATCACAGTGTTTTAAGACCTTCCTGCTGGGGCAATGATGGGAGGTATAAAGATTCCTCCTCCATAGGGCCACTAAAAAGCACGACAACTCCATTAATTTCACTATAACGGGTCGATCTTGAGCGATAATGATACATAACACCTTGGCTCTTATCGCTCCGCCTAATGCTTCTCCTCCTCCTCTTCCTCTTCAAGATCGAGTAGGAGGAGGAGGAGGAGAAGGAAGAAGAGGCAGAGGAGGTGGTTTGTCACTGTAGAATAAGTCTCTCTCTCTATCTCTCTCTCTCTCTCTCTCTCTCTCTCTCTCTCTCTCTCTCTCTCTCTCTCTCTCTCTCTCTCTCTCTCTCTCTCATGACTGTTCTTTTTCCTGTCCATAATAATTCCTGTCTTTGCATTCCGTCCCTTCAACCCTGTCCTGTCTTCTTTCCCTGTCCATAACCTTCGTTGTCTTCCCCTGTCTTCCTCCTTCACCCTGTTTACCAAAAGCTTCATACCCTTGTTTTCCCTCCCCTACCGAGTGTTTAATCTCCTCTTTCCTCCCCTTCCCCTCTTTTCTTCACTCTATAAACTCAGTTCTTCCAATTCACATTCATACATGCTTCCTCCCTCGTATTTGTCCTATTTGTCTTCTCCTGGCCCTTGTGCTAATCGGTTTTCCTCCTACGACGCCCTTGTGCCGCCCTTGACGAGTGTTTGGTGCAAAGCGTGTCCTTGAGGGGGAGGGGGTGCCGCGCTAAGCCTTTGATGTTCTGCCCTTTGGCGTGGGAGAGCTCTGAGGGGCATCGCTATATTACTAAGACCACTCACTTCCCTCTCATGACTATCTGAGTGAGGGATATGAGAGGCAGGTGTGTTAGGTGTAATAGGAACAGGCGTGTGAAACGTCTATATTTCGCCTTTTCATTCGCAATCTCTTTTTATATCTATGTATATATGTATAAGTATGCATTATGTATGTATTTAGAGTGAAAGAATGTATATGTAGGTGTGAACGTCTATATTTTGCCTTTTCATTCGGAATACCTCTTTTTATATGCATGTATGTATGTATGCTTTATGTATGTATTAAACGGGAAGGAATGTATGTATGTGTGTATGTATGTATGCATGACACTAGATATGTATGTAACTGAATGATAAAATTGATTAAAACTTAAACATGTGAAAAAATCTGCAAAACTTCACAAGTAAAAAAAAAAAAGGGCCACACTCCACAATCTTCCACCTTTATCTCCACTTCCTCCTCCACCTACCCTCCTACCCTTCCCCCCCACATATTCTTCTCTCTCCCCTCCTACCTCCCCTCCCTATCCCCCTACCCCCTGCACGTCCTCCCCCCCATCACAACCAAACTCCTGTGCATGAAGCGGAAAATTTTGCACATGTCGGCGTCCACAGCAGACTCGCCTGGGAATTGAACGAAGGGGTGAAGGGAGTCCTGGGGGGCTACTGGGGGGGGAGGCTACTGGGAGGCTACTGGTGGGAGATTCCTGGGGGGCTACTAGTGGTGGGGGGCAAATGGGGGGCGTTGTTTTGGGCGGACCTGCGGAGGGTTAAAAAAAACACGAAGCAGTGGAGGAGGCAAGGCTTAGAGAACCGCAGAGTGAAAAAAAATGCAGTTACAATTTTATGGTTTCAATGTATATTTATGTGGTATATTGGGACTTTCTATTATGTTTCTAGAGGTGGTTGTTAGCCTTTATGAGTCTTGTTCTCTGTAACCCCTCTGCGGAACAAGCATAATGAAAATATATAAATAAACAAAAGAAAAGAAAGCTGAAAAAAATGGGTTCAAAAGGATAGATATTCGATTCTTCTGAACTTTGAAAATATTAACTAGGCCTACTTCTTAAATAAATGCTTTTCAGGAAATAATATAAATAGGAAATAAAAGCTGATCCCTGAAATATATAAAAAATAAACAAAAGGAAAAAATAGCAAGAAAAAATGGGTTCAAAAAGAAAGATGTATTCGATCCTTCTTAACTTTGAAAATATAAACTACTACGTGAATAAATGGTTTCAGGAAAATATAAATAGGAAATAAAATATGTTCCCTGTAATAAATATGAGGTAAAAGAAACTACAAAGAGCGAGGATTTACTTCACCACAATAACAATGCTTCCAGGTTTCCAGAATTCCTTCCTGGGTCATGACCTTTATGGAAACAGATTGTATATCCCTCCGGCGATCCAATATTGACATGTTGTTTACAATTACACAGACTCTCTCTCTCTCTCTCTCTCTCCTCTCTCTCTCTCTCTCTCTCTCTCTCTCTCTCTCTCTCTCTCTCTCTCTTAAACTAGCTTTCATGTAAACGTCAAAAGCAGTAAAAGCAATCAAATAGAAACACATACGCAAAAACAAACAAACTGGGGAAGAAAATATAACCTACTAAATACTTATATAAAAAGACAAGATAAATAAGCAAAGGAAGACACACACACACACACACACACACACACACACACACACACACACACACACACACACACACACACACACACACACACACACACACACACACACACCAAGATAAGATACAAATAATCCACACCACTTTTCACACGGCGAGACAAACACACAAACATAAAAACACACAGCAATCAAAAGTAACGCAACGAAAGTTCTTAACGGCGATGTCAAAGAGTTCGTAACAGTAATACGTTTCCCGGACAAAACACCGGAAGGAGGAGGAGGAGGAGGAGGAGGAGGAGGAGGAGGAGGAGGAGGAGGAGGAGGAGGAGGGTGCCACTGGAGAAACAAAAATCTACGAGGTGAGATAGAACGGTTTAGGGGTGTAACGTAAATAGAAAATAAAGAGAGAGAGAGAGAGAGAGAGAGAGAGAGAGAGAGAGAGAGAGAGAGAGAGCGAGAGCGAGAGAGAGAGAGAGAGAGAGAGAGAGAGAGAGAGAGAGAGAGAGAGAGAGAGAGGAGAGAGAGAGAGAGAGAGAGAGAGAGACTTTACACAACTTCAAAAAGAGGATTAATCTACTGTACTCAACAAACAGTAAAAGAAAAAGAAATAATTACATTTAGATAATTACAAATTCCTTCATTAATAACTCGAGTCTAAATGAAAAAGTAGAACATATTTATTGAAATTAATTAAAAAAAATAATGTCATGTGTAGGAGATACATATCATTGGAAAGTGAAAAACATAGTAGGATAATGATCAAATAGAGAATGATTTTAATACTGAAATGCATTAGAAAATAAGAGAATATAACCCAACTTGCGATATATATGTTGAGTAAAAATATAATGAGGAAACGAAATGAAAAAATATATATAATTTTGCATCAGAATAAAAGATCAGGAATTAAAAAAAAAAACGTCACAGTAACAGAAAATGAAATAAAACACAACATAAAAATTAAACTAAAAAAAGGATAAAACATGAAAATGAAACTAAAAGATAGGGAATAAATAAACCAAACACGTCACAGTAAGACACAACGAAAAGAAACACAGACATTAAAACACAACATAAAAATGAAACTTAAAAAGGAGAAAACATGAAAATGAAACCAAAAAAAAGGAGAAAACATGAAAATGAAAAAAAAGGAGAAAACATGAAAATGAAAAAAAAGGAGAAAACATGAAAATGAAAAAAAAGGAGAAAACATGAAAATGATAAAAAAAGGAGAAAACATGAAAATGAAAAAAAAGGAGAAAACATGAAAATGATAAAAAAGGAGAAAACATGAAAATGAAAAAAAAGAGAGAGGAAACATGAAAATGAAACAAAAAAGGAGAAAACATGAAAATGAAAAAAAAAAAAGGAAGAAAACATGAAAATGAAAAAAAAAGGAGAAAACATGAAAATGAAAAAAAAAGGAGAAAACATGAAAATGAAAAAAAAAGGAGAAAACATGAAAATGAAAAAAAAGGAGAAAACATGAAAATGATAAAAAAGGAGAAAACATGAAAATGAAAAAAAAGGAGAAAACATGAAAATGAAACAAAAAAAGGAGAAAACATGAAAATGAAAAAATAGGAGAAAACATGAAAATGAAAAAAAAAGGAGAAAACATGAAAATGAAAAAAAAGGAGAAAACATGAAAATGAAACAAAAATAAAAAAGTTGAAACATAAGAAAAACACCAGGAGATAAAAAATGCAAACACTAAATATTAGGAACGAATGAGAGAAAATACACGAGAACAAGATAAAAATGGAGGGGAGGGGAAGGGAAAACAGGGAGGACGTGCAAAAATGGTTAATGAAATACCAAAACAGAAGGGGTTGCCTGCTGCTCCTGGTAATAAATGGCCGAAACAACTATATTGCCATTATTACTACTGCAATTTTTTTTCTTCATCAGCGCGCGGTTCAAAGTGAGCAAATCGAAACGCAATTAGTGGAAATCATTAATGTAGAATAAATTAATGGCTTCCGTGGTTTGGGTTACGTTATAAGCGACCGGTTAGTGAAGGGATAACCATAAAATTAAGGTATAAAACATAACGGTAACTTACTAATCACCATACAAGTTTAAAATATTTAGTAAAGTATTGCCACAAAGTAGTACAAATAAATAGCAATGCAGTAGTTAATAGTAGTAATAATAATAATGGTAGTAAAGTAGTAATATTTTAGTAAAGTATTTTTTTCCTAATCACCATACAAGTTTCAAATATTTAGTAAAGTGTTGCCATAAAGTAGCAAAGCAAAGGAATAAAGTAGTAAATAGTAGTAGTAATAATAATAGTAGTAGTAATAATAATAGTAGTAGTAAAGTAGTACAATTTTAGAAATGTGTGTTTTTTCCACACTAAATATTTTTCAGTGCTGGATTAAGATTTGTGTGCAGAATAAATAATGATTGGGAATTCCCTTTACTAATGTGGTGTTCTCGTGATTAGATTATGAAGGATTAAGACTAATGTAAATGCACGTACACGAATTACGTTGAGGATTTCTAGTTTTGTTAATCAAGTTTTCGTAACGAGGTAATTTTTGAGTTGACTTGACGGAGTTTTTTTTTTTAAAGTTTTTTTTTAAGATTGGTGGTATCACAATATAGCAAAAGTATATCGAAAAATAAGATGTGTCACGTATTAGATTTTGATTTCGTGTCTATAGCATCATCAAAAAAAAAGTACAGACTGAATAGAGAAACAAATCTCTAACGTTGATTTAGAGTTAATGACGTTTCAGATTTTGCTTTTGTGTCTATTGCATCATAAACACAGTATACAAAAATACAGATTGAATAAAAAGAACACATTCTTACGTTAATTTAGAGTTCATTATTTGTCTTGCCTTTCACATATACCAATCTCGTCACTTGCTACGCTTGGTAAACTTGCAATTTCACGAACACTGACTAATTTCACAAAACATTTACAAGTAACTAAACATGACATGGAAGCTCATTTTCTATCCTTTGTCTGCCTTTCATTCCTCTCTCCCCACGCAACACATCAATAGGCAACACATCCCAGGCAGACTCCCGAACCTTGCCGAACGAACCACACTTGAAACTCCAACGACACGACGACAATTCTAAAGATGAAAACTGAAGTAAATAATCTCCCTTCATATCCTGTTGGCTTAAAAAATAAAAATACAGACTGAATAGAAGTAAAAAAAAAAAAAAAAACAGAACGTAGATATAGTTAATTATTTGTCTATATATGAAACTCCAACGACACGACAACAATTTTAAAGAAGAGAATTGAAGTAAATAATCTCCCTTCATATCCTGTTGGCTTCAGAAATAAAAATACAAACTGAATAGAAGTAAAAAAAAAAAAAAAACAGAACGTAGATATAGTTAATTATTTGTCTATATATGAAACTCCAACGACACGACAACAATTTTAAAGAAGAAAAGTGAAGTAAATAATCTCCCTTCATATCCTGTTGGCTTCAAAAAATAAAAAGTACAGACTGCATAGAAGAAAACAAAATCTTACACTGATTTAGAGTTAATTATTTATCCACATATGAAATTCCAACGATACGACGACATGTTTTAAGAAGCAAATTGAAGTAAAAAACCTCCCTTCATATCCTGTTGGCTTCATGTTTGCACCTGTCAGCCTGTCACTCGCACTCGTGTCTAAGGCTCAAATAAGCTAACCAAGAACGAGTGGGTCTGAGTTGAGTGACTAAACTAATACCTCGCTACACCCACGCGACTATTTTCATGCTTTATGCCCGGCGGTAGAGTTCCTGAACCGAGTGGACGGTGAGGAAACAGCGAGGAGGCGGAGGTGAATGGTGAGGTGATGCGAGGAAGGTGAGGCGGAGGAGTGCGTGGGCAGGTGTTACGATGCTTGACAGGATGTGTAGAGGGCTTGGAGCGGGGCAGAGAACCGTGAGGGAACAATGTGAAAGGAGAATGTTTTGATGTTCTGGTGGTGGTGGTGGTGATGTGTGTAGGTGGTGGTGTGTGTGTAGGTTGTGGTGGTACTTTTGGTGGTGTTTGTGATGGTGTGTGTAGGTGGTGGTGTGTGTAGGTGGTGGTGAGTGTAGGTGGTGGTGTTTGTGGTGGTGAGTGTAGGTGATGGTGTGTGTAGGTGGTGGTGAGTGTAGGTGATGGTGTGTGTAGGTGGTGGTGAGTGTAGGTGGTGGTGAGTGTAGGTGGTGGTGTGTGTAGGTTGTGGTGTTTGTGGTGGTGTGTGTAGGTGGTGGTGTGTGTAGGTGGTGGTGGTACTTGTGGTGGTGTTTGTGATGATGTGTAGGTGATGGTGTGTGTAGGTGGTGGTGGTACTTGTGGTGGTGTTTGTGATGATGTGTAGGTGATGGTGTGTGTAGGTGGTGGTGAGTGTAGGTGGTGGTGTTTGTGGTGGTAGTGTGTGATAGTAAGGTAAGGTAAAGTTGGGAGCATACGCTAAGCTGCGCGTGGCATGCGGTGCTCATCTCCGTGGCATTAGCCCTTAGAGCCTGTGGTGGGTGAGAACCCGTTATCCCGGGACACAGGGCTAGTGTGACTCCCGGGTTACCACAGTTACCTTCCCCAGGTTACCCCAGGTACCCATTTATCAACCCCGAAAGGAAGGAAGAACAGCTGGGTAGGCTGGTCACCGACTTGCCCTGGCCCGGGATCGAACCAGGGCCCGCAGATTCGTAGCCAGGCACGCTAGCCACTGCACCACGGAGGCGACGTGTGATAGTGGTGGTGTGTATACGTAGGTGGTGGTGTGTGTAGGGGGTGGTAGTGATAGTGGTGGTGTTTGTGGTGGTGTATGTAGGTGGTGGTGAGTGTTGGTGGTGTTGTTTGTGGTGTTGATGTGTGTAGGTGAGTTGTGGTGGTAGTGATAGTGGTGGTGGTGGTGGTGTGTGATAGTGGTGGTGTGTATACGTAGGTGGTGGTGTGTGTAGCTGGTGGTGTGTGTAGGTGGTGGTAGTGATAGTGGTGGTGAATACTGCAATGGAGGTATAATATAGTGGTAGTAGAATAATAAGTAGTAGTAGGTGGCGGTGGTGATAGTGAAGTGGAAAAAAAGGCTTAAAAAAAGGACAGGAACAGGACAGGAAAAAAGCCCAAAAGGGAGATAAAAATATACATACGTGACAAAACACTAAGAAAAAAAAAATTACATCTGAGAGAGAAAAACCAAAGAGAAATAGATGACATAAAGTCAGGTATATAAAGGTGAAATATATAAAGCCAGGTAACTATACAAGTAAATTGGATCAAGTCAGGTATATAAACTCACTACCTGCCTTCTAATCATATTAAGCAGAGAAAGGAAATGTAATACAGTCTCAGTAATACAAAGACGCAATCAATGATGACTAAATTAAATGACGATAAAAGATACATTTCAACCAATCTATTTAGAGAGAGTGGTAAAACAAACATAAAAGTATGGAATGACTCATAATACATTGAATTTATATGGAGTAAAA
>JACEEZ010023046.1:90070-97570 GCA_016584305.1 Chionoecetes opilio
AGAGAGAGAGAGAGAG
Source organism: Chionoecetes opilio (assembly GCA_016584305.1). Lineage (NCBI taxonomy): Eukaryota > Metazoa > Arthropoda > Malacostraca > Decapoda > Majidae > Chionoecetes > Chionoecetes opilio. The sequence continues at coordinate 90,087 of JACEEZ010023046.1, forward strand.
AGAGAGAGAGAGAGAGAGAGAGAGAGAGAGAGAGAGAGAGAGAGAGAGAGAGAGAGAGAGAGAGAGAGAGAGAGAGAGAGAGAGAGAGAGAGAGAGAGAGAGAGAGAGAGAGATAAGAACATAAGACTCAACACTGAAAAAAATATGTATTGACTACGAACAGTATGCATGAGAGAGATAAGATAAGATACTTTGATCCTATCTAGACACTTTGTAAGTACCAACTACAAGGTTATTGACTATACAAAGCGCCACCACGCCTGGACGAACTTGGTGGGCTTGAACCGCTGACCGAATGCAGGGACGCTACACGCGAGTCCGCAGCTCTACCAACCGAGCCACGCTGACGGGTGCATGAGAGAGAGAGAGAGAGAGAGAGAGAGAGAGAGAGAGAGAGAGAGAGAGAGAGAGAAAGAGAGAGAGAGAGAATAATTATAGCGTCCATTAGCAAGCAAGCAATAACAAGAACTCGCACACGGACTAAGAGTCGTCGATAAAGATGTCGATTCTGTATATCTTTATTCGTTCACCTAGACATATATTGTTATCCATTTACTCTTTTATTTACATCTTAATAATTGTGTTGTTTAATAAATTTGTTTATTGTACGTTTAGGCCTTTTACTAATATCTTCTTTTGAGGTCATGAGGTAAACTTTTCTTCCTTCCTCCTTCCCCTCTTTCTCTTCCTTCTTCCTTCCCCTCTTTCTCTTCATTCTTCCTTCCTCTCTTTCTCTTCCTTCCTCTCTTTCTCTTCCTTCCTCCTTCCCCTCTTTCTCTTCCTTCCTCCTTCCCCTCTTTCTCTTCTTTCCTTCCTCCTCTTCTCTCCTTCTCCTTCCTCTTCTCTTCTTCTCCTTCCCCTCTTTCTCTTCATTTCTTCCCTTCCCCTCTTTTCTTCTTCCTCCTTCCTCTCTTTCCTTCTTCCTCCTCCTCTTCTTCCTCCTCCTTTCTCTTCCTTCCTCCTTCCCCTCTTTCTCTTACTTCTTCCTTCCTCTCTTTCTCTTCCTTCTTTCTTCCCCTCCTTTATTCCTTGCTTCTTCATATCATCGTTGTTTCATAATTCATTGATTTCCTTGTTGAATTGTATCCTTCCTTCTTCTCTTAATCCTTGTGTGAGTTCTTTATTAAGTCGCCTGTGCTTTTGCTTGCTTGATAATGGACGCTATAATAATTCTCTCTCTCTCTCTCTCTCTCTCTCTCTCTCTCTCTCTCTCTCTCTCTCTCTCTCTCTCTCTCTCTCTCTCTCTCTCTCTCTCTCTCTCTCTCTCTCTATGAAACATAAACATAACTTTCCCACGTCTCCACCCAGCTTTACTTTCCCACAAACATTCATCACTGTCAACAACTACACAACACCAAAACATTAAAAAACACACGATAAGATAAAAAAACTAAAAAAAACTAATATCGTGAATAATGGCTACAACAACAAACTAATTTCCACTTTAACTTTACCTTAACTCTTTAACTTCCTTACTTTCCTCTCTCCTCTTTTCCTCTACTTTCTCCCTGCCTCCCATCCCCTCACCTGACACCCATTAATTCACCTGTTTCTCTCACCTCTCACTCCATACCAAGTCAATTAGCTCCTTTACAGCCTCTAAATCACTGCATCTACATAATTAGGCAACCATATTACGGATACTTGCGACACCTTTTGCTCCATTTTTCTGTCTATTAATGAACTGCGTCTTTTGATGTACTAGTCTATTTTTATTTAACTGCCTTCAAGGTCGTTTTTGCCATTCCTCCTTCCCGCCCTTTCAGCTAGAATGACTCCGGTTTATGAGGTGATGAGAAGGTAAATAATTGAACCAGCGACAAGGAGGTGTAAAAGTCATATATCTTGCCTGCTGAACCTGTTAACGAGACCTCCTCCTCCTCCTCCTCCTCCTCCTCCTCCTCCTCCTCCTCCTCCTCCCCCCCTCCTCCTCCTCCTCCCCCCCCCCCCCTCCCCCTCCTCCTCCTCCTCCTGTCGTCATTGAGCCACGCAGTAAAGGGATAATTACATACCACACTGTCAAAATTGGTACCTGCAGAAACCAAAATTGTACTTCTCCTTAAAATATGATAACTGTGGGCCACGTCATTACTTTTAGCACGACAGGTGAGGGGAAAAGAGGGGGAGAAGGGGGGAGGGGGACCATTACCACGTCACACTGACTTTGTGTTTGTCAAGGGGAGAGGGGAGAGTGACAGAGAAAGGAAGAGAGGGGAGGCAAAGAAAAGCAGAACGGAGGGGAGAGAGACAGAAAGAGGGAGAGGGAGCTAGAAGAGACGAATTGAAGGGAGAGAAAGGGAGTGAGGGGACGGAGGGGGGAACACTGAAGCTGCTTTTACGTAGGAACAAAGGGAGGGGAGTGGGAAGGGTTTAGGGGGGAAGGGGGGAAGGGGGGAGTAATACAAAGGGTAACAGGGAGGACGGGAAGAGTTGCTACCTTGGCTGTTCCTGTCCTCAAACACACCGTAAGGCCGCGGGCGATGCTGAGACGAGGCAGGAAGAGGGAGGAGTAAATTTAAATACATAGGAAGGAAAGGGTAGTGAATAGGATGACTACGATGACTTACTACCAGGAAATATAAGTGTGTGTTTAGATAGATGAATGGGGGAAGGGAAGGTAGATAGTGGTTAAGGGAGGAGACACAATGGAGTGATGTGGGAGAAGAAATACATAGGAAGGAAAGGGTAGTGACTAGAATAGGACTTACTACCAGGAAATATATAAGTGTGTGTTTAGAGAGATGAATGGAGGGAAGTGGGGGGGGGTAGATAGTGGTGGAGGGAATGACAGTAGTGTGCCTCAGGGAAATAGTGGGGAAACAAGGCCAACGATATGGAAATAAGACGAGAAATGTAAAACCGTGTGAGGAAATGATTAGTAAAAAGACGTGGACTGGTGGAAAGGTGATGAAGGAAATATGGCGTAACAGGTAAAGCAATGGGAGGATATGATGATGATTATGATGATGATGATGATGATGATGTGCATATGTATGTGTGAGAGAGACAGACACACACACAAAACACACACAGAGAGAGAGAGAGAGAGAGAGAGAGAGAGAGAGAGAGAGAGAGAGAGAGAGAGAGAGAAGAGAGAGAGAGAGAGAGAGAGAGAGAGAGAGAGAGTGTGTGTGCATATATAGCCTGTGTGTGTGTGTGTGTGTGTGTGTGTGTGTTGGTGTGTGTGTGGTGTGTGTGTGTGTGTGTGTGTGTGTGTGTGTGTGTGTTGTGTGTGTGTGTGTGTGTGTGTGTGTGTGTGTGTGTGTGTGTGTGTGTGTGTGTGTGTGTGTGTGTGTGTGTGTGTGTGTGTGTGTGTGTGTGTGTGTGTGTGTGTGTGTGTGTGTGTGTGTGTGTGTGTGTGTGTGTGTGTGTGTGTGACTGTGTGTGTGTGTGTGGTGTGTGTGTGTGTTGTGTGTGTGTGTGTGTGTGTGTGTTGTGTGTGTGTGTGTGTCACTTTCTGATGAACTAGATGAGCATTGACAAGTTTCCGATGACGAGTGATTTACTGTGAGATGAAAGACATGACTCACGCACATGTTAATTACACTTCAAAGTCTGCATCGCCAGGTAGGTTGCCGCCGAACCCTTTAAAAGACACGTAATCGCCATTCATATACGAGTTAGTGGAAGTCGTCAATGTGAATTACTGTCTCGCAATGAAAAGTGTTGATAAAATGGCTCCCTCATTACAGAAGTTAGCGATCCCTTCAGAAGTTTTGTTTTTTTCTTAATTAAACCCATTAAGGAAAACAAAAAGTCGCGACAAGATTAAAATTAAATTCAGGAAAGAGAAACAAACAGTCTTAAGAACACGAATAAATTACTAACTTTAGAAAGAGGAAAACACTGCAATGAAAAGAATCACATTTAAAAACACTTGGAAGTAAGAAGAATAACTATGAATAAAGAATAACATGGAAAACCAAACAGAAAAATAAAAGAAAGAATGATAGAATAGAACAAAAAATAGAATAGAAGAAAGAAAGAATGATAGAAGAATAAAAGGAATAAACAATAATAGGAATGAAGAGGAACAGATAAAGGGAAATAATAAAGATAAATAATGAATAATGAATAAAGAGAATAAGAGGATTAAAGAAAATAGTAAAGAGAATAAGAGGATTAAAGAAAATAATAAAGAGAAAGGTCATAACACAGTGATAAAGAGGGAAGAGGTATAATCAAAGCTAAGAGGAAGGCTACAACAGTGAAAATGGAAGGAAAAAACACATGAAAGCTAAAAGGAAGGATGCAACACAGTAATAGGGAGACAATAGCAACAAATCATCACTAAGAGGACAGCTGCAACAGTGAAAAGAGAAGGAAGAAACACAAATCAACACTGAGAGGACAGTTGCAACACAGTGAACGAAGGACACGGACGAAAGGCCTTCCCGTCAGCCCCTTTGTCACGCACCACCCCTAGAGCGACCCTGACCTTCCTCCTCCTCTTCTTCTTTACTCAAGATCTTGGCAAAGAGAAGGAGAGAGAGGAGAGAAGAGGAGAGAGAGAGAGAGAGAGAGAGAGAGAGAGAGAGAGAAGAGGGGAAGAGAGAGAGTCCTAAACTTCTTCTTCCTCCTTACTCAAGTGATCGTAGTTTTTGGCAACGAAGAGAGAGGAGAGAGAGAGAGAGAGAGATAAAAGAGGAGAGAGAGGGGAAGGAGAGAGAAGAGAGAGAGAGGAGAAGAGAGAGATAGAGAGAGAAGGAGAGAGAGAGAGAGAGTCCTAAACTTCTTCTTCCTCCTTACTCAAATGATCGTAGTTTTTTGGCCCAAAGAGAGAGAGAGAGAGAGAGAGGAAGAAAGGGGAGAGAGAGAGAGAAAAGGAGAGAGAGAGAGAGAGAGAGAGAGAGAGAAGAGAGAGAGAGAGAGAGAGAGAGGAGAGAGAGAGGAGTCCTAAACTTCTTTTTCCTCCTTACTCCCGTGATCGTAAGTTTTGGCAACGGGGAGAGAGAGAGAGAGAGAGAGAGAGAGAGAGAGGAGGAAAAGAGAGAGAGAGGATAGAGAGGAGAGAGAGAGAGAGAGAGAGAGAGAGATTCTTATAAAGCAATCTCCTGAAGACGGTGAGAGAGAGATTATGGGTGGCTAAGCTATTATCATTATCATTATTGTTATCATTATTATTACTATTACTATCCATGGGCGAGGCATGTGATTGGTCAACGCTCGAGAAGGAATACATCTGATTGGTTATCGCTTTCTTGTCCCCTTCTTTTTTTTCCTTCTCTTTTTTTCTTGTGTGTGTGCCCTTTTTTCTTTTTTTCCTTTATTTTTTTATGCAAAACTAAGGGGATTCTTTTTTTTTCGTTTTTCCCCATGTTTCCCTTCATTTTTTTCCTTTCATTTCCTCCATGTGTCTTCATTCTTTTCTTTCGTTTTCTCCATGTGTCTTCATTCTTTTCTTTCATTTCCTCCATGTGTCTTCATTCTTTTCTTTCATTTCCTCCATGTGTCTTCATTCTTTTCTCTCGTTTTCTACAAATATCACAGCTCCTTTTTCTCTTCTTTCTGTATTTTCTTTTTTCGTTATTTTCCTACAGATGTCTCGTTTTTTTTGGCGTCACATCTCTTTTCTTTACTTGTCTCAATTCTTTTCTCTCCTTTCTTTCCATGTCTCAACTCTTTTCTCTCTTTTCCTTCACGTGTCGCTGCACTCTTTTTTTTCTTCCTCTCCTTTCCGGTGGGAGAGAGAGAGAGAGAGAGAGAGAGAGAGAGAGAGAGAGAGAGAGAGAGATGGGAGGGGAGAGAAGAGAGAGAAGAGTAGAAGAAGGGGTAGAAAAGAAAAGAAGAGAAAAAAGGCCCACGATACGCAAAAAAAAAGAAAGGGTGGGAGTATGTTTCCGTGTCCTGCAGATGAGAAGTGGACTGTATCTGCCCCAAGGATTAACACAAAGAAGCTTAAGTGCTCGCCATTTGAAAAGTACACTGAATATTTCCTTTTTTTCCTTCCTCTTTCCTTCCTCTGCCACAGTGATCGGCTTAAGATGAGAGGATAAGAATGGATCTATTTTTTTTCCTTCCACAAGACAGGAATTTGCCTCGGTGTGGTAAAAAAGGGGCGGAAAGGAAAGGAAAGGGCAAGGCAAGGAAAGGCCCAACGCAGGAAAAGAGTCAAGGGGAGAGTTAAAAAATAGGAAGGAGGAAAAGGCAAGTGGAAAGAAGAAAAAAGAAAAACGAAACAGTGAAAGACAAAGTGGAAAAATAGTGTAATCGGATATTTACTCAAGGGATTTATTTGAGGAAGAAAAAGAGACGATGAGGACGATGATCTTTGAACTAACAGAGGAATTACACAAGACCAATAAAATAAAACTATATATATAAAACGTGAGAACGAGGCAGCTGAAAAAAAAATCTGACATTTGCTCTCGGGGAAATTTTATTTTTTCAAAGGGGAGGATGAAAGTGGAAAATGGGAAAAAGGTTACACAACTAATAAATGAATAACTCGAAGCCAAAAACTTGGAAAAAACCGTAAAAAAAGCCATTAGATAAACCCGGAAGGGTGAAAAAGGGAAAATATTTTACAAAATAAAAAAATAAATTTAAAAACGTGAAGAACATACTATGAATGACAACTGCAAAGACAAGATGTAACCAGGAAGGGTGAAACAGAAAGTAAATTTTTAAACGAATAAATGAATAAGAAAATAAAAAAAATAAAAATGAATAACAAAAAAAAAAGACATTAGGAGAATTTGGGGAAAATCAGTCTCAGGGAGGGTTTGTGCAAGGGCCCTTTGGGGGGGTTTTAAAAAAAGGCAAGATAATTTTTATGGATGGGGATGGAAAGGGGGATAAAATATTTTTTTAGTAACAGGAACTACCACGTGTAGCTCTCACGGCCTCTTGTAGCTTCCTTATTTTATGTTCTTATGACACCAGGTAGCCAGGAGCGGGGCTCGAGCGTGACATGAAGGCGGGAAGCGGGGATCGAAGGCCATCTAATACACCTCATTCCCCGTAAATTTAGAGTTTGGGTTCTCATTAATCCCGGCCCTCAGCCCCCCAGAGCCGCCGACATTATTTTAAAAGCCCTCGGTCCTCGGGGAAAGGCAGGGAAGGAGAGAAAACAAAACACGGAAAAGGGGGGGGGGGAGGAGGGGGAGGGGGAGGGGAGGAGGAGGAGGAGGAGGAGGAGGAGGTGGAGGGGGGGAGGAGGGGGGGAGGGAGGGGGGGAGGAGGAGGGAAAGGGGGCAAGAAAGGGGAAAAATACCCGGGTTGGCGACAAAGGGGGTATGAGGAAGACCCCCCGGGGGAAAAAGGAAAAACAAAGGAAAAACAAAAAAAGGGAATACAAAAGGGGAATACAAAGGAAAAACAAAAAAGCAAAAAGAACCCATAGGTCCTTTCAAGGCTGTTTTCTTTAAAACCCCTACACTACCTAGATAATAAGAGAGAAAGGATAGGAAGTAGAAGGCTCCTCCCCACCCACCCATCCCTACAGCCGAAGCTGGCCGGAAAAGAAGTGATACCATGCAATA
>JACEEZ010023046.1:105070-115070 GCA_016584305.1 Chionoecetes opilio
AAAAATGTAATCCACTAGTAATACAAACAGACACACACAACAAAAAATGTAACCCACAAGTAATACAAACAGACACACACAACAAAAAATGTAACCCACAAGTAATACAAACAGACACACACAACAAAAAATGTAACCCACAAGTAATACAAACAGACACACACAACAAAAAATGTAACCCACAAGTAATACAAACAGACACACACAACAAAAAATGTAACCCACAAGCAATACAAACAGACACACAACAAAAAATGTAACCCACAAGCAATACAAACAGACACACAACAAAAAATGTAACCCACTAGTAATACAAACAGACACACACAACAAAAAAATATAACCCACTAGTAACACAAACACACATACAATATATTATCAAGACCACACAATCCAACCAGTACCAAACGCGTATTGCGAAGAACCTGTTATAAACCTGTTGTGTGCCTGTCCCAGTGTCCCATGTCTCCCCTCGGTCAGGTGAAGGGCAGCTAGTCTCACCTCACCTCAATGCACTAATATAACACACAGGTGAGGTCTGGACGGGTACAATCTCGGTCACATTTCACGCCGCCGCTGCCTAAATTAAGGTCACCGCTGTTTCCTTATGCATATTCTAGGCGTTTGCATGGAGCCGCGTGGAGTGATTGAGCGAGGCGACATCCAGGACCCAACACACACACACACACACACACCACACACACACACACACACACACACACACACACACAGAATGTAAATATTGGAACACTGAAGCAATTTGTGTTCTTCGCTCAGATTCCACCAAAATGTGAGGTTCGTTCAATTATGTTTTTCTGTCGCTATTGTATCTTGTCGTGTTCTTTCAATTTTCCACAGTGCAATTTTAGTTTTATGCTTATTTTTTCTTATTTCTTTCTCTTTGTTCTTCTCTTATAAGTTTCAGTGTTACTTAATTTATTTGTTTTATCTATTGTATTTTGTCTTCGTAAGAATTCTACAGTACAGGTTTAATTTTTGGTTTATTTGTTTATATTATATTTTCAGTCCTTTTGCAATTTCACGATACAATTTTGATGGTTACATTTTATTTATCTATAATCTTTTGTCCATTTTGAAAAATTCCTCAGTACAAGGTCGATTTTAAGTCTATTTCATTCTATAGTATCTCATATATTATTATTATTATTATTATTATTATTATTATTATTATTATTATTATCATGTCCCTTTATAAAGTTCAGAGACAAAGTTTAATTTTAAGTATATTTTTTACGTATTGAATCTCGTCTCCTCATACAGATTTAAACTTATTTTATATTGTACCGTAAGCAGTATATTTATTTTTTAAGCAGTATTTAAGTAATATTTGTTCGCAGTATATATACCATTTTATTAGCAGTATATTTGGCAAAGCTTAATTAATACCAATATCGCAAAATCACGTCCTGTCCCAAAACTATGCAATACTTTCGTTGAATTTCGATGTGTATTGTGTTACTCAATTTCGTCGTTTCGTCAGGATTTCCCCATGTTAACATTGGAGCCAGGACGCTGTGAAGGGCGGCAACGCGACACACATTCTGCCACGAGTCATTACGCAATATCGCTAAAACAAATAGAAAGGGTCATCAAAATAAACTCGATAGTGATTGAAACGATAGAAATACATAAATAAACAAGTAGATAAAGTAAATAAATAAGAGTTATAAAAGGTAAACGAACAGTAATCTTGCGCTGAGGAGCAGAATATATCATTTTTTATTTGGCTTTACTTGGAATACTTGGAAACACTTTTACTTCAAACTTGTATTACATTTTTTGTCTTCCTTTCATAACGTGCTTTCTTTTCGTGTATCTTTGCTGATACATTTTTACAGATCTTCCCTAATTTGCTCATACTTTCCCCACGTTTCCACAAACCTGTAATAACTACTCGTCTTTATATGGTGTATTTATTGTTTCCCATACTTTATTTACTTTACTCGTTTATTTTATCTATTTTTTTGTGTATTTTAGCTTCCCGTGCATTTTATCATCTCACCATTTTTCTTCTTTTGTGAGCCTAGTATTTATGATCCTTAGCCATATTATTAGCTTTATTATACTGAGCCTTAGTATTTAAATAACAACTTACTTCACAGATCAAAAGGTAAAAAAAAAAATATTTACCCGTACGAAAGCGAGTTATATTTTAGTGTTGCCTTCGCGCGGCGCCCATCGGACGTGTGTGTGCGTGTTAGGACCTCTTTGTGGCCGGGTCCTTGAGGCCTTTGTGACCTCAGGGTCAGGAACCTTCAGGACGCCGCCGACAGAGTTCCCTGGGGATGGCCGGGGCGTGAGGGAGGAGGACTTCAGGACTCCGCAGAGAGACCCTCACAGTCCATGGCACCTCCACCAGACCCCAACCGTGGTCTGTAGTGTGTGCTGAGGCGGCGCCGGCCACCTCATTCACTCATTATTCAAGGCTGAATAATGATTTGTTGGCTCGGGCGGGACTCGAACCCATGCGCTTTGGCTGATGATTTACCAGCTTAGAGCTAGATAGACCAGCACTATACCACTGGGCCACGGGGCCCCCAAGACTTAGAGAGTCAAAAGCTGTATTTGAACACGTCAACCGAAGACTGTTTCCCGAACTACCTTTGCTGCCGCACCATAACTACTAAGTGCACTACCTCCCTCTCTCTCTCTCTCTCTCTCTCTCTCTCTCTCTCTCTCTCTCTCTTCTCTCTCTTCTCTCTCTCTCTCTCTCTCTCTCTCTCTCTCTCTCTCTCTCTCTCTCTCTCTCTCTCTTTTTTGGAAACAAGACCCGGGGCGGACAAAAATACAGCACCACAATCTAAATTCTAAACTCTGGTTTCTAATTAAAATTCTAACTCTTCAATTTGGCTCAGTTTCTCTCACACGCAGAAAACGGGATATACATATGACATTATTTCTGCCGCTGTTCCCCCCCCCCGCCCCCCCTACTCCCCCAAGAGGATCCCGGCCAAAACAATACACTTAATCACAGGTTTATAATACACCATAAAATAAGAGCTCAAAACACAATTCAATTTACTTTCTGACAAAAATGATAACTGTCTGTGAGATAATTGCATTACAAAAATGATGTCTCACTGTTTAAGAGGAATTAAAACGACTAATTAAAGATCTGAAAGGTAATTAGAGTTTCCAAAAATGTATGAGTCAGTTTTCCCCATGTCTTTAATTATCAACAAAACAGGAATAGACAATAGGAACAAAGGGCAAGGGTTGTCATATACGCCTTTCTTTAAAGGGTTGTCATATACGCCTTTCTTTAAAAAAAAAAAAAATTCTTCTATTCACAATCTACTTAACCCCTTGAGACCCAGAACGAAATTTCCATTGTAATCTAGGTACCATTAGACAATTTTAATGACTATAAGCAATATCTTAATAGATATAACCTTAGTATCCTTGTCCACTAACTAATTTGGTATATTCAGTTACTTTTCGTAATTTTATAGCTAACAACAGACGAATATATATAGCAAAGGAAAGATCTGGGCGTGAAGGGGTTAATTAAGTAAACACACAAAGATACATACACTTTCATACGTATACATATTTCGGAGGCATTGAACACGTGTCTGCATCTTGTATACATAAAGATTAAAAGGGAAAAATACTTGTCATGCATCGCCTTTGTCCACCTCTCTCTCTCTCCTCTCTCTCTCTCTCTCTCTCTCTCTCTCTCTCTCCTCTCTCTCTCTCCTCTCTCTCTCTCTCTCTCTCTCTCTCTCTCTCTCTCTCTCATAAAACTAACATCAAGCTTATGCCAGTCTTAGAATTAGCTTTAGTTTTCACCTAAATATCATTGTTTTCCTTTCTTGATTCACTAATGTATACTTTTTTATCTTGACTCTTTTTACTTATAAGGACATATATCTATTTCTTCTCCACTATCTCCTCTTAGAATCCTCCCGAGGCCGCACCACCACACAAACACGCATTCCTTCCTTCCTTGCCTCCACTCCTTCCTTCCTCTCATTCCTTTTCCTCCCTTTCCTCTTCCTCTCCCTCCATTCCTCCCATCTACTCATTCTTCTTCCTCCCTTCCTCTCCCTCCATTCCTCCCATCTACTCATTCTTCTTCCTCCCTTCCTCTCCCTCCATTCCTCCCATCTACTCATTCTTCTTCCTCCCTTCCTCTCCCTCCATTCCTCCCTTCCCCTCATTCTTCTCCCTCCATTCCTCCCTTCCTCTCATTCCTCTTCCTCCCTCTCATTGTCCCCTAATCAATATTCCTAATCACCTGCAGACCTAATTTTTTCAACCAATCTCATATCATATTGCCTTCTTATCTCCAATCACTGTCTTCATATTCATTCATTACCTATAACTCTCTCTCTCTCTCTCTCTCTCTCTCTCTCTCTCTCTCTCTCTCTCTCTCTCTCTCTCGTCTCTACTCTCTCTCTCTCTCTCTCTCTCTCTCTCTCTCTCTCTCTCTCTCTCATAGCGTGCCAAAGATATCATTAGTATCAGTTAAGAATAAGACGCAGGAGATTAGACAAACGCCAGGTAGTCAAAACAAGATAGTTAAGTAGTTAAAGTTAACCCCTTCACGCCCAGATCTTTCCTTTACTATAAAAAATTGTCTGTTGCCGAGCCATAAAATCACAAAAAGTAACTGAATATACCAAATTAGTTAGTGATCAAGGATACTAAACAGGTCCAATCCATAAAATATTTCTTATAGTCCCTAAAAATCGTCTAATGGTACCCAAATTACAATGGAAATTACGTTCTGGGTCTCAAGGGGTTACGACACTCAGGTGAAAGGCAAGGCAAGGGATTGGATCTGGTACCTGTTAAATGCAATACCTTTACATCTGTCTCAAGGATATAAATGTAAATAAGAGTAATGTTAAATATCAATGGAGATGTTATTGTTATATTTTGGGTCTCGGATATCTTTGAGAGAATGGTAAAATACAATATTCTTATCTTCTTTCCTATTATTTTTTTTCTTTGTGGGTTCAGTGGGTCGAAGTCATTATACAAGCCAGGTACTAATTATCTCCCCTACTGTGTTGTTCCCCTTTCTCCTCCTCCCCCCCCCCCTCTCATTTACCTAGTTTCGCTATCTACCCATCTTTATGAGGCATTAGGAGATAGGAGGAGGAGGAGGAGGAGGAGGAGGAGGAGGAATACTTAGGAAGAAAAGATACCAGAACCATTGAAATTATATTGAAATTATTGAAACCTATTTTTTTTTTTTGTGTGTGTGTGTGTGTGTGTGTGTGTGTGTGTGTGTGTGTGTGTGTGTGTGTGTGTGTGTGTGTTGTGTGTGTGTGTGTGTTGTGTGTGTGCGTGCGCGCGCGCGCCGTGTGTGTGTGTGTGTGTGTGTGTGTGTGTGTGTGTGTGTGTGTGTGTGTGTGTGTGTGTGTGTGTGTGTGTGTGTGTGTGTGTGTGTGTGTGTGTGAGAGAGAGAGAGATGGCACACAATTAACTCTTTCTTTATTGAATTATTACAATAGAAGGATACGAGAAGGACGAACAGAAAAAAGAAGAAGGGAAGAGGAGGAGGAGGAGGAGGAGGAGGAGGAGGAGGGAGGAGGAGGAGGGAGGAGGAGGAGGAGGAGGAGAGGAGGAGGAGGAGGAGGAGGAGGAATCACCATTCTTTTCTTGCCTTTGTCTTCACCTGCACTTCGCCTTCAGACAAAAACAGAAAGTCAAGGGAGAGGAAACAAGAAGAAGCTCTCTCTCTCTCTCTCTCTCTCTCTCTCTCTCTTTCTCTTTCTCTCTCTCTTTCTCTCTCTCTCTCTCTCTCTCTCTCTCTCTCTCCTCTCAGCCACCCCACGCCCACCCTAGGAGACATTTCTTCACTTTCCCCTCGAGAATACAAATGCCCCACACAGGCAGACCACTCGACTAAATTGGAAGCTGCAGTTGTGTCTCCGTGCCTCCACTTCCTCCACTCTCCCTTTCCCTCCTTGTTCCTCTTCCTCCCCTCCTTCCTCCACTCCCTTTCCCTCCACTCTCCCTTTCCCTCCTTCCTCCACTCTCCCTTTCCCTCCCTCATCCACTCTCCCTTTCCCTCCTTCCTCCACTCTCCCTTTCCCTCCTTCTCCACTCTCTCTTTCCTTCCACTCTCCCTTTCCCTCCTTCCTCCACTCTCTCTTTCCCTCCACTCTCCCTTTCCCTCCTTCCTCCACTCTTCGTTCTCTCTCCCTTTCCCTCCTTCCTTCTCTCACCCTTTTCCTCCTTCCTCCTCTTCCTCCCTTCCTTCCATCTTCCTCTCCTGTCATCCTATTCTTCGCTAGCCAATTGCACGGTGGACGCTCCAAGAAAAATCATTCCCCAGTTTCCCGCCGGCGAGGGGACGCAAAATATCAATTATTAAGTAGATTTAATCCCCTCTGGTTCTTTTTCTTTAAGTGTGATTTGATTAAGACGCAACGAGACTAATTGAAGGAATACGTTTGGCTTTCTTCTCTCTTGTCTGTCTCTGTGTGTATCTGTCTCTGTGTGTCTGTCTCTGTGTGTCTGTCTCTGTGTGTCTGTCTCTGTGTGTATCTGTCCCTGTGTATCTGTCTCTGTGTATCTGTCTCTGTATGTCTGTCTCTGTGTGTATGCCTCTGTGTGTCTGTCTCTGTGTGTCTGTCTCTGTGTGTCTGTCTCTGTATGTCTGTCTCTGTGTATCTGTCTCTGTGTATCTGTCTCTGTGTATCTGTCCCTGTGTATCTGTCTCTGTGTGTCTGTCTCTGTGTGTATCTGTCCCTGTGTATCTGTCTCTGTGTGTCTGTCTCTGTGTGTCTGTCTCTGTGTGTATCTGTCTCTGTGTGTCTGTCTCTGTGTGTCTGTCTCTGTGTGTCTGTCTCTGTGTGTATCTGTCTCTGTGTGTCTGTCTCTGTGTGTCTGTCTCTGTGTGTATCTGTCCCTGTGTGTCTGTCTCTGTGTGTATCTGTCTCTGTGTGTCTGTCTCTGTGTGTCTGTCTCTGTGTGTCTGTCTCTGTGTGTCTGTCTCTGTGTGTCTGTCTCTGTGTGTATCTGTCTCTGTGTGTCTGTCTCTGTGTGTCTGTCTCTGTGTGTCTGTCTCTGTGTGTCTGTCTCTGTGTGTCTGTCTCTGTGTGTATCTGTCCCTGTGTATCTGTCTCTGTGTGTCTGTCTCTGTGTGTCTGTCTCTGTGTGTATGCCTCTGTGTGTATGCCTCTGTGTGTCTGTCTCTGTGTGTATGTCTCTGTGTGTATGCCTCTGTGTGTCTGTCTCTGTGTGTCTGTCTCTGTGTGTATGTCTCTGTGTGTATCTGTCCCTGTGTGTCTGTCTCTGTGTGTCTGTCTCTGTGTGTCTGTCTCTGTGTGTCTGTCTCTGTGTGTCTGTCTCTGTGTGTCTGTCTCTGTGTGTATCTGTCCCTGTGTATCTGTCTCTGTGTGTCTGTCCCTGTGTGTCTGTCCCTGTGTATCTGTCCCTGTGTATCTGTCCCTGTGTTTTCTGGGCCCTGTGTATCTGTCCCTGTGTGTCTGTCTCTGTGTGTATCTGTCCCTGTGTATCTGTCCCTGTGTATCTGTCCCTGTGTGTCTGTCCCTGTGTATCTGTCCCTGTGTATCTGTCCCTGTGTATATGTCCCTGTGTATCTGTCCCTGTGTATCTGTCCCTGTGTATCTGTCCCTGTGTGTCTGTCCCCGTGTATCTGTCCCTGTGTGTCTGTCCCTGTGTATCTGTCCCTGTGTATCTGTCCCCCGTGTATCTGTCCCTGTGTATCTGTCTCTGTGTATCTGTCCCTGTGTATCTGTCCCTGTGTATCTGTCCCTGTGTATCTGTCTCTGTGTATCTGTCCCTGTGTATCTGTCCCTGTGTATCTGTCCCTGTGTATCTGTCTCTGTGTATCTGTCCCTGTGTATCTGTCCCTGTGTATCTGTCCCTGTGTGTCTGTCTCTGTGTGTATCTGTCCCTGTGTATTTGTCCCTGTGTATCTGTCCCTGTGTGTCTGTCCCTGTGTATCTGTCCCTGTGTATCTGTCCCTGTGTATCTGTCCCTGTGTATCTGTCCCTGTGTATCTGTCCCTGTGTATCTGTCCCTGTGTGTCTGTCCCTGTGTATCTGTCCCTGTGTGTCTGTCCCTGTGTATCTGTCCCTGTGTATCTGTCCCTGTGTATCTGTCCCTGTGTATCTGTCCCTGTGTATCTGTCCCTGTGTGTACCTGTCCCTGTGTATCTGTCCCTGTGTATCTGTCCCTGTGTATCTGTCCCTGTGTATCTGTCCCTGTGTATCTGTCCCTGTGTATCTGTCCCTGTGTATCTGTCTCTGTGTGTCTGTCTCTGTGTGTATCTGTCCCTGTGTATCTGTCTCTGTGTGTATCTGTCCCTGTGTATCTGTCTCTGTGTGTCTGTCTCTGGTGTCTGTCCTCTGTGTGTATCTGTCCCTGTGTATCTGTCCCCTGTGTACCTGTCCCTGTGTATCTGTCTCTGTGTGTCTGTCCCTGTGTATCTGTCCTCTGTGTGTCTGTCCCTGTGTATCTGTCCCTGTGTGTCTGTCTCTGTGTGTCTGTCTCTGTGTGTATCTGTCCCTGTGTATCTGTCCCTGTGTACCTGTCCCTGTGTATCTGTCTCTGTGTGTCTGTCCCTGTGTATCTGTCTCTGTGTGTCTGTCCCTGTGTATCTGTCCCTGTGTATCTGTCCCTGTGTATCTGTCTCTGTGTATCTGTCTCTGTGTATCTGTCCCTGTGTATCTGTCCCTGTGTATCTGTCCCTGTGTATCTGTCCCTGTGTATCTGTCTCTGTGTATCTGTCCCTGTGTATCTGTCCCTGTGTATCTGTCCCTGTGATCTGTCCCTGTGTATCTGTCCCTGTGTATCTGTCCCTGTGTATCTGTCCCTGTGTGTCTGTCTCTGTGTATCTGTCCCTGTGTACCTGTCCCCGTGTATCTTGTCCCTGTGTATCTGTCCCTGTGTATCTGTCCCTGTGTGTCTGTCTCTGTGTGTATCTGTCCCTGTGTGTCTGTCTCTGTGTATCTGTCCCTGTGTATCTGTCCCTGTGTGTTTTGTCTCTGTGTGTCTGTCTCTGTGTGTATCTGTCCCTGTGTATCTGTCTCTGTGTGTCTGTCTCTGTGTGTTGCCTCTGTGGGGTCTGTCTCTGGTGTATGCCTCTGGGGTGTATGCCTCTGTGTGTCTGTCTCTGTGTGTATGCCTCTGTGTGTCTGTCTCTGTGTGTCTGTCTCTGTGTGTATCTGTCCCTGTGTATCTGTCCCTGTGTGTCTGTCTCTGTGTGTCTGTCTCTGTGTGTATCTGTCCTGTGTATCTGTCCCTGGGTATCTGTCCCTGTGTATCTGTCTCTGTGTGTCTGTCTCTGTGTGTATCTGTCCCTGTGTATCTGTCTCTGTGTGTCTGTCTCTGTGTGTATGCCTCTGTGTGTCTGTCTCTGTGTGTCTGTCTCTGTGTGTCTGTCTCTGTGTATGCCTCTGTGTGTCTGTCTCTGTGTGTCTGCCTCTGTGTGTCTGTCTCTGTGTGTATGCCTCTGTGTGTCTGTCTCTGTGTGTATGCCTCTGTGTGTCTGTCTCTGTGTGTATGCCTCTGTGTGTCTTCTCTGTGTGTATGCCCTGTGTGTCTGTCTCTGTGTGTCTGTCTCTGTGTGTCTGTCTCTGTGTGTATGCCTCTGTTGTGTCTGTCTCTGTGTGTATGCCTCTGTGTGTCTGTCTCTGTGTGTATGCCTCTGTGTGTATGCCTCTGTGTGTCTGTCTCTGTGTGTCTGTCTCTGTGTGTATGCCTCTGTGTGTATGCCTCTGTGTGTCTGTCTCTGTGTGTCTGTCTCTGTGTGTATGCCTCTGTGTGTCTGTCTCTGTGTGTCTGTCTCTGTGTGTCTGTCTCTGTGTGTATGCCTCTGTGTGTCTGTCTCTGTGTGTATGCCTCTGTGTGTCTGTCTCTGTGTGTCTGTCTCTGTGTGTATGCCTCTGTGTGTCTGTCTCTGTGTGTCTGTCTCTGTGTGTCTGCCTCTGTGTGTCTGTCTCTGTGTGTATGCCTCTGTGTGTATGCCTCTGTGTGTCTGTCTCTGTGTGTC
>JACEEZ010023046.1:120070-127570 GCA_016584305.1 Chionoecetes opilio
AAGCCTTTTTTGACTGATTATTTTTCTATCTAAGCCTTTTTTGACTGAGCATTTTTCTATCTAAGCCTTTTTTGACTGAGTATTTTTCTATATAAGCCTTTTTTGACTGATATTTTCTATCCAAGCCTTTTTTGACTGAGTATTTTTATATCCAAGCCTTTTTTGACTGGGTTAAGTATTTTCTATCCAAGACATGTTTTGACTGAGTATTTTTTTATCCAAGACTTTTTGGACTGAGTTTTTTTTCAGCGTTGAGGCAAGGCTTGAGTCAGCGTCTCCTGCCTCCCCTGCCTCTCGTAATTACCTGCCAGTTACCTTAATTAATAGAAGGTAAACTGGGCGGTCGACACAAGCTTAAACAAACACGCCTTTGTGGTGACTTGAGCCCCGTCCTTACAACTCCTTTTTTGTCAGTTTCCTCCCTCCCCCATCTCTCTCTCTCTCTCTCTCTCTCTCTCTCTCTCTCTCTCTCTCTCTCTCTCTCTCTCTCTCTCTCTCTCTCTCTCTCTCTCTCTCTCGTTCTATCACACACACACAACCTCCAACTAGCTCGAGATAAAGAAGAAAGAAAAAAATAGGCCTTTTATAAAGCTAGATTGAAGCGGGTCTTTTTTCTTCTTATCGACGGTCTGTAAACACACGTAAATCCCACCACATGTAGGGGCGCCGAGAGAGAGAGAGAGAGAGAGAGAGAGAGAGAGAGAGAGAGAGAGAGAGAGAGAGAGAGAGAGAGAGAGAGAGAGAGAGAAGAAAGGTGAGGAAATGAGGGAGGGAAGGTAAGGCGAATAAAGAAGGAGAGAGGAAATAGGAGGAGGAAATGAGAACACAGGTGGAATGGAAGGGAGGGAAGGGAAGGGATTAGGGAAGGGAGGGATTAGGAGAAGGAAGGATTAGAAGTATGGCAAGGCAAAAGACGAGGAAGACAAAGGAAAGGATGGATAAAAACAGAAAAGATAGAAGAAAAAAATGACGCAAGCACTTAGGGGGAAAAGACGTGAGGTAAATGAGATGCATGGAGGGGAAATAAGAGGAGTAGAGGAGAGGGGAAAAGGAGGAAGAAGGGAAGGAGGGGGTAAGGGACCTCTTGCTGTGGACAAAGAAAAGCTTTCCCTACTTAAAGGTAAAACGCGCTTAAGCTTAACAGTTCACCTAAAGCTGTGATTATCGTTAGCCTGGTGTGTGTGTGTGTGTGTGTGTGTGTGTGTGTGTGTGTGTGTGTGTGTGTGTGTGTGTGTGTGTGTGTGTGTGTGTGTGTGTGTGTGTTGTATGTGTGTGTGTGTGTGTGTGTGTGTTTGTGTGTGTGTGTGCGTTTAGAAATACCCTCACCATCCTTTGACTCATCCTACTCGCATATAACTAATGTATTATTTTCTTTTGTGAAACGTGAGGAAACGCATAATTTTTTTCAAATTATTTTTCACGTTATAAAATAGTCTTAATAACAATAACTAAATCAACAAGAGAAACGACAATGACATCAAAACAATACTAAATACAACAATAACAACAATAATAATGATAATAACAATAATAATAATAATACACAGTACTTACACACACACAAAACACGTAAAGAACCGCATCAAAGTATTAATAACAATAAAACAACAACACTACAAGGCAACAACTAAGTCATGCATCTAAGAAAACAACAACATTACACAAACAACAACAACAACAGCAGATAAGACAGGGAGGTGCAAGTGCAGAATAGGGAAGTAAGGGGAAAAAAGGGGAAGGTAAAAAGGTACAAGCAGCAAGGCACCCCACCCTCACACACACACACACACACACACACACACACACACACACACACACACACACACACACTAAAACACTTACCATTGTCAAGCGCCGCCATCTTCGCCCTCAGACTAGAGTTGATGTCGCTCTCCGCGTAAGTCGTATCCGAGTTATTGTCAGACGAGGAGAGGGACGACCCCCCAGGCTGCATGCGGCGCCCTTGAGCGAACTTACGACCCCCTTTCATGACGGGGGAGTCGTATTCATCAAGGTGGTTGGCGTAGTGTAACCCGCCTTGTGGTATCTCTTGGTAGTAGTTGCCGTGTCCTGAGCCGAGCTGGTTCATGACGGCTGCTGTAGTGGCGTCTGTTGGGACTCCTCCGCCTCCCGTGCCTCCTCCAGGGCCGTTAGAGGCAGGGACGTACTGGCCGCGGTAGTGGGAGAGGTTGTTGTGGGCGGCGTCGTGGAGGGAGACCAGCGAGGGCGGGTCCCCGAGTTCAGGCTCTGAGGTGTGGCTGAGGGGCGTAGTGGCGCGGGAACGGTTGCTGCTACGGTCACCTGCGGGAGAGGTCAGGGGCAGCTTAGCCTACGATACCTACTGCAGAAGGGAGGAAGGGGAGAGGGCGTACTGAAGGAGCTACTAAGGGAGAGGAAGGGAGTCTATCTACACATTACTGTCATGGCTACTTGAAACTACCGACGATTTCTATTAGTTATGTCTACTTGGAACTACCGACGATTTCTATTAGTTATGTCTACTTGGAACTACCGACGATATCTATGTGTTTACTCGTACTTTATATACGGTAGTCATGAGCGCTAACTAATCATAAGGTGCCATAATACGCTTTACGTCCAGGTATACTAGCAAAGGTGTGTTTACGGGTTACTAGCGACCTACTCATCAATACACAGACTCCGAAGCCACAAGAAATGAAGTAAAGAGAACGTGCTATTTCGCTGAGGACATGTGATTGTTGCCTCTTATATACCTGTGTCCTGAACCGCCGCCATGGAGGTTCTCGGGGGCCCCTTGAGGCACTACGCAGGGCCACCACACTTCTAAGGGCCATGGCGGTTTGTTCTAGTTCTCGTTGTACTCGTGTGCCTAAACTGACCAATGTGTGCGACTCGATTCCGTTCACAAAATTACTTTCAGTACATTCGTTAGGATTATTTTTCTGATTTTCCTGCGTTCATGTAACAATCTTTCAATCATTACTCTTTGCTCGAGGCGTGAAATGTCTCCCTCTGTCTCGGTGATTGAGAAATGTTGTGTTTACGGTGCTTCGTGGCGCTGTCTTCCACTTCTTTTATCATTTATTTTCTTTAAATTGCAGGAATGGTTGGCTCTCCCGCCTGCGCTCCGGCAATGAGCTACCTGAGGCTGGTGTCTGATTAACGTCGGGGCATCACGCCGCAGGGGAGGGGGAGTAAGATACAGGTTGAGGGAAGGACACCTCAGTCAATGCCAAGCGAGACGACCTTACAAAGCGTCGTCGTGCTCTGCGCCGCAAACGACGCAATAATAACACGGCCACATTCCATCGGGGTTTCATTCAGTACCGGAAATTACGGCTGAATGGCGGCATACATGGGACACCACGACAAGACTACCTTAATGCACAAAATGATTTGACTCACTGATACACACACACACACACACACACACGTATGGTGTCAGGTCGCCATGGCTGGCGGTGCCTGGGGCGTGGGTGGGGCGTGGGTGGGGGTGGGCGTGGGTGGGCGGGCCGGGCTGCCGCCGCCACTCATCAGCGGCGGGCAAAGGGATTCAGTTCACGTGCGAATTCAATCAGGTCGAGCAAACGTCCCCAACAATAACCGAGGCGACACAGCGAGGGTCGAGGCCACAGCATGTGCTGCAGCGGCGTGGCGGGGGCACTGGGGGGCCCAGGATGTACTCCACGCGTGAACCCAATGCATGGAAGTGATCGTGGATGTGCCTGCTTCTGCCGCCGCCATCATCATCATCATCAATCTAGCAGCACACACAGCAGGGCGAGGCCACGCCAGGCGAGGACGGGAAACCATTACTATAATGAACATAAGATCGCGGACTGTCCTCTGCCACACGGCCGCTTGTTTACGCCGCCACTCCCTGTGTAAACACTGACTGCGTAATTCACCCAGGGTCTTGTCCAAGCAAGCCTATTTCGCGATCGTCAGTTTCACCCTCACGGTGCAAGCTTGGAGCTCATTATTACCGATCTTTGGGAAATGGTGGGACCTCACACACCACACACCTCCATCCCCTTGCTCAAGGGAGACAGTAACCACCCGAATTTTTCCGTGAAAAATCCTAGGGAGCGAGTGATTCAAACCGGCTAACCATATAATATATAGAATGGCGCGCCAAAGCTCTATCCACTGGACCATCGTGGCGGTGTGTGTGTGTATGTATATGTATATATATATATATATATATATATATTTATAATACGAACACTCAATCGGATATTGAATAGGCACGGGGTGTGTGACAGAAACAGGAAGATGAGATGGGCGAGGAGGGCGAGGAGGGGCCTGCCTACCTATACATATTGATCGGCGAGTGTTTACGTTCCTCAGTGGAGCCTTTGGGCCGCCCAGGGCCAGCCCTGAAGGCCACGGCCACGGCCCCGCGCACCCTAACACTGCCGCCATGCCTTAGCGGGCCGCCCCTCAACCGCTGGCCCTGCACCCACCTACCCCTCTCCTCTCCCTCTGACGGTGATGAGCCACTAGTCACCGCGGCGGAAGACTAATAATGAAGAAAATAATAAGGGAGAAGAAAAGTATTGAGGTGGATGAGAGACAATAGTAGTAGAGATAATAGAATAGTGGAGTAGATAGGGGAGCAGTGCAGTCAGGGTGAGGGAAGGACACGTGAAGACCCGCCGTGATATGGGATACACCCGATAATTAAAGGTAATGGACATTGGACACACTTACACGTAGATGACACACCTGAGTGATACACGTACAGGAACACGTACAGAAGAGGAAGTTACAACACTGAGACATCGACAAACAGAGGTACACACTCACATGGACATTCAATCCGAGGCAGGAAACACATGCAAGGAACATTTACTCCAACAATGAGACATAGAGATGTAAATGTGTGACAGTAATACATAGAGAGGTACACATAGACATACATACCAACAAAATACATTCACATATATAGTACACACATAAAAACCCACATTACTTATCAATATCCGTTTCATTTCATTGTTTCATAAGTAAGCACATTTTAGTTTTTCAGAAAAGATTCTTGCACTTTCTGACGTCACTTTCATATAGACATCAACACACCTTCGTTATTCCTTTACTCTCAACACGTATTGCAGTGTATATATTGCCCACATGTTTATATTATATTTACCTCCGCCAACGAAGTTGGAGGGGTTATGTTTTCACCCCGATCTGTCTGTCTGTCTGTCTGTCTCTCTGTCTGTCTGTCTGTTAGTGTACAGGATTTCTCGAAAAGTTACAAATAGATTTGGACCAAACTCGGTATACCAAGTCTATTTGGTATAAGGAAGAACTGATTTAATTTTGGATGAAATCTATTGACAACTGTTGCCATGGCAACCAATTGATGAAATATTCGGCCGGAGGTATGCGCTCATACTGAGTGCATATATATATATATATATATATATGTATATATATATATATATATATATATATATATATATATATATATATATATATATATATATATATATATATATATATATATATATATATTATTTTATTTTATTTTTAATTTTATTTTTAACTTCTTTTTTTAAACTTTTTTTTCTACTTTTTCTTAAACTTTTTTTTTACTTTTTTTTATGAAATCGAATCACAACTGTTGCCATGGCAACCAATTGATGAAATATTCGGGCGGAGGTATGCGCTCTACTGAGTGAACCCCCCCTCCCCCCAGTATTATTTGCTTTAGTACTTAACTTCATTTCCTAATGTCTGTATATTATGTTGTTGCTTTTTTTTTCCTGTGTGCCTTCGGGTGAAAAATAAATTATCATCATTATCATTACTTATTCTCTTCTCCTCCTTGTACTCGTACAGGCAAGGCGTCGCCCTGCCCACACCCCCTAATGCTGTCTTCGTCCCAATATCACGTCACGTCTGAAATAGCCAAGAAAAAAATCCACCCACCTGCCCACCCTCCCCACACTCACCCACCTACCCACTCCACCATCCACCAACAATACCATCCACCCACCTACCAACCATTCACCCACTCACCCATCCACCCACCCACCAACCCTACCACCCACCCACCCACTCACTCACCAAAACCTTCATCAACCTTTGCAGTAAACGGACAAAATGCCAAGGCCGTGGAATCTGCCTCAAGTTTATATTCCGAATGAGTTTCCGCGGCCGAAGAAACTGAAACTTGTCACCACTGAAAAGCATCCTAAATTCTGCTTCTCTTCCACCCTGAGCGTTCCACCCTTTGACTTTGGTGGTGTTTCATGCAACTGTTTCTCTCAGGTGTTTCAGGTGGGACGAGGCTCGGTTAATGACCATAAAACAGGGCAATTACACTCGACCTGGGAGGCGGGATGAGCCGGAAGAGGGGAGAGGGAAGCAGAGGGTGAGAGGAAGAGGAGATGGAAGGAAAGAGATAAGAGAGAATGCTGCAGGTTATTGGGTAGAAGAGAGAGAGAGAGAGAGAGAGAGAGAGAGAGAGAGAGAGAGAGAGAGAGAGAGAGAGAGAGAGAGAGAGAGAGAGAGAGAGATAATGGTGAGAGTTGGAGAGGAGAGGTGGGAAGAGAGGAGAAGGAAGGGGAAGATATAAGTGGGAGAGAAAAGGAAGGAACGGAGGGAAGAAAGTTAAGAGCTCAAAGTGGAAGAACAAAAGTATCGGATAATTGGGAAGAAAACTTATGTATTGTGATAAAAGGCAAAATATTCATTACGAAAAAAAACCTAAATAAGTAAAGTCGGGCTAAGACGTGGCATGAAAAAATAAATCAAGAAAAAGCTGCAATAGAAAAAAATGAATAAAAGGAGAAAAAAGGCAAAAAAAGATTCTTAAATAATAAAAAACATAAACAAGACATATTTTCTACCCATCTTCTTTCTTATTATTCTTATTAGTATCATTTTTATCAATATTATTCCTCACCCTCCTCCTCCTCCCCCCTGGTAAGTGGTGACCCTAAGTCTCCCTCAGCCAGCGGGGAAGCAGCCTCTGCCATCCCTCGAGGCTCGCGTCAGCAAGAAAGTTATAAGCTATTCTTCACAGCGGCTGAAACACGGTATTACTGCTGCTGCTGCTCCTGTGTGTGTGTGTGTGTTGTGTGTGTGTGTGTGTGTTGTGTGTGTGTGTGTGTGTGTGTGTGTGTGTGTGTGTGTGGTGTGTTGTGTGTGTTGTGTGTGTGTGTGTTGTGGGGTGTGTTGTGTGTGTGTGTGTGTGTGTTTGTACGATGACGACACAAAATCAACTCTTTCTTTATTGAATTATTACAATAAAAGGATACGAGAAGGACGAACGAAAAGAAGGACGAGGAGGAGGAGGAGGAGGAAAACAGCCTGCTGATATCTAACTTTTTTAAACTTCTCATTGCTGACTACAGACACCACCACCACCACCCCAGTATCGGAAGGGAGACAACATATGTGAGGAAGTGCGGCATCCAGTCAGCATAGTCAGCATGTGTCGTGGTAGTGTCAGGAGGAACGTGTCAGCAAGGATCGCGTGAGTGAATAAAAGCGAGGCCATGTCAG
>JACEEZ010023047.1:0-2500 GCA_016584305.1 Chionoecetes opilio
CTGTCCCCCCCCCCCCTTTGTTCCACGTCCAAACAGTTTTCACCGCACCCTCCCCTTCCCACCAGGGGGCGCACTGCACCCCCTCCCCCAAAAGCTCCCCCCCCCTCCCCTCCCCAGTTCCCCCTCCTCTCCTTCTGCCCTCTATCTCACCCTCTCTCCCTTCCCTTCCGCCGTCCCCCTGTCTCTCCTCATCTCTCTCTCTCCCCCCCCTTCGTTCTCTCCTCATGTCTGTCATTTTCTCGTGTGTCAGGCCTTAGAAGACGCTTTGTTAGGCACGGCAGGGAGAAAGCTGGTGAGGAAAATGCTTGTTACACCTCTCCTTCCTCTCTCTTCTCTCTATCTTTTCCCTCTCTCTCCTCTCTCTCTCTCTCCTCTTTTCTCTCCCCTTCTCTCTCCTTCTCTCTCTCTCTATCTCTCTCTTCTCTCTCTCTCCCTCTCTCTTCCCCTTTTCTCTCTCTCCTCTCTCTCTCTCTCTCTCTCATCCCTTTCCCACATCACTCTCCTCTCATCCCCTTCCTGATAAAGTGATTAAGATTTTCTCCTATATCCTTCGCCCTTCCTTTCGAGGCGTAAAAAGGAGAATAGGGAAGGGAGAGAAGGTAAGAAAGAAGACTACAGAATGAGAGAGGAAGAGGCGCATAAGTGGTGGCAGCGGAGGGATGAAGGGTCTTTTGCGATTGGCGGTCATGATATCTCTATACCTCTTGTCACTCTCATACAATCTCTTTCCCATAGTTCTTGTCTGCCCTTCCTTTTCTCCTTCCTCCCTCCTCCTCCCCTCCAATATTCCACAGAAAAAAGGCCTCAGACCACCATATAATTCCAAGGCCATAACATAATCCCTTACAACTAAATCCCAGTTCAGTTCAAGAGTCAAAGATTTGTCATATTTAGAAAGGTGCGTTAGTAGTTTTCTCTTTGAATTTTCTTACCATGTACTTTATATTTTCTTGTATTTGGTCATTTGTAGCTTTATTTTTTAAGTTTAGTTTTCATTCTTGTAGCTTTATTCATGTATTTGCCTTTGTTTTCTTTTATTTTTTTTTTTGACTTTTTAATTGTAGCTTTATATTCTTGTATTTTGGTCCATTTGTAGCTTTTATTTTTTTTTTTTTTTGTCATTCTTGTAGCTTTATTCGTATTGTCCATTTGTAGCTTTATTTTTTAGTTTAGTTTTCATTCTTGTAGCTTTATTCATGTATTTGTCCATTTGTAGCTTTATTTTTTATTTTAGTTTTCATTCTTGTAGCTTTATTCATGTATTTGTCCATTTGTAGCTTTATTTTTTATTTTTAGTTTTCATTCTTGTAGCTTTATTCACGTATTTGGCCATTTGTAGCTATATTTTTTATTTTTAGTTTTCATTCTTGTAGCTTTATTCGTGTATTTGTCCATTTTTAGCTTTATTTTTTAGTTTTACTTTTCATTCTTGTAGCTTTATTCATGTTTTTGTCCATTTGTAGCTTTATTTTTTATTTTTAGTTTTCATTCTTGTAGCTTTATTCGTGTATTTGTCCATTTGTAGCTTTATTTTTTTGTTTAGTTGTCATTCTTGTAGCTTTATTCATGTATTTGTCCATTTGTAGCTTTATTTTTTGTCTAGTTGTCATTCTTGTAGCTTTATTCATGTATTTGTCCATTTGTAGCTTTATTTTAGTTTAGTTTATTCTGTAGCTTATTATGTTGCATTGAGTTTTGTTTTAGTTTAGTTTGCATTCTTGTACCTATTATCATGTATTTTCATTTGTAGCTTTTTTTTTTTTTTAGTTTCATTCTTGTAGCTTTATTCTGTTTGCCATTTGTAGCTTATTTTTAGTTAGTTTCATCTGTAGTTATTCATGTATTGTCTTTGAGCTTATTTTTAGTCTATTTTCATTTTGTGCTTTATATGATTGCCTTTGTAGCTTATTTTTGTCAGTTTCATTTGTAGCTTTATTCATGTATTTGTCATTGTAGCTTTATTTTTATGTTAGTTTATTCTTGTAGCTTATTCATGATTTGTCCATTTGTAGCTTTTTTTTTATGTCTAGTTCATTTGTGCTTTATTCAGTATTGTCCTTGTACTTTATTTTTGTCAGTTTCACTTGTAGCTTATTTGTATTTGTCTTGTAGCTTTATTTTTGTTAGTTTCATTTGAGTTTTCAGTTTGGTCATTGTAGCTTATTTTTTAGTTAGTTTCATCTGTGCTTTTAAGATTTGTCCATTTGATTTATTTTTATTCAGTTTCATTCTTGTGCTTATTAGATTTGTCATTGTAGCTTATTTTTTATGATTTGCTTCTTGTAGCTTTAAGTTGTCTTGAGCTTATTTTAGTTAGTTGCATTTGTGCTTATCATGTATTTGCCCTTGCAGCTTATTTTTATGTCTATTGCATTCTGACTTTTTATGTATTGCCATTGTAGCTTTTTTTTAGTCTAGTTTGCATTCTTGTAGCTTTTTCATGTATTTGCCCATTGTAGCTTATTTTTAGTTAGTTGCATTTGAGTTTTCAGTATTTGTC
>JACEEZ010023047.1:17500-20000 GCA_016584305.1 Chionoecetes opilio
TAGATAGATAGATAGATAGGTAGATAGATAGATAGATAGATAGATTGATAGATAAATAGAAAGATAGATAGATAAACAGGTGCACATATATATAGATAAGGACATAGAGATATATAAACAATGGCTTTATGATATGTAGGTTTCATCAATGCGTGATTAGAAAGATAAGAGATAGACGTATAACAGATAAAAAAAAGTTATTAAGGTTTTCTGGACTGGCAATTAGCTGGCTCTTTGTTGCCTTTTTTTATTTTAGGTATATATTTTTTGCCATTGACTTGTCCCTTATGATATAAAAAAAAACGAAATAAACAGATATGAACTCTTTAATACTTGCAATAAACTTTAATAAACCGTCTATACTTGCAGATACAAAGCATAAAACAACACTGAAACAGGGTAGATTATACAGTCATGATATAAACTACTGTGTATCATCTTCAGTGGCACAGACAAATCAGTAGTGATGCTATAATTCGTAATATATGGCGGCTGGCGATATTAGGGCAGGTGGCGACTATAGTGTTATCTACGGTACAATAAATTAATCAATATAGAGGAAAAGTTGGATTAATAAGACAGATAGATAAACAGGTAGCTACGTAGGTGAATATGATAGACTAACAGGTAAAAATAGTTGTATGCTAATTGTTACGAATAAAAATAGCGAGTTTTTATTTAAAGTGTTTTTATTTCTATTTTGTTACAGGTAAAGATAGATCAATAAGACAGATAGATAAACAGGTAGATACGTAGGTAAGAAAGATAGACGAATATAGATACCGAAGTGTGTTACAGTCTATTTTTTTTAACGAGGCAAATATCCTGACCCCTTGCTGCTTACTGACTGATATTAAATGCCAGGAGGGAATACTACCGTTTTTCTTAATTTCAGCTGTATTTCATCTTAGTTAACATATTATCAGGTAAACATAGGCATAACTTGAAACATGTTGCCTTAAAAGAGACTGGAATTTTCGCCTCGTTAAAAAAATAGACTCTAGGTTATGATGACTAGCAATGACTGTGTTTTTATTTAAATTTTGTGTTACAGGATTAATAAGACAGATAGATAAACAGGTAGATACGTAGGTGAGTAAAATAAACTAACGTGCAAAAATATATTTATCTACAGCATATACCTGCAAATTATTACGGGTTAGAAATATATAGTTTTTCTGATCAGTATAAAGTTGTAAAGCATCGTTTGACAAATTACGATCAGTGAACTGTATATTTATTTCACAGCTGTTTGACTGATTACAGGAAGGATGTAGCATGCTAATTAAACTTTCAAGGTAATACGGTAGCTATGTTTTTTATATATATATATATTACCAGTATCTCGTGTGTTAATTATTTCATCTAGTATACATTGGCCTCGTACTAAATTGCCCCAGGTTTCCAGGGAGGATGTTGCATTCTAATTAAACTTGCAAGGTGATAGCTACATATGTTCTTATATATATTACTTGTATCTCGCATATGTTAATTATTACATCTAGTATACATTGGCCTCTGACTCCCGCCCCGCTATTCTTATCTCTTACTATCCTCTTTATAGGGACTGGCAACAAGCGGGCTTTAACCAAAAAAAATTTATCTTGGCCAGTCCTTTGAGATGTAAAGAGAAAATACATAGTGACTGAAAACAAAAATATATAAAACTTACTTGAAGGTATATGAAGGATTTTTTTTTGCGTAATTCAAACTTTCTCTTATACTAATGCAGGTTATTGGTTAGTGTAGTTGTCGTTGCACTGACAACTTAATTACATATCACGTTATTTCAACAGGCAATTAACGTTGATTTACATTTTAAAAAATTTAATTAAAGCGATAGGTAAGAAAAAAATGTCAGTTAAAAAAGATTAATATATATATAAATAATTATGAACCAAAACGAGAATTTTGAAGAAGAAAAAATATATGATAAAATAAATTAATATGAGGAAAAATAATTATGAGCTAAAACGAAAATTTAGAAGAAAAAAAATTATAAGTTAAAAAAGGTGATTATGAGGAAACATAATTATGAGTCAAAACGAAATTTAGAAGAAAATAATATATGATAAAATAAATTAATATGAAGAAAAATAGTTATGAGTCAAAACAAGAATTTAGAAGGAAAAAAAATATAAGTTAAAAAAGATGAATATGAGGAAACATAATTATGAGCTAAAACGAGAATTTAGAAAAAATATATAAGTTAAAAATGATGAATATGAAGAAAAATTATTATGAGCAAACAAGAATAAAAAAAAAAATGTAAGTTAAAGCAACACAGTGTTACGCCACCATTGGTTTGGAAGCACTCGTGTGTGTGGAAGTATCAAAAAGTGAAAAAAATATGTGAGAGAGAGATAAAAGAGAGAGATAGCGGAAATTTTGCCACCCAGCTTATAGATGTGACAACTTTTGAACGCCACGAGTACCTAACGACAACACGACGCGTTTATTTCTTTGTTATTGTCCTTGTTTTGTCGTTGAACTGAAAAAG
>JACEEZ010023047.1:27500-35000 GCA_016584305.1 Chionoecetes opilio
TTTTTTTGTCCAAGCTCGCTTCACTCGCTTGGACACCTATTTCAGCCGAATTCATTCTTTGGTACTAAATAGATTGGTGAATCTGTCATATAGGCTTGTAAAATGTTTACTCCACGAATGGGGGCAAGGTCTAGAGTGCATATTGGCTTGTAAAATGTTTACTGCACGAATGGGGGCAAGGTCTAGAGTGCATATTGGCTTGTAAAATGTTTACTCCACGAATGGGGGCAAGGTCTAGAGTGCATATTGGCTTGTAAAATGTTTACTCCACGAATGGGGCAAGGTCTAGAAGTGCATATTGGCTTGTAAATGTTTACTCCACGATGGGGCAAGGTCTAGAGTGCATATTGGCTTGTAAAATGTTTACTCACGAATGGGGGCAAGGTCTAGAGTGCATATTGGCTTGTAAAATGTTTACTCCACGAATGGGGGCAAGGTCTAGAGTGCATATTGGCTTGTAAAATGTTTACTCCACGAATGGGGCAAGGTCTAGAGTGCATATTGGCTTGTAAAATGTTTACTCCACGAATGGGGGCAAGGTCTAGAGTGCATATTGGCTTGTAAAATGTTTACTCCACGAATGGGGGCAAGGTCTAGAGTGCATATTGGCTTGTAAAATGTTTACTCCACGAATGGGGGCAAGGTCTAGAGTGCATATTGGCTTGTAAAATGTTTACTCCACGAATGGGGGCAAGGTCTAGAGTGCATATTGGCTTGTAAAATGTTTACTCCACGAATGGGGCAAGGTCTAGAGTGCATATTGGCTTGTAAAATGTTTACTCCACGAATGGGGGCAAGGTCTAAGTGCATATTGGCTTGTAAAATGTTGACTCCACGAATGGGGGCAAGGTCTAGAGTGCATATTGGCTTGTAAAATGTTTACTGCACGAATGGGGGCAAGGTCTAGAGTGCATATTGGCTTGTAAAATGTTGACTCCACCTCCGCTGATAAGTTATAATTCAACACCAGGCAAACACAGAAGAGCAGATTTATGCTGGAGTTTAGTAAATTTCTCTGATTAAATAAATACCACTTTTTTGGTTTTAAAACAACAAATGACTATTTAGCACTTTTCTTTTCTTTGTAAAAAGTAAAGAAAATCAAAGAAGGGGATGGTGAAGGTTAGGTTGGGTTAGGTCAGGCTGTAATAGAAGTATTTTAAGGTGAGGGTATTTAAAAAGTTGACTTACGTCTGTGCGAGCTTGGACACGCTCCATATCTTTAGTGTGGACGTCTATTTCCTAGTTTTTACATCACAATGGACTGGCCAAGGTAAAAAATAAGTCACAAAAAACCGCTTAAACTTACTTAAAGCTTCGACTTTGAGAGAGTGAGTGGAAGAGATGTGGAAATACTATGCAGTGGAGAGACAGTCTGGTGTTGAAGTGGTTGTGGTGGTAGTGGCGGGGATGGAGCAGAAAAGAAGTGTTAGAGGGAAGGATTTTTGGAAGAAATATTAAGTGGATAAATGGATTAGGTAATGGTGTGGAACAAAGTGGTATGAAAAAACCTCATCATTATAACATGAAAGAGGTAAGAAGGAAGGAGATGGAAGAGGAAGAGGAAGAGAAGTAGGATAAAGTGGAGGGAAAAATGGAGAAAGGAAGATGGGAGGAGGTGGAAGAGGAAGAAGGGTAGAGGTGGAGAGAGTAGTTAAGAGAAAATGGAAGAAGGGAGGAGGAGGAAGTGGAAGAGGAGGAGGAAAAAGTGGATAAAATAGTGGAGAGGTGGAAGAGAAAGGAGGAGATGGAAATAGAAGAGGAGGAGTAGGATAAAGTAGAGGAAATAGTGGAAGAGAAAGGTGATGAAAATGGAAGAGGAGGATTCGGATTAAGTGGAGGAAATAGTGGAGAGGTGGAAGATGTGGAGGTACAGTTGACAAGATGAAGGAAAAACGGTGGTAGTGAGAAAGATCAACAAAATGGAGGTAATGGTGGTGGTGGAAATCGTGGTGGTGGTGGTAGTGGTGGAGGAAGTCGTGGTGGTAGTGGTGGAGGAAGTCGTGGTGGTGGTGGTAGTGGTGGAGGAAGTCGTGGTGGTAGTGGTGGAGTAAGTCGTGGTGGTGGTGGTGGTAGTGGTGGAGGAAGTCGTGGTGGTAGTGGTGGAGGAAGTCGTGGTGGTGGTGGTAGTGGTGGAGGAAGTCGTGGTAGTGGTGGTAGTGGTGGAGGAAGTCGTGGTAGTGGTGGAGGAAGTCGTGGTAGTGGTGGTAGTGGTGGAGGAAGTCGTGGTAGTGGTGGTAGTGGTGGAGGAAGTCGTGGTGGTGGTGGTAGTGGTGGAGGAAGTCGTGGTAGTGGTGGTAGTGGTGGAGGAAGTCGTGGTAGTGGTGGTAGTGGTGGAGGAAGTCGTGGTAGTGGTGGTAGTGGTGGAGGAAGTCGTGGTGGTGGTGGTAGTGGTGGAGGAAGTCGTGGTAGTGGTGGTAGTGGTGGAGGAAGTCGTGGTAGTGGTGGAGGAAGTCGTGGTAGTGGTGGTAGTGGTGGTAGTAGTGGTGGTAGTGGTGGAGGAAGTCGTGGTAGTGGTGGTAGTGGTGGAGAAAATCGTGGTAGTGGTGGTAGTGGTGGAGGAAGTCGTGGTAGTGGTGGTAGTGGTGGAGAAAGTCGTGGTAGTGGTGGTAGTGGTGGAGGAAGTCGTGGTAGTGGTGGTAGTGGTGGAGGAAGTCGTGATAGTGGTGGTAGTAGTGGTGGTAGTGGTGAAGGAAGTCGTGCTAGTGGTGGTAGTGGTGGAGGAAGTCGTGGTAGTGGTGATAGAAGTCGTGGTAGTGGTGGTAGTAGTGGTGGAGGAAATCGTGGTAGTGGTGGTAGTGGTGAAGGAAGTCGTGGTAGTGGAAGAAAGGTGGATTGCCGTATAAGGTGGAAGACGAAAGACCTCCTTCACCCTCTTTCTTCCCTCCATTCTTCCCTCTCACTCCATCTTTTCTCTCCATCTCTCTCTCCCTCCCAACGGACCTCCACTCAGCCCAGCTCAAATTTTTTTTCTCCTCTCTCTCTCTCTCTCCTCTCTCTCTCTCTCTCTCTCTCTCATCTCTCTCTCTCTCTCTCTCTCTCTCTCTCTCTCTCTCTCTCTCTCTCTCTCTCTCTCTCTCTCTCTCTCTCTCTCTCTCTCTCTCTCTCTCTCTCTCTCTCTCTCTCTCTCTCTCTCTCTCTTTCTCTTTTAAATCCTCTTTTCTTTCTTCGTCTTCCTAAACTTCCGCAATTTTTTCACTCCTTAACCTACACTTTGACATTATTTTTTATCCCCGTTTTCTTGTATCCTATTCCATCCTTTCTTCATCTCCCTGCCTCCTTTTTCTCCCTTTATTTCCTACATTTCTATCCCTTCTTTTATCCTATTCCATCCTTCCTTCATCTCCCTTCATCCTTTTCTTCCCTACATTTCCTATCTTTCTATCCTAAACAAACCTTTTTTTTATTCCTTTCTTCACCTCCCTTCATTTTCCTCCCTACATTTCCTATCCTTCTTTCCAAACAAGCCTTTTTTTCCTTCCCTCATATTCCTTCACTCTATTCCCTGTTCTTCTCTACCTCAATCCTCTCTCAAAACATTCCATCCTTCCTTCCTTGACTCTTTTCAATTCCTTCCTTTACCACAAGTCTCTCAAAACATTCCTTTCTTCCTTCCTTCCTTCCTTCCTTCATACCTCTCCTTTCTTACCTCTCTTCCTTCTTCCTTCCTTCCTTCTTCCTTCCTTCTTACCTCTTCTTTCTTACCTCTCTTCCTTCTTCCTCCCTTCCTTCCTTCTTACCTCTCCTTTCTTACCTCTCTTCCTTCTTCCTCCCTCCCTTCTTCCTTCCTTCTTACCTCTCCTTTCTTACCTCTCTTCCTTCTTCCTTCCTTCCTTCTTCCTTCCTTCTTACCTCTTCTTTCTTACCTCTCTTCCTTCTTCCTCCCTTCCTTCCTTCTTACCTCTCCTTTCTTACCTCTCTTCCTTCTTCCTTCCTTCCTTCTTCCTTCCTTCTTACCTCTTCTTTCTTACCTCTCTTCCTTCTTCCTCCCTTCCTTCCTTCTTACCTCTCCTTTCTTACCTCTCTTCCTTCTTCCTCCCTCCCTTCCTTCTTACCTCTCCTTTCTTACCTCTCTTCCTTCTTCCTTCCTTCCTACCCTTTTTATATATTCCTCTTCCTTACAATGCCTCAGTCTTGCCCTCACGTCTGCACTTTGTCCTCTCTCGTTCCTCTCACCTTCGTGCCTCTATTCTACAACTTTTCACGTTTTCCTCACCTTACCTCCCCCCCCCTCTCTTCTTCCTCTTCTACTTTGTTCCACTTTCAGTTGTATTTTGATAGTGTTTTTTTTCTTCTTATGTTGGTAAGAAGCAAAAGTAGCAGTGTTATTTATATCTATAGTTTGATACAACTGGCTGTAATTTGTTTTTGTTTTTTTTCTTGGAGCTGTTGCAATGCTAATGAAGAATAGTGTGTTGTGTGTGTGTGTGTGTGTGTGTGTGTGTGTGTGTGTGTGCTCTACAGTGTTATCATTAGAAGTGTGACATACTCAGTTTCATGCTCTCTCTCTCTCTCTCTCTCTCTCTCTCTCTCTCTCTCTCTCTCTCTCTCTCTCTCTCTCTCTCTCTC
The DNA here is from genome assembly GCA_016584305.1 of Chionoecetes opilio. Lineage (NCBI taxonomy): Eukaryota > Metazoa > Arthropoda > Malacostraca > Decapoda > Majidae > Chionoecetes > Chionoecetes opilio. The sequence goes on from JACEEZ010023047.1 coordinate 32,070, forward strand.
TCTCTCTCTCTCTCTCTCTCTCTCTCTCTCTCTCTCTCTCTCTCTCTCTCTCTCTCTCTCTCTGCGTGGATGACATTTTTAACCCCATGTATCTTCGTAATCTTTTATCATGTTATGTTTTCCCTTTTTATTTGATCAGACCTTTTTTTTTATTAATTTTGGTTCAGACCTTTTTCAACTGTATTTCAAATGACAACCTTTACATGCTTCTTACTTATGTAGCTGGTGTTTTAAATTCTTTTATTTTAGTTGTTACTTTTTTTCATTAATTTTGTTTTATCATGTTCGTTTCAATCGCTTTTTATTTTTTTCCTTTCCTTTTATTTGTATTTTTGGTGTAAGCGTTGTCTTTTTTACATTTCTGCTATCCATACATTTCTCTTTGGAGGACCACTACCACCACCACCCTCTTAGAAAAGAAGGGTAGGAAAAGAGTAGAAAAAGGGTATTTGTAGTGATGAAATACTGCTACCCTTTTTCTACCCTTACAAATATACCCTTTCGGATCGACGCAAATATACCCTTTTTCCAAACCTCTCGTCTAAAAAGGGTAGATGAAGGGTATAATCGGCAGCATCTACCCTCCAGCCTTTACATAGGGTATAAAAAGGGTGATGGTGCGATGTAACAATTCTACCCTTAATATACACCCCATTTCTGAGAGTGCACCTCCATTTTTCTTTCTTTCTTACCACCACCGTTTTGCCTTCAACGTGTTAACTTTATCTCCACATCTTCCACTTCTCTACTATTTTCTCCACTTTTTCCTACTCCTCTTCCATTTCATCTCCTTTCTCTTCCACTATTTCCTCCACTTTATCATAATCATCCTCTTCCACTTCCATCTCCTCCCTTCTCTTCCACTTCTCCACTATTTCCTCCACTGTTTCCTACTCCTCTTCCACTTTCATCTCCTCCCTTTTCTTCCATTTCTCCATTCTTTCTCCATTTTCTCCACTTTTTCCTACACCTCCTCTTCCTCTTCCATCTCCTCCCTTCCTCCCTTTACCATTTTCTCTAAACTACTCTATCCACCTCTACCCTTCTTCCTCATCCATCTCCTCCCTTCTGCCCTCTTCTATTTTATCCATATTGTTTATCACACCAACAATTGCCTGTTACTCCGCAGTCATTACATCTTTGCACCTTTCTATCTCCCTTCTTCTCTTCCTCCTCCTTCTTCTTCTTCTCCTCCTCTTCCTCTTCTTCCTTCTTCATCTTCCTATACTGTGAATCACTTAAGTACATTGAAAAATAATGGAAGTTCTAGTTAAGTAAGGGATCTCTCTCTCTCTCTCTCTCTCTCTCTCTCTCTCTCTCTCTCTCTCTCTCTCTCTCTCTCTCTCTCTCTCTCTCTCTCTCTCTCTCTCTCTCTCTCTCTCTCTCTCTCTCTCACGGACATGAAGGGCCAGGTATACCTTTATAGGGGAGACGAGACAGAGATAATCATATTAGGAGCCAAATCGTGGATAAAATCAGTCATAATAATCAGTATGGCGTTCAGCAGGCAGCGAGAACACACAATCAATCTAGGAGGTGCAATAGGGGAAGAGAGAGATAGAGAGAGAAGAGAAGAGAGAGAGAGAGAGAGAGGGAGAGAGAGAGAGAGACACAGAGAGAGAGAGCTAGAGAGGAGGAGAGAGAGAGAGAGAGAGAGAGAGAGAGAGAGAGAGAGAGAGAGAGAGAGAGAGAGAGAGAGAGAGAGAGAGAGAGAGAGAGAGAAAAAGAGAGAGAGAGAGAGAGAGAGAGAGAGAGAGAGAGAGAGAGAGAGAGAGAGAGAGAGAGAGAGAGAGAGAGAGAGAGAGGATTAAACGTAACAGCAAAAAAATGTGTTATTCCTTAAACATAGTCAAATCATATGAATACAATGTAATGATGAATGTAAGGAAATAAAACACAGAATGACATCACCAGTGTACGTGGTGGATGGCTGTGTGAGTGTATTGACAGCGATCCACACACCGTTGTTTTTAAGGCGTGTGGGTGTGGGTGAGGCGTGGACGGTGGTGGTCCTCCGCCCGGGTGGTGAGGGCGGGGCGGGACCAGAGTCACCAGGTGCTCGTGTTTCCTTGTGTCGCTTGGTGGTGGCTGCGGCGGGTTGGTCGTGGTGGCTCCTGGTGCTGCTGCCCTTGGAGGCCTTGCCGCCCTTGACCTTGCTCTTCTTGACCTTGGTGTTCTTGGCCTTGGTGGCCTTGGTGGCCTTGGCCTTGGCCCTGGTGGTGCTGTCGTTGGGCGCGGCGGTTGGCTGCTGTTTGGCAGGACACAGCAGCTTCCTCAGCTCCACCAGAGGAGATCGGCCACGTGGCGAGGCGCCCCCGTCATGATGCTCTGACCCTCGGCCACGCCCTGGCGCGGGGGATGCACCGGAGCACCGCGCCTTCCCTCCACCTGAAGGACGCGGTGCTGCTCGGCCGCGGGCTGCTGCTCCTACTCACGGTCCTCGCACTCCTCTGCCTCTTCCTCCTCCTTCTCGTGCCGCTATCTGCGCCGCGCCCCTTCGCTGCAGAGGGCGGCGAGCATCTCCTCGAGCTCGACGCCCCATCTCGATACAATCGAGTCATGACAGCTGCCCTCCTTCTCCTCGTCCTCCTCCTCGTCCTCTTCGTCCTCCGCCCTCTGCTGTTCGTGCTGGCGTCTCCTCTGCTTCTGCTCCTTGGCCTCTGCCTTCTGTGTCTCTGCAACTGCAGCACTCGTTGCTGCTGCTCTCGCTAAACTTTGTCGGAGAGCACCTTGTTGGTGTTGTCTAGGCGATCCATGACGTTGTCACCCCGCCTGGCCACCACCATGGCGCGCACCTCCTTGCCTTGCTGCAGACGAAGCCCACCTCGCCGGCCTTCACGTGGCGGGTCTGGCACGGGTTAGATCCCCACGCGTACACCACCACCACGTACGCCAGCACGTTGGCTTGCACAGGTGAGCTGCGTCGTTGAG
>JACEEZ010023047.1:40000-44169 GCA_016584305.1 Chionoecetes opilio
TGTGTTTCCTGCTATTCCTCTTTACTCGTTATCCTGCTATTCCTCTTTACTCGTTATCCTGCTATTCCTCTTTACTCGTTATCCTGCTATTCCTCTTTACTCGTTATCCTGCTATTCCTTTTTTACTCGTTATCCGCTTTTCCCTCTTTACTCTTATCCTCTTTCCTCTTTACCGTTATCCTGCTATTCCTCTTTACTCTTTTATCCTGCTATTCCCTTTACTCTTATCCTGCTATTCCTCTTTACTCGTTATCCTGCTATTCCTCTTTACTCGTTATCCTGCTATTCCTCTTTACTCGTTATCCTGCTATTCCTCTTTACTCGTTATCCTGCTATTCCTCTTTACTCGTTATCCTGCTATGCCTCTCTTCGTTCCCTACACTTTATTCCCATAGCGATCCTCGTCTTACCCTTGTTACCACTACTACTACTACTACTACTACTACTATACTACTGCTACGCTACTACTCTACTACTCTACTACTACACTACTACACTTTCAATACTTTCTCTCACCACCCCCACCACCCCCCCAACAAAAAACCCAATAAAAACAAAAACATGGTAGAGGATAGGTAATGATTTTTAAACCTGTGAGAGACTTTCCTTTCTCTCTCTCCTCCCCTTTTCTCTCCTCTCTCTCTCCTCTCGCTCTCTCTCTCCTCTCTCTCTCCCCCTTCTCTCCTCTCTCTCCCCTCTCCCCTCTCCTCTCTCTCCTCCTTCTGCTCCTCGCTCTCGCTCCTGCTCTCGCCCCTCGCTCTCGCCCCCTCGCTCTCTCTCCTCTCTCTCTCCTCTCTCTCTCTCTCTCTCTCTCTCCTCTCTCTCTCTCTCTCTCTCTCTCTTTTCTCCCCTCTCGCTCTCGCTCCTCGCCCCGCTCCCGCTCTCGCTCTCGCTCCTCGCTCTCGCCCCTCGTTTCCGCTCCTCGCTCTCGCCCTCGCTCTCGCTCCTGCTCCCTCTCTCCCCTCTCCCCCTCTCTCTCTCTCCTCTCTCTCTCCTTCTCTCTCTCTCTTCCTCTCCCCTCCCCTCGCTCCTCGCCTCTCCCCTTCTCTCTCCCTCTCTCTCTCTCTCTCTCTTTTCTCTCTCTCTTTTCTCTCTCTCTCTCCTCCTCTCCTCTCCCCCCCCCCCCTCGCTTTTTAATGCAGGCGTGTGTGGGCTTCTCAACTGTTCTCACCTGTCCTCACCTTCCTCTTCCTCTTCCTCCTCTTCCCTCACACCTTTACCTCCTCCTCCTCTTCCTCTTCCTCCTCCCTCACACCTTTAGCTCCTTCTCCTCTTCCCTCCTCCTCCTCCTTATTCTCCCACCTTCCTTGTCCACCTTAGACATCTCCATTCCATCATAAAAAAATAAATCCAGAAATTTGTAATTTTTTGTAATTAGTGTTGTTATTTTTTTTAGTTGTTTTTATTTGTTCACTTATTCGTAGATCATCTTTTTTGCATTTACTAAGATTTTTTTTTTTGTGTGTAGTTTGTTCATTCGTTTCTCTTCACAAATGTATTCACTTGTGTTTTTTTCGTATTTGGTGCGCCTTTATTTTAGTTCCTACATTCGTGTTGATTTTTCTAAAGCTTTTATTGGCTCAGTTTTTTTCTATTACAGTTTACATAGTTTGAAGTTATTTTCTCTGTATATATATTTTACACAGTTTACAGTTATTTTCTCCGTATATATATTTTACACAGTTTACAGTTATTTTCTCCGTATATATATTTTACACAGTTTACAGTTATTTTCTCTGTATATATATTTTTTCTATCATTCATCTATTTATCCTTTTTTTCGCTTATAGTGTGTGTAATTCATTCATCCTTCTCACCTTCCTCATCTTTCTCTCTTTATTCACCATTTACCATCATCCATCTCTCCTGACGCCCATCATTCATCTCTCTCTCTCTCTCTCTCTCTCTCTCTCTTCTCTCCCCTTCTCGTCTCTCTCTCCTCTCCCTCACTCTCTCTCTCTCTCTCTCTCTCCCTCCTCTCTCTCTCTCTCTCCTCTCTCTCTCTCTCTCTCTCTCGCCTCTCTCCTTCCCCCTCGCTCTCTCTCTCTCTCTCTCTTCTCTCCTCCTCTCTCTCTCTCCTCTTTTCTCTCTCCCCTTCTCCTCTCTCCCCTCTCTCTCTCTCTCTCTCTCTCCCCACATATACATACTAAATTTTCATCATCTATTTTATCATCATAAAATTTTAAAACCCTGGGGGTCTTTTCTATTTAAAATTGGGGAGGGGGAGGATGGTAGGGCATATTCTTTACTACCCTATCTCTTAACAGTGGAAAAAAAAGGGGGGGAGGAAGGTAGGGCATATTCCTTACTATAATTTACTTCTCTATCTACATCTTCTTTACTATTCTTTACTTCTATACTTTACTTTACTTATACCCTTTCTCTTCAGCAGGAAAAAAAGTAGGGCGAGGATGGTAGGTCATATTCTTTGCTACCATTTCTCTTAACATGAAAAAAATATTGGGAGGAGGATGGTAGGTTATATTCTTTAGTATCCTTTCTCTTCAGCAGGGTAAAAAATTGGGGGGAGGATGGTAGGTCTTATTCTATACTACCCTTTCTCTTAACAGGGTAAAAAATGGGGGAGGGTGGTAGGGCTTATTGTGTACTACCTTTTCTCTTAACATGAAGAAAAGCTGGGGGGAGGATGGTAGGTCTTATTCCTTACTACCTTTTCTCTTAACAGGAAAAAAATTTGGGGGTATTTTAACCTTTTTGGACTAGAACTGTCTTAGTGAGAAAACAAAAACTTACCTGTTCTTGGGCATTTGATTTTAGGCAATAATTTCGTCCTTTTCGTTTAAAGGAAAAAAAAAATTATGGAAGGGGGAGGTTTTGATTTCAGATAATTTTTGTCCGGGTTAGTTTATACTGTCAACTTGTGAGCTCATTCCCTTTCCTCTTCTCTTCCTATCTCTGCTCTTTCTCTGCTAAGTTCATCTTCTCTTTTCTCCTCTCTCTCGTAAGAAAAAGAGGAAGAAGAGATAGAAAGAGAGAGGTTTGTTCAGATAATTTTTTGCTGGGTTTAGTTTGTCTCTCTCTCTCTCTCCATCTCGTCTCTCTCTCTCTCCTCCTCTCTCTCTCTCTCTCCCCTCTCTCTTTTCTCTCTCCTCTCTCCCTCTCTCCTCTCCCTCCTCCTCTCCTCTCTCTCTCTCTCTCTCCTCTCTCTCTTGTAAGAAAAAGGAAAAGAAAGATAGAAAGAGAGAGGTGCAGATATTTTATGCTGGGTTTATTTTTTTCTTCTCTTCCTCATTCCCTCTCTCTCTCTCTCTCGTTCTCTCTCTCTCTCTCATCTCTCTCTCTCTCTCCTCCCCTCTCTCTCTCTCTCTCTCTCTCTCTTCTCTCTCTCGTAGAAAGAGAAGAAGATAGAAGAGAGGTGCAGATATTTTGCTGGGTTATGTTTTCTCTTCCCCTCTCATCTCTCTCTCTCTCTCTCTCTCTCTCTCTCCTCTCTTTTTCTCTCTCTCTCTCTCTTTTCTCTCTTCTCTCTGTGGTTTCGAGTAAGGGTTGGGTTGTTACGGTGCAAATTGGGGCGTGTCGTTTGCGAGGGTGAGGGTGTGGTGTTGGAATGGCTGGAAGGGGAACAGAGAGAGAGAGAGAGAGAGAGAGAGAGAGAGAGAGAGAGAGAGAGAGAGAGAGAGAAGATAGCAAAAGAAGGCTGATGCAAATAAGTGAAGTGTGATGTTAGGAAGAGGGAATAAGTTGACAAAGAGAAAGAAGGAAACATTAAAATTAGGAAAAGTTCTCTCATTAATGTATCTTTATATATTTTTTATGTCTTACTGTCAACACATCATTACTTTGTATAATCACACTAATATTTATCGTTTTTCTTATCTTTCCAGGTATGTTGGAGGCTGTGTGGAGATTGTCTTTCGTGAGGTAGGGACGCCTTGCCTCCTGGACTGTAGGTGCCTGTATGCTACCTGTATTCTCACCTGAGGCATTTCATACAGGTGTTGTGGTTACAGTATGAGTCTCACAGCCAGAATACAAGGTGTTTGTAGGCTTTGAGCTTATATGTTTTATAAGCTTTAAACTTAGCACAATATTTCTTTATTGAATGAGTAATCGGAAAGAAAGTACAAGAAAATAATAAAGTAGAGAAAGGTAGTCTAGGTCAGGTTGGGTTAGATTTAGGTTTTAGTTTAGTTCTTGTTTAGTATTCG
>JACEEZ010023048.1:5000-10000 GCA_016584305.1 Chionoecetes opilio
TCTCTCTCGCTCTCGTCTCTCTCTCTCTTCTCTTCTCGTCATATCTCTCTCTCAGTACTACTCTCTCTCCTCTCTCTCTCTCTCTCTCTCTCTCTCTCTCATCATACTCATCTCTCTCCTCTCTGCTCTCATCTCTCTCTCCTCCTCGTCATCTCTCTCTCTCTCTCTCTCTCTCTCTCTCTCTCTCTCTCGCTGTTACACACTATTTTCGTACCCTCTTGGTTTTCTCCTTCCCTCCATCGTCCTGTTATTTATTTTGTCATGTTTTCTGTTCCTTTCCACCCGTTTCTTCTCTCGCCGTTCACCCTATCAATCATTCTTTACCGTTTCACCCTCGCCTGTCACATGCATTCCCGCTGTCTCTTGTTCTCTTACACTTTCCTCTCACCGTTTATGTATCCTTTTAAGATTCTGCACTTTTTTTTTTCTTTTTTTTTCTCTCTCTCTCTCTCTCTCTCTCTCTCTCTTCTCTTCTCGTCTCCTCTTCTCTCATCTCTCTCTCCTCTTCTCTCTCTCTCTCTCTCTTCTCCCTCTCTCTCGTCTCTCCCAATCCTCTCTTTCCTCCTCTCTCCCTCTCTCTCCTCTCTCTCCTCTCTCGCCTCTCTCTCTCTCATCTCTCTCTCTCTCTCTCATCCTCTCTCTCTCTCTCTCTCTCTCTCTCTCTCTCTCTCTCTATCTCTCTCTATCTCTCTCTCAGCTTAAAACTTTACACTTTCTCCTTTATTTACGACCTTCTGAGTTAGATTTACTGAACATTTGGCTCACTGCTGGTTACTGCTTTGTTTACTTTTACAGAACTTATCCGTGTGTGTGTGAGGGGGGGGGGGTTGTTTAAGGGGATATTAGTGTAAAAGGCTATGTGTATGTGAGTTTATTTTTATTCACATGTTTACATTGGGTGGTTGTCCATTTCTGCAGTTTGTAGTGTTTTATTTTGCATTGAAAATACTAGCTCGATGCTGCTTGTTTTACCGCGGGATATGTTTTCAACGTTGCGGTTTGTGTATTTTTACAATTGCACATTATATGATAAAGTATTATGATATCTATATACATATGAGTACACCTACATATATGGAAATAAATTGGTACTATAGTACAAACCAATAATTTACCGTAAGACACACGCGCACAAAACAAACAAAATAAAATAAAATAATAATAAATAAAAAAAAATAGTACCTAACCGCAACACAGAACTAGAAAGCACACATTCACTTAACTGTGTTGTGCGTGTGCGTGTGCGTGTGCGTGTGCGTGTGCGTGTGCGTGCGTGCGTGCGTGCGTGCGTGCGTGCGTGTGCGTGCGTGTGTATGTGTGTATGTGTGTGTGTGTGTGTGTGCGCGTGCGTGCGTGCGCGCGCGCGCGCGAGCGCGCGTTACTGTTTTTTGTCAATACTCGAAGATGAAGAGTCTCAGTTTAGTCAAATGTATTTGTATTCTAAATTATATACATTTTCTTTGATAATACTCGTATTGTAAATATTTTATTCTATCTGTTCATGTATTTCATTAAATTGATAGTATCTGTTTACTTGACATTTACAGAGAGAGAGAGAGAGAGAGAGAGAGAGAGAGAGAGAGAGAGAGAGAGAGAGAGAGAGAGAGAGAGAGAGAGAGAGAGAGAGAGAGAGAGAGAGAGAGAGAGAGAGAGAGAGAGAGAGAGAGAGAGAACAACGAACAAATTTTTACCAAGTCTTAATGTTACGTTAAAAAAGTAGATAATGCAATGTTACGTATTACGTGTGTTATTGTAAGCCCCGAGCAAAGCCTGTATAGGCGAGATATGCAAGATAATACCTGTTTAATGCAGGGTATTAGAAAACACACGTGAGGTAAAGGTAACCACACTCGCACAAGTGGCCGCGCGAGAAAGTGTGAGAGAAAAAGGAACAACGCAAAGGAGCAAAGGAGCTTACACATTCTTGATTATAGAAATAATCGCCGTAGATCATCTGGGCAATAAGGTTGTCTCGGCATGAGTCACTGAAACAGCAAATATGCGACTCAAAAGAACGAAAAGAAACGCGGCAATAAAGTTCGTAGATGCCGTGACATCAGGATTAAGAAGACCATTCCTTATTAAGAGACCAGCGATCTCGGCGCATGCACCAGCAGGAGGAGGAATACAAAGGAAGAACAGACAGCAATAGCCCTACTAGGCCAAACATGGCTGCCTGTGTGACTACTTTCTACCACTATAGTTTCTACGTGTTAGAAGTAAAAGAATAACAAAGTTGAAGGCTCTTCCCCACCCAGGAGCCTCTTCCTCCTCCTGCCTCGAGGAGGAAGAGGAGGAGGAGGAGGAGCAAGAGTGTGAAAGCGATACACTCAAGCTGCCTCCTCCTCTTCCTCCTCCTCCTCCTGACTCCCTGGGACTCAACATGAAGTTGCACCTCAAATCCGCGTCGCCAGCACGAGGACCCTGCTCGGGGCGCCACGCTGGACCCGCGGCTGCGTTATGCAGAGCGAGACCCGGCTGGTGCCCCTGACCACCAGGATCTAGCAGATCGTGGCCTGTCGGGTGGCCGAGATCCTCCACCAGGAGAGGGAGTCTGCACCACGGAACAAGCTGGGCAGGACCTTGCCACAAGGGCGGGACCTGCCCGCCGACAACATTTAGCTACGGAGGATGACCCACGCCACCAACCAACTGCTCCACCTCACAGCTGCCAAAGGAAGGACCCGACCTCCCTGCCGCCACCTACGTACTCCGCCCCCGTGGCAACCCCCCGACAGGCGGAGGTCATCATTACCACCGCCTTGCCGGCCGCAAGGCGCTGTACATGCTGGAGGAGCTAAGGCAGCACGCGCTGAGGGCGGTGGCAGAGGCAAACATCCCGGGAAGCGCCGTGTACTACACTGACGGCTCGGTCGACCCTGAGAGAGGCAAGACGGGCGCGGCGGTGGTTACCGGCGGGGAAGTGCTGTCCTGGAGAACGTCCGACCACTGCTCCACCCTAGAGAACCTTTATATAGAGTGTTTATCAAGAGACCCTACTCCACCTTGCAGACGGAGCTGGTGGCTATCCAGCACGCCCTGGAGCACGCCTGCCACCCTCAAGAGGAGACAGTGGTCGGCCACTCACGACTAGGCAGGTCCTGCCCTACAGGTCCTGCAGCAGCCGCGCCCACCAGCGGCCAACGTGCGACTCACCACCGGCATTCTGGGCCACAGCCAGAGACTCGCATCCCAGGGGCGTGGGTACCCAGCCCCGTGGGACTACGTGGGAACGAGGCAGCTGACAGTAAGATATTCCACGATACACACGCACACACACATTCTCTCTCTCTCTCTCTCTCTCTCTCTCTCTCTCTTCCTCATCTCCTCTCTCTCTCTCTCTCTCATCTCTCTCTCTCTCTCTCTCCTCTCTCTCTCTCTCTTCTTAACTGTTTACATTTGGTATTATTAAGCTAAGTCTCGGTTTTACACTAGAGCTAGCTATAGCTACATATAATATAAAACAAACATTTTATATTTATTAATAATCTAGGCCATCAACCAGCTGTTCACCCACCGCTTAAAGTCTTGTAGTGAGGCGTGGTGGTGGAGGTCGGTTTTGTGAACTAGCTGGTTCCACAGACGGCCGTAGCGGGGTAAGAAGGAACGTAGGTGGTGCTCTGTCCTGGAGAAGGGCACGGCACTTGCTCCTGTCTGTATGGGGGCGGCACGGGTGGCGAGTGAAGGGCCGGCGGGGGCCTGGGGACTTGATGGCTGCCAGATATGGGGCGTGTGGATATTGAGTGCCTTTGTGCATGACACATAAACCTGCCACACGCCCCTGACTCCTGGAGGGGTTGGAAGGAGTCCGGCCGCAAGGTGGGGACCGTTTGCCCCGTTAACCAGTCCCCTCTGGGCTCTTCTCTCTCTCTCTCTCTCTTCTCCTCATCTCTCTCTCTCTTCTCTCATCTCGTCTTCTCTCCTCTCTCTCTCCTCTCTCCTCATCTCTCTCTCTCTCTCTCCTCTCTCTTCTCTCTCTACCGTCGGGTCTCTCTCTCTCTCTCTCTCTCGTAATAAAGATATGCCATAAAGAATAAAAGTCGTGAACCAATTGTCCATACAAATTATAACTGCGCAATTTTACAACAATTATATATATTTTCTTCTCACTTGCAGTCCAACTCTCATTTTCGTCCCATTTTGTGCCTTTTTTTCATCCTCGTTCAGACGCGTATTATCTGCTAGTTACTTTTTTTCTTGTCTTGCATTTGCTTTGTTCACGTCTCAGTTTTACACTGCAGAGGAGACAGACAGACAGACAGAGAGACAGAGAGAGAGAGGAGAGAGAGAGAGAGAGAGAGAGAGGAGAGAAGAGAGAGAGAGAGAGAGAGAGAAGAGAAGAGAGAGAGAGAGAGAGAGAGAGAGAGAGAGAGAGAGAGAGAGAGAGAGAGAGAGAGAGAGAGATAACATAAGAACATAAGAAAGTAAGGAAGCTACAAGAGGCCGTGAGACCTACACGAGGTAGTTCCTGATAACTGCAAGAGATAAACTTAAACAAATGCAGGAAACACAGGAATAATCACAATTACCAAGCAACCTGTGCTTGGGCGGCCAGACATGCTTTCCAACACAAACCCGGAAAAGCAAGTCAACACACCGCCACGCCAGGTAAAGAGGCGCTGCATTACAGGTAAGCGGTGGCACTGCACGTATATGCACGTACATATTGGCCAGACCAAGAGCGAGGTCTGTATTAAGCCCGGCCGTGCATTACTTATCCAGCTTCCAGCGTGATTAATATCGAAGTGTTATGTGCATCTCCCGAAACACTTCGATTTTAATATTGTTTTCTTTATTTTACCTTTATTTTTCATCAAACTGACCTTAACTGTTTACATGGTGGTGGAGGAATGAGTAATATTTCTTTAACTTACACCACAGCCTCTTACTACTATTTATCTCCAATTTATGAAAATATACATTTTATATTTGGATCGTATTTGATAGATTGACACAACACACACACACCACACCAGCAAAACCCCCCCAACACACACACA
>JACEEZ010023048.1:12500-22341 GCA_016584305.1 Chionoecetes opilio
ACACTCTCATGAAGAAAATAACAAATGGGTAGACTGACGACCGACATCGCACCCGAGGCAAGGAAAATGCGGGCATACAAAAGCAAACAAAAGAGGGAGGAGCAAGAGAGGGACGAGCAGGAGAGGGACGAGCAGGAGAGGGGACGAGCAGGAGAAGGAGGAGCAGAAGAGGGAGGAAGAGAAGGAGAGCAGGAGAGGGAGGAGCAGGAGAGGGCGAGCAGGAAAGAGCAGCAGAAGAGGGAGGAGCAGGAAAGGGACGAGCAGGAGAAGGAGAAGCAGGAGAGGGGGAGCAGGAGAGGGACGAGCAGGAGAAGGAGAAGCAGGGGAGAGAGAGAGAGAGAGAGAGAGAGAGAGAGAGAGAGAGAGAGAGAGAGAGAGAGAGAGAGAGAGAGAGAGAGAGAGAGAGAGAGGAGAGAGAGAGAGAGAGAAGAGAGAGAGAGAGAGAGAGAGAGAGAGAGAGAGAGAGAGAGAGAGAGAGAGAGAGAGAGAGGAGAGAGGAGAGAGAGAGAGAGAGAGAGAGAGAGAGAGAGAGAGAGAGAGAGAGAGAGAGAGAGAGAGAGAGAGAGAGAGAGAGAGAGAGAGAGAGAGAGAGAGAGAGAGAGAGAGAGAGAGAGAGAGAGAGAGAGAGAGAGAGAGAGAGAGATTAAAAGGAGAGAAGTGAACTTATGAGGCAGGGGAGTGGAATGCTTCAGGTAACTATGATAAAATGCAATGTTTTAAAGCACCTGCAAATTGACTGCCTCGCCAGCCTTTATTTGCCAGCGTGCCAGTTAAATATTCAGGTGTTTCAATTGTAAACTTGTTTATGTACGATTTTTTTATTGCCGCTGTTGTGGACTAATTTATATAGTGTCGAATTTTGTTACTGTTGTTGTTGCTGTTGCTGCTTTTACTACCGCCACCGCGTTTCTTTTACGTACAAGACATTATTAGTATTAGTATTATTAATATTATTATTACTGATTTATTGTTATTTTAATTATTATTTATCATTATATTGTTATTACAAATATTATTATTGTTACTATCATTATTATTATTATTATTATTATTATTATTATTATTATTGCTATTGCTATCATAATTTAATATTATCAATATTTTTATTATTATTATTACTTTTATTATTGTTGCTATAACTATTGTGCTTTTCACGGGTCGTCATACATTGCCTGATGGACGATATTTTTGTTGCTGTGGATTATTATTGCAAAAGTTCACCCGAGCTACTTGGTCATGCAGAGGAGTTGAATAATGATTATTCTGTGCGAATAAAAATGGTGATATTATAAATAACAACTTTGGCATCAGAAATATTGGTGAATGTTCCAATGTTACTTTAGGACTGACTTTACACTTACCAGCCGACACATGCACGCACGCGGGAGTATTCACACACACACACACACACACACACACGCACACGCACGCACAACACACACACACACACACACACACACGCACACACGCACGCACGCACGCACGCACGCACACGCACACGCACACACGACTCATGTGCACCAGATGACAAGTGACACGCTTCATATTTAATATATTGCCACCCCCTCCCCATCCCCTCTTAGGCCTCCACCCCCTCACTGCCATGGCCGGGAGGTGAGATACAGTATTGGCTCTTTTCGGGGGTGGGGGAAGGGAGGAGGAAGGGTTAATGGGGGACAGGGAGAGCTTTGGATAAGGATAGGGCTAGTGAAGAAGGGGTAAGGAGATTATGGATGGGAAGAGATGGATTGGAAGAGGAGGAAGTGAGGCATTGAGAGGGAGGGCTTAACGCGTATGTGTGTGTTTGACATTGGGAGTTTAAAATCAAGGCAGTAATTAAAGCTTAATACCAGTACCAACGCCGTAATCAATGATAGAAATGATAATGATAATGTTGATCATCATAATAGTTATGATAATAATTCAAGGAGGATAAGTTTATTATTGTTGTTAATTATCGTGGCCGGACAGTTTGCCTACTGACACTGCCTACGGACAGTTTGTCTACGGACACTTTGCCTACGGACACTTTGCCTACGGACAGTTTGCCTACGGACAGTTTGCCTACGGACAGTTTGCCGACGGACAGTTTGCCGACGGACACTTTGCCTATGGACAGTTTGCCTACGGACAGTTTGCCTACGGACAGTTTGCCTACTGGACAGTTTACCTACCGGACATTATGCCTATCGGACATTGGACATTATGCCTACGAACACCATGCCCGTAGGCATTTAATTTAATTTTAAGTAGGATTTAATTTTATTTTATTTACATTCATTACAATTTAAAAAAAGAAATGCATCTATGTAAAATATGTCTTAAATTCATGTCTAAAATCTATTTTTTCGTAAGGCATATACAAAATAAGAATTTAAAAAACCAAATTTGTAACCAAAAAATTAATCGACAATGGACGGACATAGTCAGAAATTCTATATATTGTGAGCAATGCCACGAGGATATTCAAGAACCAGTGTGGTGTCATACTTATCAATGAGGTTCTTCTGGCGTTGATTGACTTCTGTCCTTCTATCGAGTTGTTAGTGCGAGGCAAGTCGTGTAAAACTCTTTCATGAACATTCCGCCATCTTGCTGCCAGGGCCTCTCCGTTCACTCTAGACCCGCGGAAGTTCTTCAAGGCATGACCCCGCAGTATATCATGTTATACATGTATAAATGATACACTCTTATCTTCGGAAATGTTTGTTCTATAAGATTATCACATAAAACACAGTAAAACACATTAATTAAATGTCATTATGAGCATTATGAAGAAATATGCATGAACTTAAAATTCACTTAAACTCGTCGTCATGTAAAACTTTGTGAGACAACTTATAAGATGGACCACCATACCAATAGAAGCAGAATTTTATTAGCTTTTCATTGATATATTTTGTTTCCTGATAAATGAATCACCACCATATAACATTAGCGTTAACTAAATAAATCGCCGCATCTCTCTCTCTCTCTCTCTCTCTCTCTCTCTCTCTCTCTCTCTCCTCGTCTCTCTCTCTCTCTCTCTCTCGTCTCTCTCTCTCTCTCTCTCTCTCTCTCTCTCTCTCTCTCTCTCTCTCTCTCTCTCGTCTCTCTCTCATCTCTCTGTCCTCTTCTGTCTCTCTCTCTCTCTCTTCTCTCTCTGTCTCTCTCTGTCTCTCTCTCTCTCTCTCTCTCTCTCTCTCTCTCTCTTCTCTCTCTCTCTCTCTCTCTCTCTCTCTCTCTCTCTCTCTCTCCTCTCTCTCTCTCTCTCTCTCTCTCTCTCTCCTCTCTCTCTCTCTCTCTCTCTCTCTCTCTGCTCTCTCTCTCTCTCTCTCTCCTCTCTCTCTCTCTCTCTCCTCTCTCTCTCTCTCTCTCTCTCTCTCTCTCTCTCTCTCCTCTCTCTCTCTCTCTCTCTCTCTCTTCTCTCCATTCTCTCTCCTTCATTCTCTCTCTCTCTCTCCTCTCGTGTCTCTCTCTCCTCTCTCTCTCCATCTCTCTCGTCATTCGTTCTCTCCGCTCTCTCTCTCTCTCTCCTCTCTCTCTCATCTCTCTCTCTCTATATATATTATATATATATATTATATATATATATATATTATATATAATATATATATACAAGAGAGAGGTAGAGCAGATGAGTAATTTCAAGAAAAGTTTGCTAGAATCTGTATGGTATTTTAAATCTTTGTAGTAATATATATATATTATACATACTATAAGTATCTATATATGTATAATGCTATATTATATATATATATATATATATATATATATATATATATATAACGTTAACGGACAGTTTGCCTACGGAAATGTGCCTACGCAGTTTGCTACGGACAGTTTGCCTACGACAGTCTGCCTATGGACAGTTTGCCTACCGAATTATGACTACCGGACATTATGCCTACCGGACATTTTGCCTAAACGAATGTTAGTCAAAACAACTGTTACGATGCCAGCAAATTATATATAAATATATATTATATATATAATATATATATTATATATCTTGCTAGGCATTTATTAGGCATATATATTATATAATAATTTATATTATTATATATATATATATATAATATTATATATATATATATATATATTATCTATATATATATATATAATATATATTTGCTAGGCATCGCTAACAGTTGTTTGCCTGACATCGTTCGTTGTTAGGCAAAATGTCCGGTAGACATAATGTCCGGTAGGCATATTGTCCGGTAGGCAAACTGTCCGTAGGCATATTGTCCGTAGGCAAACTGTCCGTAGGCACATTGTCCGTAGGCACATTGTCTGTAGGCAAAGTGTCCGTCGGCAAACTGTCCGTAGGCACATTGTCCGTAGGCAAACTGTCCGTAGGCAAACTGTCCGTAGGCAAACTGTCCGGGTACCGTACATTTTTTTTTTCTTTTACATATGTGCCTATAGCGCCTGTAGGCACTGGTGATCCAGGGCTCGGATGGTAGGCCCTGGAGGTTCACTTGAGGCCTCTGATGGTTGGTCCTCGCCCGTGGTGGCGCAGGCAGGATTCTTATAGTGACGCCTGTGATTAGAGGCTCATGCCGCCCCCCTGTGGCCTCTGATGCACTCGCAATCGAAGATAGAGTTGATGGGCAGGGTATTTGGGTGTTCTTAGGCCACTCGACGGTGCAGAAAGGTTTTGGGTTTCTTTGGGGATCGAACTCGGGTCACCGAGAACGCCAGTCGGAGACGCTAACCACTCCGCTACCGCCTCCCCAATTTATGGTGATGATAATAATTATATTATTATTCTTACTCACATTATCATCATTATCATCATCATTATTGTTGTTATTGTGTCATCGTCCCTCATGAAGTGGCGGTGTAATGAACCCTACCCATAACTACGTTACGGTTTGTTTACATCGGTGCATTGTTGGGATAAGGCGGGGTCGCCGCGGATGGACCTACGAAGGGAAAACTACGGCGATGGAAGAATTTAGTTATTTTGCGCGAAATTGATATTCCAGGTGCTATATTACTGTGCTCTGTTCTCGCTGACAACACTTTAGAGAAGACCTGAGGTAATGGCTCATGTGCAGAGGCTTCTAAACCAAGAAAACAGAGTCATAACAGAGCCTCGTCCAAAGGTAAGCAACTGGTAGGTATGTAATGTGTCCCTACCACTTGCTTACTTCTTAATGAGACTCTGCTGTGACTGTTTTCCTGGTTTAGAAGCCTCTGCACAATAACCATCACCTCAGGTCTTCTCTATTTTGTCAGCGAGCACGGAAATATAGCACCTGGGATATCAATTTCGCCCAAAACAACACATTTTTTTCATCGTCGTAGTCTTCTCTTTGTAGGTTGTACATATTCATGGTTATGATAGTATTAAAATACCTTATTAATTGAGTTCCTTTTGTTGTCTCTCCTCATAATAAGTAGTGTATTATTCTAGTGTTTGCCCATACTCCCCCTCTCCCACAAAACAAGCTGGGGCCCATTGTGAAGGAAACTTACTCATGTTGTCCGCGCCACCCGTGTGATGCGAACCCGATGCACCGTGGCGGGAGGACAGGGAGCAGCGAGACGCAGGAAGGATAAAGTTAATAAAACTCGGATCACACTAAACTGTCACATTAATCTTTTTTCCTGTTAGGGTGGAAGGAGTGGCAAAACACGTAAATATAAACGATAAATGTACGTGATCTTAACCCCTTTACGCCCATATTTTTCCTTTGCTATAAAAAAAAATCGTCTGTTAGCCATAGAATTACGAAAAGTAACAACATACCAAATTAGCTAAAGGACAATGATACTAAATAGGTCATATCTATAAAATATATAATGATGCTGTTTGAGGGTTGCCGCGCGCCAATTTGCACTGCAGGCAGGATGGGGAAAGGGTGCTGATATATTATAGGGTGTTGCGCCGCGTGAGGGATGTGCAGGCATCGGGGGGATGCGGGCGGTAAGACTTTATCTTTGGGGAAAGTTCAAGTGAGGGGGAATGAGTTCATTGGAATGTCAAGGGGAGGCCTCCCCCCCCCTTGTCAGGCCTGACTTGTGTCCTGGTGGGGCTTGTGTTCACCTTCCAACGGGTGCCTCGGCCTCGTGCCTCTCCTGGCGGGTGAGGATGTCACCCAGCGTGCTGTGTTCCTCGTCGGGTGTCAGATGGAGGAATCGCTAAGCAGTGGAGGGAGAAGCCGCGTCTTTGTGTCTCACCTTCGAGGAGTCTCGCCGCGACACGCCTGGCTTTGTTATCTTTTATTGTGTTTAGTGAATCAAGCTGACTTTTTAACACCGCGAGATGGACAGGTAATTAACCGCGATAAATATGTTCACAAAAGAGGAGGGCTGCAAATAACGTCTGTAAGGAGGGGGGGATAAGGATAAAGAGTGAGGGGAGGTAAAAGAGAAAGGAGCATTGGGCAGAAGTGTTGTCGTTCCTACAGCCGGCGGAGTATTTTATGTTTCTCTCTACTGAGGGTTGTCTTGACGAGGTTAATCCCACTAACCAGATCAACTTTACTTCATGTCCACCACCGTTTATTTCCTTTCCGCTTAAATGGCCTCCGTGGTCGCGGTCAACGAAGATTTACAGCAAGTTTAATGGAAAATGGTCGAGGAACTGCCTTGTCCTGTGTGGTCGCCGCTTCCAGGGATAAACACGTGTCTGGTAAAAGCCTTCGTGGCATCAAATTGTTTGGTGTGTGAGGTTCTGGCCTTACCCTGACTTTATAGTCTCTATGAGCTCTGAACTCTTTCTGGGAGGGTAATAGTTGGCGATCGCGAGTCCAGAGCGTAATCAAGACTATCAGTGAATGTCAAAACAATGACTCATTCACCCACGCTTCTCAAGGCCATTCACGAGCATACATTTCGCGTCCTGTCCACCCAGTCTGTCACCACCGCCCTTTACAATGCCATTACTGAACCCACTCCATTTCCTTCCTCTCTCCCCATACACACGCACCCAACATGAAACACAGTTTTATATTTACTCTTCCCCCCATCCAGTCGTGCTGCTCTATTTGGTAAGGAAAAAGCCCTTGTAAATAGTAGTAGTGTGTGCCCTGGGAAGCCGTGTGGTCAGTGGTGGGTTCTCCCTCACCCCTGGGGACGCGGGGGCTCCAGGGGGCGGCGGGGGGCGTGGGGCGGCCGGTTACCCGTCTGAGCTACACTTTCTGGGAATGTTGGCAAAACTACCACGATACTCAAGGCAAGAATAGCAATGGAAGGGAAAATTTTGTACCGCTTGTGAGCTGAAGGGACGGTGTGCTCTCTCTCTCTCTCTCTCTCTCTCTCTCTCTCTCTCTCTCTCTCTCTCTCTCTCTCTCTCTCTCTCTCGCTTTCTCTCATACACACATGCTGTACATTCTCTCGCCTACTCATGACAGTCAACGTATTTCGTGAATGTTTATAAAACTAAATTTTCCATCACCTCATCCAGTGTTTCCCCTGGCTCCTTTATATTGTGGTTCCCGCCGGCGTGGCTCCCAGATTACCACGGCTCCTGCAGGAGAGGCGCCGGGGCCTCACACGCTCCGTGCCGTGGCTGAGGCGCCGCAGCCGCCATGGCACCAAGCGGGAACACCCGGGATGCCCACAAGGCATTGCCAGCCCCGGGTAGTTTTGTGTCGTGGACTCTTTCAATGTGTAATAATTTTTCATTAAAATTTTCACGGTGAAATTGTATGATGTTACTTGGAATATTTGTTTATGCTTATCTTTCGGATTTTATTGTAGATCTTATGGATGTAACGTTCACAGAAGTTTTCTTTATCTCAAAAACATTCAAAACTGTTTTCATGAAATTATATTCTTTTTCGAGAAAAATTGTTACAACATTTATGCGTTCTGATAACAGGCGATAATTATTTACTATATATTTGAGTAATTATTGGTGTGTAGATATTTTATACATTTGAACTCCTGAATATTTTTGTTAGAGAAATCGCGCGAAGCTAATTATAATTACATTAAAAAAGTTTATAGTTATTTGTCTGGGATGTGTGACAGTTTGATGGTGCAAATGCGAGAGAGAGAGAGAGAGAGAGAGAGAGAGAGAGAGAGAGAGAGAGAGAGAGAGAGAGAGAGAGAGAGAGAGAGAGAGAGAGAGAGAGAGAGAGAGAGAGAGTGTGTCACGTGGTACAATATTCATGTGGAGGTGTGTGGTCCAGTAGGAAGCCGGCATGAGGTAATGGCATTGTGATGCGGTTGTTGGGTGGTGCAGGAAGTACAGCCTCGGGACCAAGGCAAGCATAACAGGGAGGCAGGGAAGGAAAGGGTGAAGCACGGCAGGGAGGGAAAGGTGTTATGAAGGTGGTGGAGAGGTGAGACTGAGGTTAAGGTGTGTGTGTGGGTGCCTGCATACCTACGCGGTATACATACACGCGTGTATTTGGCTAGGATTCAAATACGACAGAGCCAATATGTGTGTGTGTGTGTGTGTGTGTGTGTGTGTGTGTGTTATTCACCCATGGTCTCGTCCACGCGAGCTGGATCACGATCGCCAGTTTTCACCCTCTCAGTGCGAGTTTGAAGTTCATTATTACCGATCTTTGGGCAATGCTGGGACCTCACACACCACACACCCCCATCCTCTTGCTCAAGGGGGACATTAACCGCCCGAATTTGTCAGTGAAAAATCCCTGGGAGCGCGAGGATTCGAACCGCCTACCCACAGAGTGGGAGACCAGCACGCTATCAACCTGACCATCGCGCGGTGTGTGTGTGTTTGTGTGTATGTGTGTGTGTGTGTGTGTGTGTGTGTTATTTATACGTGGCTGTGAACGTGCCAAAGATATGAGAGGCATCAACACGACATTTTTTCCCCATCTATTTCTCCCCTTCCTTCCCATTACTTTCCCCTTTCTCTGTAACCTTACGTCCCTCACCCCTAACCCTTATCTTTTATTTTCTTCCTCCTCTTTGTGACTTTCCTATGCACCATCTTCCTTTTTCACCTCATCCCGTTTCCTTCCATCAACCCCTCCTAACCCATTTTCCATCCACATCTTTTATCACCCTTCTCCGTCTCTCCTTTCTCTTCCCCTTTCTATTTCCATGATATTCACCTCCACCGAGGCCACTGTGAGAGAAGGCCTGATGAATCGCCTGTGACGTCACACCATCTAGTTCTCACCGCTCCGCTCCCCGTACAAGTTTACCTACCTAATATAATGTTTATCAGTATAAAAGATATACTGTTATCTTTGGAAATGTTTGTTCTATAATATTATCAAATAAAAAACCGTAAAACATACAAAAGAAATGCCATTATGAGACTTTCAAGAAATATGCATTAAATTAAGCTCCTCGCCATTTAATATTTTGCGAAAAAAAACTTTTTACATGGAGAATATCAATAGAAGCGGAATTTAATTAGCTTTTCATTGATATATTTCGTTTAGTGATAAATGAATTAGCAGCATGCATAAATAGCGTTAACTAAATATAAAAAATCATGAAATCGGGTAATTTCCGATCTAATATATGTTTATCAGTATAAAATATATACCGTTATCTTCGGAAATGTTTGTTCTATAATATTATTAAATAAAAAACCGTAAAACACACAAAAGAAATGCCATTATGAGACTTTCAAGAAATATGCATGAAATTAAACTCTTCGCCATCTAATATTTTGCGAAAAAACTTTTTACATGGAGAATATCAATAGAAGCGGAATTGTATTAACTTTTCATTGATATATTTCGTTTAGTGATAAATGAATTAGCAGCATGCATAAATTAGCGTTAACTAAATAAAAAAAATCATGAAATTGGGTAATTTCCTAACTAATATATGTTTATCAGTATAAAATATATACTGTTATCTTTGGTATGTTTGTTCTATAATATTATTAAATAAAAAACCGTAAAACACACAA
>JACEEZ010023049.1:5000-20000 GCA_016584305.1 Chionoecetes opilio
GACATACATACAGACAGACAGAGATACAGACATACAGACATACAGACAGACAGACACAGACAGACAGACATACACATAGACAGACAGACCTTAAGGCATACAGACAGACAGACAGACATATAGACAAACAGATCTTAAGACATACAGACAAACAGACCTTAAGACATACAGACAGACAGACCTTAAGACATACAGACAGACAGACCTTAAGACATACAGACAAACAGACCTTAAGACATACAGACAAACAGACCTTAAGACATACAGACAAACAGACCTTAAGACATACAGACAGACAGACCTTAAGACATACAGACAAACAGACCTTAAGACATATAGACAGACAGACGACTAAGACAGACAGACATAATGAGCAGACTTAAGACATACAGACAAACAGACCGTTAAGACATAAGACAACAGGAGCTTAAGGCATTAGACGAAGCAGAAGTAGGGACAGCAGGCTACAAGACAGACAGACCTTAAGACATAAGACGACAGCCTAAGACATACAGACAAACAACTAAAATACAGACAAACAGCTTAAGCAATAGGAGAAGAAAGACAGGGACAGACAGATACTAAGACAGACAGACTGAAGGGAAGAAGGACAGATAAGATACAGCAAACAGTGTAGCAAAGCAATAGCTTAAGACAAAGTCAGCAAGGTGAAACAAGGGAAAGGCAGGGTGAGTGCAAGGTGAGGGGCAGGCAAGGTAAGGGCAAGTAATCAAGGCGGTGGGCAAGGGAGAAGTGAAGGCGATGGGCAGGGTGAGGGAATGCAAGGGTGAAGGGGGGAAGGGGAAGGGTGAAGGCAAGGGTGAAGGGCAAGGGCGAAGGCAAGGGTGAAGGGTGAAGGCAAGGACGAAGGGTGAAGGCAAGGACGAAGGGTGAAGACAAGGGTGAAGGGTGAAGGCAAGGGTGAAGGCAAGGGTGAAGGGTGAAGGGTGAAGGCAAGGGTGAAGGGTGAAGGCAAGGGTGAAGGGTGAAGGCAAGGGTGAAGGCAAGGGTGAAGGGTGAAGGCAAGGGTGAAGGCAAGGGTGAAGGGTGAAGGCAAGGACGAAGGGTGAAGGTAAGGGCGAAGGGCAAGGGCGAAGGCAAGGGTGAAGGCAAGGGTGAAGGGTGAAGGAAGGGCGAAGGGCAAGGGCGAAGGCAAGGTGAAGGCAAGGGTGAAGGCAAGGGTGAAGGCAAGGGTGAAGGCAAGGGTGAAGGCAAGGGTGAAGGCAAGGTGAAGGCAAGGGTGAACGTCATAGGTGAAGGCAAGGGTGAAGATTGAAGAGTGAAGCAAGCGAAGGGTTGAAGGCAAGACGAATGCAAAGGTTGAAGGTGAAGAGTGAAGGCAAGGGTGAAGGGTGAAAGCAAGGGTGAAGGCAAGGGTGAAGGTAAGGGTGAAGGGGGAAGGGTGAAGGGTGAAGAGGAAGAATGTGAAGTATTTCTACATGAATCTAAAGCCAAAGGTAATTTTGTTATACAGTAAACAGTCTAAATCGATAATAATATTACTAATACTGAAAATACTAATACTGAAAATACTAATACTGATCGTTGTATTGAAGTAATGATTAATCTAGCAATGCCTGTCATATTGTTATGTCTTGTAGTAAGTTTTGTCTAATATGTGTTTTTTTAGGAATATCTGGAAGTATCATGTCATTGTGAATTGGCTGAAATAGAGACTTCTAATCATTGTAAATGAAAACTGACTCCAGATTCGTGTTCAGCATGCCCGATAACTGCTAGGAACTTATTTTCAAGCAAATCTATTTCTCAATTTTTTTTGCAAATTTTGCAAGGGTATGCCCTTGATTTTTTTTTAATATCACGTTTTTTTTCAATAACTAAAAAACCATGGCAGATACGTGCAACATGGATAAAGAAGTAATGTATAATATTTATATATATGAGAATAGAGTAAATATAGACTATCTTCATTTAATAGGGAAAGTTAGAGAGATAAAGAGAGAGATAAAGAGAGAGATAAAGAGAGAGAGAAATAGGTGAGAGAGAAATAGGTGAGAGAGAAGGAAAGAAGGAGAGGAGGAGGCATGGAAGTTTGGGAAAGTCACAATCCCTCCCAGACACTATTGCCGCGGCCGTGATGAAGTTGCTCATTTTGATTCTTCCAAACTTCACACGGAGAAAGAAAGATCAAAAGCCGGACAAAAAAAAAAAAAAAAAAAAAAAAAAAAAAAAAAAAAAGGCGGGGAAAAGTATAACCTCCCACGCCTCCTTTTTTTTTGTGGCGGAAAGAAAGTTAATTGATGGTAGGCTTTTTTTCCCCTCTTACGCCCCTTTTTTCCCCTCATTCATCACTTTCTTTCTGAAGTTTTGCTAGTTTTGTTGGAGCTGATATTTTTTTTTATTTCTCACTGGCAATCCTTCCTTTCATCTGTCTGTCTGTCTGTCTGTCTGTTTTGAGTTGACATCTAGCACTTTGATCTGGAGTCTAGACGGAACACACAAACACACACACACACACTCTCTCTCTCTCTCTCTCTCTCTCTCTCTCTCCTCTCTCTCTTCTCTCTCTCTCTCTCTTCTCTCTCTCCTCTCTCTCTCTCTCTCTCTCTCTCTCTTCTTGACCTAAGCCCCTAAACATCCACCTTGTCAAACACCGCACACACACACACACACACACACACACACACACACACACACACACACAAACACACACACACGCACACACACGCGCACGCACACACACGCGCACACACACACACACACACACACACGCGCAACACCACACACACACACACACACACACACACAAACCCAAACAAATTCACTTAAGCACACACACACACCCACAAAAAAACCCATAAAATTAAAACCCACATAACCTGAGAGATGGAAATATTGGTAATGGTGTGTGTGTGAGTGCCTGGGTCCATTGGCACTCCTGAGGTGGGTCTGGGTGCCAAGGGGGTGCCAAGGGGTGCCAAGGAGACCCGGGAGGGAGCGCTCAGTACGTCCTGGACACTGGTGAGGGAAGGGTGTGCGAGCGTCTCTCACTGTGTCTCATAGTGCATCGCGGGACATTCCAAAACTCCATCGCGCGAAATCACAAATAAAATCGATAAAACACTAAAAAAACAATGAATTTAGTGAGTTATTAAACGAAAGAAAAGTAATTAACACTAAACTAAAGCTAATTTTAGTGATAATTAAGAAATAAAACTGTTAAAACACTAAAAACCGATGAATTTATTGGTTTATTAAGAGACAGAAAATAAACACGAAGCTTATACTAATGTTTGTGACAGAGACGCGATAAATATTGTGTTTATTAGAAGTTGACGAAAAGTTGGAAAAAATATAAAGTTTGCATCGCGTGTTCTGACTAACTAACTAGCGGTATGTATTAGTGTATTAGTAAGGTTAGTTAATAGTTAGTGCTAGTTAATGAGGTGACATAGAGGTACTGCACAGGTGTTACTTTGGCCTTGACTTTATATAGACAGGTGAGAATAGAAGGAGAGAAGAGAGAGAAACAAATATATTGCATTCAGTACCTATCTTCCTTCATCATCATCATCATCATCATCATCATCATCATCATCATCATCATCATCATTATTATTATTAGTTTTTTGTGTATGACTATTTTTATTTTTATTTTTATTTGAGTTTGAAAAATGGATCTGCCAAGAAAATATTATACTTTTAATTCGGATATCGAGGAAAAATTTGCTTGTGTGTGTGTGTGTGTGTGTGTGTGTGTGTGTGTGTGTGTGTGTGTGTGTGTGTGTGTGTGTGTGTGTGTGTGTGTGTGTGTGTGTGTGTGTGTGTGTGTGTGTGTGTGTGTGTGTGTGTGTTCACGCGAAAACATAAATCTTAGTCAGATGGAAAGTTTTCGCATATTGATTCTGACCATTTCTCTCTCTCTCTCTCTCTCTCTCTCTCTCTCTCTCTCTCTCTCTCTCTCTCTCTCTCTCTCTCTCTGGTCTCGACGCAAACGGCCTCGTAATTCCTGTTCATTTCTTTATTACTTTCATGGCCGTAACACTCCTATATAAAGCAAGTTAAAGTTCACACACACACACACACACACACACACACACACACACACACACACACACACACACACACACACACACACACACACACACACACACACACGCGCACACAACACACACACACACACACACACACACACACACACACACACACACACACACACACACACACACACACACACTCGCTCTCGCTCTCTCGCTCTCTCGCTCTCTCGCTCTATCTCTCTCTCTCTCTCTCTCCTCTCCTCTCTCTCTCTCGCTCTCTCTCTCTCGTCTCTCTCTCTCTCTCTCTCTCAGTCAATATCGTAAAATTTTGGACAATTTTAAACGTAAATGACAATGTAAATATATTTGTTTTTTTGGGGGAGGGGTCAGATTAATTGAGGGTTTTGGTCGGTCGTGGGAAATTATGCGTCCATCATCTCTCTCTCTCTCTCTCTCTCTCTCTCTCTCTCTCTCTCTCTCTCTCTCTCTCTCTCTCTCTCTCTCCTCTCTCTCTCCATTCATTAAAAAAAGTAGGAATCATATGTACTGCAGATACTTTGTTTCAATTTATATTCCTATGTATATTTTTCAACATGACAAAAAAAAATAAAAAACGTAATCAGTTAATGCATTTTGTCAATGACTCTTTTTTATCACTTACTGAAATATATAAAAATTGTAATGAAACTGATTTAATGTAGACGTTGCTTTCATAAACTTTTTTTTTCTTCTACTATTTATTAACATTGAAAAATGCATATACTTTTTTTGAGCCGCTTTCCTACTTCAGTACATTTCAGTATTTCAGTATATTTCAGTATTTCAGTATATTTCAGTATTTCAGTATATTTCAGTATTCCAGTATATTTCAGTATTTCAGTATATTTCAGTATTCCAGTATATTTCAGTATTTCAGTATATTTCAGTATTTCAGTATATTTCAATATATTTCAGTATATTTCAGTATTTAAGTATATTTCAGTATTTCAGTATATTTCAGTATATTTCAGTATTTCAGTATATTTCAGTATATTTCAGTATTTAAGTATATTTCAGTATTTCAGTATATTTCAGTATATTTCAGTATTTCAGTATATTTCAGTATTTCAGTATATTTCAGTACTTCAGTATATTTCAGTATTTCAGTATATTTCAGTATTTCAGTATATTTCAGTATTTCAGTATATTTCAGTATTTCAGTATATTTCAGTATTTCAGTATATTTCAGTATTTCAGTATATTTCAGTATTTCAGTATATTTCAGTATTTCAGTATATTTCAGTATTTCAGTATGTTATTTTCAGTAAGCATTAGTATATTTCACTACTTCAATATTTCGCACTTCTATATTTCACTAATAACAACAAAAATAATATATATAACACTAATAAAACACTAAAACTGCTAAAACAAATAACAAAGGAAAAGAAAAGCGTGCAGAAAAATTATTCAAAAACAATAAAACTAATAGAACAAAAAACAAAAGATAAGAAAAGCAAAAATATGAGAAAAGTAGAAAATGGCCTCCATCTTAACATCACTTTCTTCAAGGTTTTTCTTCTGATTTCTTGTTGTTTCTTCTAATAAAAATAATAAAAATAATAATACCGAGGGCAATTAAAAGCGCAGAAAAAAATGCCTCCATCTTAACATCACTTTATTTGCATTATTCTTCAAAGCTTTTCTGATTTCTTGTTTCTTCTTCTAATAAAATCAATAAGACTAATAATACCGAGGGCAAATAAAAGCGCAGAAAAAAATGCCTCCATCTTAACATCACCTTCTTACCATCATTCTTCAAGGGATTTCCTCTAGTGTTATATTTCCTAGCAATCATCGAGGAAACTTTTGAAAGGCCTGAGTCGACGATACTTTGAGAAACGAGCTAAAAGTTTGATGGATCCGCCGACGATTGGATGATATTTCGTTACCGAGAAAGAACACACACACACACAGATCGCCACACCCACCCACACACACACACCACAACCACACACACCAACATACACCACACCACACTTAAGTATAATACCTATCTAGTTATTTTGCACACACACAACACACACACACATAGCACACAGATCTCGTCTACTCTTCTCCCACACTCATCTCTCTCTCATCTCTCCTCTCTCATCTCTCTACTCACTCACTCTCTCTCTCATCATTTCTCCTCTCTCTCTCTCTCCTCTATCTTTCTCTGTCTTCTGTCTCTCTGTCACTTTGTTTTGTCTGTCTGCGCTGCTTCTTCTGTCTGTCTCGCCTAACTTTTTTTTGTCTCTCTCTCTCTCTCTCTCTCTCTCTCTCTCTCTCTCTCTTCTCTCTCTCCTCTCTTCTCTCTCTCTCTCTCTCTCTCTCTCTCTCTCTCTCTCTCTCTCTCTCTCTCTCTAGCCAAATAAGTATAATATATCGAACACTTATATTTTTTGTACCGACATTACATTTTGTCCCAATTGACTCGTGTCCAAAACAGCCGCGTCTTGGCAGCCTTTTCTTCCTCAAGGCCGAAAAAAAGGACACCGATGACGCAGCAAAAAAGACAAAGAAACAATAAAGAATATATATCATAATGAAAAATAGGAACCAGCCAATAATAATGACAATAATAATAATGATAATAGTAGCAATGATGATAATAATGATAATAAAGAACAAATTAAAATGATAATATGACAAAGAAAGACAGAGAGAGAGAGAGAGAGAGAGAGAGAGAGAGAGAGAGAGAGAGAGAGAGAGAGAGAGGAAGAGAGAGAGAGAGAAGAGAGAGGAGAGAGAGAGAAGAGAGAGAGAGAGAGAGGAGAGCATAAAAGAAAGAAAACCTTCATATCAGACAATAGGTTTGCGTGACAGTCTCTCCTCAGTCTCGCTTTAAAAGAGAGAGAGAGAGAGAGAGAGAGAGAGAGAGAGAGAGAGAGAGAGAGAGAGAAGAGAGAGAGAGAGAGAGGAGAGAGGAGAGAGAGAGGAGAGAGAATTATAATAGTAGTAGTAGTAGAAATAGTAGTAGTAGTATTGATAGTAGTAGTAGTAGTAGTAGTAATGGTAGTAGTAGTAGTAGTAGTAGTAGTAATAGTAGTAGAAGTAGAGTAGTAGTAGTAGTAGTAGTAGTATAGTATAGTAGTAGTAGTAGTAGTAGTAGTAGTAGTAGTAGTAGTAGTAGTAGTAAGTAGTATAGTAGTAGTAAGGTAGTAGTAGTATATAATAGATATATATATATACAACTAACCTAAACAGTTTCAATACACACATACAGTCTGTCTGGCTCCACTCCCCCGTTTTCTATTCCATGCGTGATAATATTTCAGTGGGTGACGATAACAAATCATTAATGAGGTCAGGTTATCAATGCAATCGCGTTATATCTTCCCCGAGTGTATATTTTGGTCCAGCGGAATGATGAGTCCAGCGTGAGGTTATGAGGTTACGGGGTGTTGGTTAGTTCATGGTGATGGAGATGTCAGCGGGAGTTATGAGGTGATGCATCGGTTAGGTGCGGTGAGGTTATGGGTTCCGCGGTGATGAGTCCAGCGTGAGGTTATGAGGTTATGAGGTGATGTGGTGAGGTTATGATGTAGGGTTTTTCTGCGTGAGGTTAATGAGTGATGGATAGTGAGAGTTAATAAGAGGAAGGCTACGGTGAGGTTATGAGGATGGTGAGGTGGAATGGATGAGGTTAGAGATGATGGTATGGTGAATGTTATGAGGTGATGTGAGTGTGGTGAGGAGGGATGGGGTAGCGGAGGTGATTGTGTCAGTGAGTGAGTGGTTGAGTTATAGGTATGTGGTGATGGTTCTGAGATTATAGGTGTTTGGTTATTTATATTTATTTTACTTTTGTTGTTGATTTAGCGTTCAGTAAAATGTAAAATGAATAACTTAAAAATATAACATATTATTGGTGGGTTGGAGTTGGTAATAGATGTATAAGAGAATGATATAATTAGAATGATATATGAGGTATGATTGAGCTTGGTGAATGAGGAATGAGTCAGCGGAGGTGATTGTGTCCCAGTGAATGAGTGATTTTAGGTTATGAGTTATGGTTCTCATTATCTCATAACGGTTTGGTATTCATTGCACCGTTTGTGATGATGAGTAAAGCGCCACATACATAGTCTAGAATATGGATCATTATTATTGACTGTGCGTGGGCTATTTTGAAGGATTTTGTTTATTATATTGAGTTTTTGTTTTTTTACATTATTGATGTTAATATTACTGCTCGTGTGTGGGCCGCTTAGGAGAGTTTATGAATGATGCTAGATAATGTAATGTCCATAATGTAAGTATCAGTAATGTTATGTCTCTCTTGTGTTCAATTTTGTTCACTCATAACTTAAGCGCGATTGTTCTTTAAAATTATTCATGAAAAATTCGTATTGCAAAAAAAAAAGATGATTGGATTTATATTCTTTGCACAAAACATGTCTTCCTAACTTCTTTATATTCAAACATCTTTCTATCATAATAAATTCTTCCTAACTTCTTTATATTCAAACATCTTTCTATCATAATAAATTCTTCCTAACATGTCTTCCTAACTTCTTTATTCATATTTATTTTATCTTTATTGATCATATTTACTTATCTATCTATCTAACATTCTTTATCCTCTAACTTTATTATCTTTATTATCTATCTAACTCTATCTATCATCTTTCTTTCACGTCTCCATGCAACAGCCAACAGTAACTCAACACTAAACATGACTCGAAGTGACAAGAATGATCACGCCATATCTAGAAACAAGTGAAATATACTAGGGTCACCCGGTACATAGTTTAGTGATTAGAGGCAATAACGTGATGGACGGCAGCGTTAAGACTCATTATGTATCGTTAGTGTGATGGATTACAGACCTTACGACTCAAAACTACTGGAACAAAGGAGATAAATATGTTATAATAGGTCGTAATTACTGAATGAATACTGTTAATTGTTTTAGTTCCCCCTACTAACATTTTCTTTTATATCAAGGTCACAGAAAACGGGATGTACAGTTACGCTCTTAACTTATACTTCCTATACTTATCCTCTCCTATAATTCTACGCCTTATACTTATTACTACAGTTACTTGCACTGTTACTTAATTGCTAGAGTCCCCCACCACTACATTTTCTATCAAGGTCATAGAAAACGAGGTGTACTGCTACTTATACGCCTTATACTTATTACTACAGTTACTTGGGCTGTTACTTAAGCTAATTAGAACATGTACAAAATGTAGTTGATGTTATTACTGAATCTATGAATAATGTTTGTGTGTATTGAAACTATATACATGTTTTTTGGTTATTAGTATTAGTATTATTAGAGTTGTTAGAGTCCCCCAGCAACATTTTTTTTAATCAAGGCCAAAGAAAACGGAATGTTACTTCTACGCTTATTACTGATTACTGCAGTTACTTGGCCCGTTACTTGTGATATGCAGTTACTAAAACACGTCAAAGTAAGGTCTGAGTTGTGGATAATTGATATAATTAACGTTTACAGCTGCCAAGACTTGAATAAACGTTTTTTTGTCACGAATTGCTGGTAGTTCTATTACTGACACTTGTTCTTTTTATTTTTTAAACTCCTTTTTCTTATATCTTTTTTAATTCTTGTCATTATTTCCTTTCCTTTTCTTTCTTTTACAGCTTTTTTCATGCCATTCTTTCCCTTTCTTTCCTTTTTTCATGTCATTATTTCCTTTTTTTTTCTTTTTTCATGTCATTATTTCCTTTTCTTTCCTTTTTTCATGTCATTATTTCCTTTTTTTTCTTTTTTTCATGTCATTATTTCCCTTTCTTTCCTTTTTTCATGTCATTATTTCCTTTTTTTTCTTTTTCATGTCATTATTTCCTTTTCTTTCCTTTTTTCATGTCCTTATTTTCCTTTTTCTTTCCTTTTTTTTCATGTCATTTTCCTTTTCTTTCCTTTTCATGTCATTATTTCCTTTTCTTTCCTTTTCATGTCATTTTCCTTTTCTTCCTTTTTCATGTCATTATTTCCTTTTCTTTCCTTTTTCCCCATCGCCTTATTCTTTTACTTTACAGTTACTTCACTTTACTTAATTGCTAGAGTCCCCCACACTACATTTTTCTTTTTTCTTTTATCAGTCATAGAAACGAGGTGTACTGCTACTTTACGCCTTATCTTTCTTACTACAGTTACTTGGGCTGTTCTTAAGCTATTTAGATACATGTATAACATTGTTTGCTGTTATTACTGATCTATTATACTGTTTTTGTGTATTGAAACTATGATACATTTTTTTTTTGGTATTAGTATTAGTATTATTATAGTTGTTCTAGTTCCCCCATCAACATTTTTTTTAATTTAGGCTTCAAGATAACGGAATGTTACTTTACCTTCTTTATATTCTGCAGTTACTTGGCCGTTATCTGTGATATCAGTTACTAAAATCACGTCAAAGTAAGTCTAGTTGTGGATTAATGCATATAATTAACGTTTACTCTTGTTCAAGCACTTAATACATCTTTTTTTTTTTGTCAGATTTTTGGTTAGTTCTATTACTGACACTTGTTCTTTTATTTTTCAAACTCCTTTTTCTTATATCTTTTTAAATTCTTGTCATTATTTCCTTTTTTTTTCTTTTCTTTTTCATGTCATTATTTCCTTTCCTTTTCTTTCTTTTACATCTTTTTTCATGTCATTATTTTTCTTTTCTTTTCTTTTTTCATGTCATTATTTCCTTTTTTTTCTTTTTTCATGTCATTATTTTCTTTCCTTTTCTTTCTTTTACAGCTTTTTTCATGTCATTATTTCCTTTCCTTTTCTTTTTTCATGTCATTATTTCCTTTCCTTTTTTTTTTTCATGTCATTATTTCCTTTGCTTTTATTTCTTTTACATCTGTTTACCTATCATTATTTCTTCGTCTTGGCTTCTGTGTCTTTTCTTCCCTGTCTTCCATTAATCCCTTTTCTCCTCTACTGAATGGAGTGAAGAGGAATTACGGAGTGGTTGTTAGGTATGAATAGAGAGACAGCAATTGGAAGAGACACAGAGAATGGCATAACGCTCAGCTGGCTATAAGGAAGATGATGAATGGTAGCCAGGCAGCCACGCATGATTGGTCGTTGATAAACTGTAGGTGATGTAATATGCCCTTATGACATACGGGTGATGATCTTCTCTCTCTCTCTCTCTCTCTCTCTCTCTTTCTCATCTTGGCTCATCTCTCCCTTCCGTTCTCTCTCTCTCTCTCTCTCTCTCATCTCTCCGTCTCTCCTTTCCTGTCTCTTCTCTCTCTCTCTCTCTTCTCTCTCTCTCCCTTTCTCTGTCTCTCTCTCTCTCTCTCTCTCTTCTTCTCTCTCTCTCTCTCTCTCCTCTCCTCTCTCTCTCCTCTCTATCTCTCTCTCTCTCATCTTGGCTCCAGTCTCTCCCTTCCTGTTTCTCTCTTTTTTTTCCTCTCTCTCTCTCTCCTCCTCTCTCCTCCTCTCTCCTCTCTCTCTCTCTCTCTCTCTCTCTCTCTCCATGAAGACCTGCCACTCGATTGTCTGCTCACGACGCTCCCCCTCCTCCTCCTCCTCTCTCCCCTCCTCCTCTCCATCCTTTCTTCCTCCTCCTTTCGCCTCCTCCTTCCTTCCTCCGCCTTCCTCCTCCTTCTTAGGTTGTCAGACGCCTTGCTCAGTTCCATTATTTCTTTTATTTCGTTATTTATCTTATTTTCTGAACCGTTATATTCTTACTAGTCTAATATCATCATCATTATTATTATCATTGTTATCATTAAGTCTTGTTGCTTTATTTTCTATATTTTTGTTCATTTTTTATCATTTTTTGTCCTTTGTTCATTTTGTCTTTTGTTCATTTTTTTTCATTTTTTGTCTTTTGTTTTGCTTTTTTCATTTTTTGTCTTTTGTAAATTTTTGTCTTGTTCATTTTTTTCCATTTTTTGTCTTTTGTTCATTTTTGTTCATTTTTTGTCTTTTGTTCTTTTTTTTTCATTTTTTGTCTTTTGTTCATTTTTTTTTCATTTTTTGTCTTTTAGTTCTTTTTTTTTCATTTTTTGTCTTTTTTCTTTTTTTTTCATTTTTTGTCTTGTAAATTTTTGCCTTTTGTTCATTTTTTTTCATTTTTTGTCTTGTGTACATTTTTTGCCTTTAATATTTTGTCTTTCATTATTTTTTTCTTCATATTTTGTCCTTTTTTCAGTTTTTCATTTCTTCATCTTTTTGTTTATCATTTTATTTGTTGCCTTCGCGTCTGTTGTTTCTCCTCCTAATTAACGTTTATCCTCTGTTCTTTTGTCCAATTACACAAGTTTATCTTTCCTTATTTCTTCTTCTTCTACGTTTCTTCTTTTTCTTCTTGCTCTCATGTTATTGTTTTAGTTTTCATATTACCTCTTCTTTTATTCCTTCTTTATCTTATTATCTTATTCTTCTTTCTTCCTTTTATCAACACTCGCTTCTTTACTTCTTTCATACACTTCCTCTTTTTCTTACATCTTTTCTCGTGTCATTATTCTCTATTATTTTCTTTACTTTGCTATCTCTTTCTCTTTCTTTATTGCTATTTTCTCTCTCTTTTCTTCTCTCCCTTAAAAAGCTTCTCAAGACAAAAGTTACGTTATTTATTTTCAATTTTCAGTTTCGATTATAAAACTTCTCCGTCGCGTCAACATTTTATACATTTAAGGACTTATAAATATGAGCCAATCATTATGTATGCAAGTCTTATATACTTTTAAATACAACATTGTGCATTCAAGGTTTCTATAATTTTGAAAGTATTTATTTTTTAGTTTTTTTTAGCCTTTAAATAAGTCGTTTTGAAATAATTTTATAAACGCAACATTATTTTTTTTTCATTCTTTAACGAAATATTAAGCGTCTTTTTTTTATTATATGAAAAGAAAACTATAAGCTTCACTTTTTTTTTTTGCATTTGAACGAACCATTATGCATTCAGGTATCATTTTTTTTTAACTTCAACGAAACATTATGACACATTATTATATATTTATTATCAACACATTATTAACGCATCTCTGTCATAATTTTGGCATTCTTGAACGAAATATTATGCATTCTAAGATTTTTTTTTGTATTAGATGAATGCAAAATTATGAACTTCACTCATTGTTTTACATTTAAACGAAACATTATGGATTCCAGACCCATTTTCTATACTTGAACGCAACATTATGAAATCCAGTCTCATTTTTTCCCCTCGCTAAAATTATTTACTTTACAACCAGCCGAATTTTTTTAATAACGTCAAGCAGATGGAGGCAGAAGTGTGCTATTTATACGCCACTGCATCGCTTTGTTATCTGTACTGCTATCTCTCTCTCTCTCTCTCTCTCTCTCTCTCTCTCTCTCTCTCTCTCTCTCTCTCTCTCTCTCTCTCTCTCTCTCTCTTCTCATACAAAATATATCTAGAGTATCAGAATGTTCTCCTAAACCTTTCTTTTTCTCTCTCTTTCTTTCTTCATCACTGCTAGAACCTCTGTCTGTCTGTCTGTCTGTCTGTCTGTCTGTCTGTCTGTCTGTCTGTGTCTGTCTGTCTGTCTGTCTGTCTCGTGTCTTTTGTCTGTCTCGTCGTCTCAATCTGTTTGTCTGTCTCTTGCTGTCGTCTGTCGTCATCATCTGTTTGTCTGTCTCTTTCTGTCTGCTGCTGTCTGTCTTCAGCAGTCATCAGTCTGTCTCTGTGCCTGTCTGTCGTCGTTGTCTGTCTGTCTGTCTGTCTGTCATCAATCGTTTGTCTTCTCGTGTCTGTCTGTCTGTCTGTTGTGGTCTCTCTCTCTCTCTCTCTCTCTCTTTTCTCTCTCTCTCTCTCTCTCTCTCCTCTCTCTCTCTCTCTCTCTCTCTCTCTCTTCTCTCTCTCTCTCCAAACCCGCCACTCCATTGAAATTATATAAAAAAAAGAATATTTTTATCATACCATAAATATCTTTCGTTCTTTCTATATTATCATCTGGTTATTTTTTCTGGGTATTTTTTGGGGGAGTAGGGAGTTCAGTTTATATCATACTTTGTTTATTTTTTTGTTTATTGAAAATTGGTTATCAAGGAAATGCAAGAAATCTATAGAATACTAAGAAAAATCGACAATTTCTTTATGGGTGTATTTGTTTCATCCGTTTTATGTAAATTTTGTTTGTTTATTATTACTTTTATTTTATCTTCACATGATAGTAAGTGCATTATTTTTATGCGTGACTTTTCATATATATTTTTTCCTCATTATTTCGTATGTTATTTTCACGTGTTTTTGTCGATGTTTTATTAATGCCATTCATGCTTTCAATATTTTTTTTTCTTCCATTTCGAGACAAGAAAAAAAAAAAAAATCCAACACATTTATTTCCAAGTATTTTTTTCGATTTCACATATTCTCAATTTTCTTTTCTTGTTTATCTGTCAGTCTATCATTCTTCCCTGCATTATCTGGTGTCCGTTCTGTCTCCTTCCCCGTCACGCTTCCTCCTTAAATCATTCCTCGTGTCTAATTTGCCTTCATCTATCTTACTTCTTCGCCGAAATCACAGGTTTTTCTTTCTCTTCAGAGTTTATCATCTCAATCTGCAATCTTTTCTCTCTTCTGGACCTGCAATGTATCCACTATAATGTCTGATCTCCTCCTCCTCCTCCTTCTTCTTCTTCTCTTCTCTTCTTCTTCTTCTTCTTCTCTTCTTCTTCTCCTTCTTCTTCTCCTTCTTCTTCTCCTTCTTCTTCTCCTCTTTTTTCTATTATCTTTGGTTCATCATACTCTTTCCTTTCTTTGCAGTTCTTATTCCTCCTCCTCCTCCTCCTCCTCCTCCTCCTCCTCCTCCTCCTCCTCCTCCTCTTCCTCTTCCTACTTCCTCTTCCTCTTCCTCTTCCTCTTCCTCTTCCTCCTTCTCCTCCTCCTCCTACTACTACTACTACTACTACTACTACTACTACTACTACTCCTCCGTCCTCCTCCTCCTACTCCTCCTCCTCCACCTCCTCTTTCTCCTCCTCTCTTCCACCTCCTCCTCCTCCTCCTCCTCCTCTTCCTCTTCCTCT